>JAVGWX010000006.1:33308532-33643532 GCA_036924085.1 Ariolimax columbianus
ACTTGTACATACAATAAAGGCACATTATATCAACTGTACAGTTTTTAGTTTTTTTTTATATTGAGTTTCATATAAACTGTGTACATGTACACACATAATTGCACAAGATGGAAAAAAGGTGGAAGTTATTATTAATGAATTTAATTTTGAAGAAACAAATATTTCATACAGAGTTGTAACATTTGACTGGACTGCAAGCAACAAGTCTAAAAGATTTGACTGGAATGTAAATGGTTAAATGAACATTTACAATGATACTAAAATGCTATGAGAAATAGAAGAAAAACAGCTTAAGGATGTGGACACAGACAGACAGTTTAACTCTTTCCAGCTTGCAGGTCTTGAAGTTGGCATCCGAAAATGGCCTCTAAAACAGGTGTTTTGTATTTTGTGATTTAGTTTGTTGAATTTCATTTTTGCATTTGGTTTTACACAATGGTTGCATCAACGCATGTATCATTTATGTCCAACTGTAAAATTATTTCCGGTTGGTCGCCAATAGCACGTTTTATGATCTTTGCAAGTCTACACATTTATTTAAATGAAAGTTGGCCTTCAAGACCCAACAAAAGATTTATTATTTTATAAGTTCAACGGTCATACACCTGAATTACTTGTGAATATTCAACACATGTTTGATTAAGACTTTGATTGGGACACATAATTCCATAGGTAAGTGTATAGGAATTGAGGGATATATCAACCAAAAAAGCGACGGGGTAAGTACGAAAAATAATTGTTCTCCCCAATATTCACCTCCCCATTAATGTAATAAACGCTTCATACTAATATATATAATCTATTTTTTATGAATACCTCATGTCATATATAGTTTAATTATGTGTCTTACGATGTTTAGATCATAATTTTAGTTCAATAATAATGAATTTTATTTTAAATAAAACTTCGA
Organism: Ariolimax columbianus; assembly: GCA_036924085.1. Taxonomy (NCBI): domain Eukaryota; kingdom Metazoa; phylum Mollusca; class Gastropoda; order Stylommatophora; family Arionidae; genus Ariolimax; species Ariolimax columbianus. The sequence goes on from JAVGWX010000006.1 coordinate 33,309,443, forward strand.
AGCATGTACCGAGTTTCTGCATTTTGGCTTGGACACAAATTGACAAATTTAGCCCAAACTGAAAAGTGTTAATGCAAAATCTAATAGTTTAACACAGCAAAACTTGCACTATAATCTACATATAAACCAGTTTTATAGAGATGTATTCTGCAGGCTAATTTTTATGTACAAGTTAAAGATATAGGATGTTAAAATGCACATGTACAAGTTGAAAACATGTTATAATGAACCTGTATAAGTTGAAAACATATAATGCTAACACTTGTATGCACAAGTTAAAAACGTGTTTGTACAAGTTGAAAACATATGATGTTACATGTAATACTCTCAACAGTTGAATTTGTAATGAATCCTACAAATTGACTGGACTTGGTTGCTTCTCTTCTACCCTGGCGGTGTAGATGTCAACATTTCTTTTTCTTGTAGCTTCAAGTTTCTACAGGAAAAAATAGTCAATCCCCTGCCCATCCGTCGTGCCATACATGCCTGGCAGGTCACAGTTCTTTCCTTCTCTTGTGGGCCCCGAACACAGGACATCTACAACTTAGATAACTGTTTTTACTAAGTAGTTTGCCATTTTGGAAACATACATGTACATTCCCCTACCTGGCACAGAGGTGAAAAAAGTAATAAAATGAAAAACGCATCAAGAATAGAAAAAGCCAACTGAGAAAAATCAAGCTTCTGTTTTTACATAAATATTTTTCTGACTAAAATTATAGTTTTATAAGCTAGACAATGTGACAATTTACATGAAAGACTTTTAAACGACTTCAAAAGCAAGACATTCATTAATATAAAACAATCATAATAACTAAGATCTTGTAACTAAAATTAAGATAAAACTAACTAAAACATATCAGGAATGTTGTAAAAGATGACTACAGAGGGTTGTGCATAGGACTAGCAAACTCATAATCTTAAGACAACGTGCTACAGAATCTACTACTGCAAGAGTACACTACATGCCTTAGCAAAGACTTCCTCCGTAAGAGGCTAGCTGCAGTGATAACCCCCATGCTTACATAGGGAACAAGACGAAAAGCGAGCAATCAGCAAGTGACGGTTTTTTCTTCTTCTTCTCCGTTCATTCTCAATCTCCCGCCTCCAAGTCCTGATGAGGACTTTTGAAGTAGTCCAGAGAACGGAATGCGTTGTGTCGCTAGTTTACAGCTTGGCTGTGATATTTGCGCCTTTTGGTCTGACACATCTGTCTTCGGCAGAGGCAAGTGACGGTAAATGCAATCATTTACGTTCCTACAGCCTGAAGTGTAGACGAGGAGAGCAAGTGGTAGAAAAGTCAGATCCCTGGCTGATAGTAAGTCAATCTTGCATGTTCCAACAAGGTTAAATGAAGACAAAAAGAGCAAGCAATACAGTTCGCTATGATAAGTATAGGTGGCACGGAAACATTTTTGCCGTTTAATTTAGAGCTGTTTACATATTTAGACTGACCTGAAGATAGCCGAATGTCTTTAGCATGGCAGATATTGTTTAATGTAGAGTTACTTCTGTTAAGTGGATATTTATGTTTTCTGTGAATTTCTAAAGTTGTATTCTGCGCTATGGAATTAGGAGTTCAAGAGGCAAGAAAGGACTTCTTATTTGACCAGGTTAAGGACCATGCATCTGGATTACAAAGATATTCTATATGTGTGATTCAGACATTGAAACAGATGACAGCGAAAGTGGTAATGTTGTAGAGGGAATATAGCAACAATTTCAACACGCATGATGAGTAAAAATAATTTTACAAATTATGTATTCTCACCTCCGCGCTAATGACGTTTATCATTTCATACTAATATACGTTTCTATTATGAATACTCCGTGTCAAATAGTATATTACAATTCTATTTGTTTAACATAAATTAATATCATTTTGAAGAGGAAAAAAAATATTTGTTTAACATAAATTACACTTTTTACAAACTATTTGACACATGCTGCTGCGACACTTGCTGTAGACTAAGAAATATTGGCAAAATTAGGCGGGACTGGAAAGTGTTAAATCCGTCTAAGACACAAGTAGAATTTCCTGATGAGTTTTCTATTCAAGACACGAACAATGCCAAATCTTTAACAGCAACAGCCCAACCTCTGACCTGTTTGACAGAAATGTTGCTTCTACCAGAAGGGATAGGTCTCGGATTCCCCAAGTACATGAAACCCATAAGCTATATATGGTAATTCATCTAGAAGGAAAACTGTAACTACAAACTAGCAGCTGGTTTTGTAAGATGACTAGTGACAATTAAAAAAACTCAAAAAAAAGACAAAGCAAAGGCAGATGTGCAGGACTGAAAGGCAAATACAAACATTTCAACTGTAAAATGTGGCACATTGTAACTTACTCTTAACACATACTACCACGAGCGCTCATAGCGCCAGAGAAGTCTTTAGCTTGCTAAATAGCACATTCGGATATCTTCAAAATTACATTATATTTATAAGAATCTGTTAATAGCTTTAAAAAAAAAATGTAAAAAAAAAAATTTTCATTTGTACATATATCTTGGCGTGAAAAATTGATAATATGAATTATTCAAAAGTACATTTAAAATTCAATAGCCAATGTTTACAAAGTGAAGATGTATATTCTCAAAAGCCCACTACACCTTTTGAATCCACAACCTTCTTCAGCCTCCCAATCTAAACTATGAGATACACCTACATCATTACAATGAACTTGGTTATCTGTAACCATTCATGTCGTTTTTTTTAATGATATGACCATTTCTCTGAGTCAACCCAGCTGTCAGGGACACTGATGGAGGACAAGCAGTTCATGCTCTGCCGTCTGCATTTTAGGAATTAAAGGGACTGAGCAAATTTAGGGGTGTGGCGAACCCAGGTTCAATTAAGTCGGTTCTATCAGCTATTTCACATTTCCAATTCTATACAAAGATTTAACAATTCTGCCTAAATTTTACTGATGCATAATTATACAAATGTAGAGTAATTATGGCAGCAACAATAGCTGACCAAATAAAAATACTCTCAGAAGTTTAGGCATGAATATTGATGTACAGCAGCAAATATATTTTTGATAATAGAGGACACAAGTACTTTGGAAGTTTATGATTATCGAACAAAGAACAATGATCAAATGACATTTAAAAGAAAATAACGTACATGAAATGAAAGTTAAAACAAATATGTCAAATGTTCATGAACAAACAAAAAATGTCTGCACAAAAGAAAATGAAGGGAAAATATACAAATATGAATATGTGGTTCAAAGAATGGTAAATCCATTTAAAAAATCAAAATATTATTTGATTCTTTGTTTTAGGGGGAGGGATTTAGTCTATGAGAGTGGACATTTAAAAAAAAAAAGATTTGTTAAGATCAAGCAGATAATGAAACAATAGATAAATTTGACATGGATTTTAAAAAATAAATACCAACGAATATGAGATGACAAGACAAAAATGCTGCAGCCGAGCACTGAACTAAAATTTAGCCTTACAATTAAACTTTACATTTTGAAGATTTCATTTTAAAATGCTTAAACATAAAGACATGTATTAGATTTTACTGTTCAAACATGTGAAATTTAATGTTTCATGCAGTTATGAATAAAATACATATCACAGCATACATTAAATATTTATTTTTACATTTATTTCTCAAGAAAATGTAATAAAATGTGATTCTGAATAGCAACCATTAAAAGATACAGAGAAAAAAAAAATACAGTACTTTGTTTTAAGGGACATTATATTTTTTAAAAACCAACTAAAAGACAAAGCCAAACCACACATCAATAACCTGCATGACCCATTAAACTGAATCATTCTAGTTTCCCTTAAAACAAAGGACAGCAACAGATGTTTTCCATTAATTCTTATTTAGGGACATCTTCTGATCATGAGACTTCAGCTGAATTGGTCTTCTCTACCACAGTTGTTTGTAAGGTGTCCATTGTCCTCCCCGTGGGTCCCATTTAGCACATCTGGTTATATTTGTAGGTTTCTTTGAGAAGGTGTGTCCTCTACCCATCTCCACTTTCTTTCCCCAATCAACTAACTGCACCGTGTGAATTAAACTATCTCCACCACTACTACATTACAAAAACACAATAGTAACATCAATGTATAGTACAAAAGACATACGTGAACAAGTTATTGAATATAAGATTTCTGTCATAATGAATTAATATAACGTCTGGTCAGGCACAACATACTGATCAGACATGTTAGTCAGGGTCAGGCAAAACGTACTGGCCAAGACCCTCACCCCGGCTTCCTCGTAGGCCTCCTTGGAAACGGCCTGTTTTCACGGCAGCCTGGCTAACGAGGTGGGGGATCATCGTGATCTCCATAGTAGTGAGCAACACACAGATGAAGCCAAGCATAGCACAACCACCTGGAGAACCCTGGTCCACCTTCATCAGCACGCTCAGGATGTGAGGAAAGCTATTGCAACCCGCCACTTAACGTCCTTTTCAGGGCGCACAAAAGAGTAAACCTACTCATTGTGGGCATTTGAAACAACAGCTCCCTAATGAACAACCTGCACACCATGAATTAAACAATCTCCACTTTTGCAAAATTAAAAAACACAATGACAACATAAACGGTTAGTACAAAAGTGTATAAGTAAACATGCTATTAAAGATAAGATTCTGTCCTTACTGAGGCCCACCGGGACAAGTTAAGCTATAAGCATAAAGTAGCCAAAACACACCAAGTGTTATCACAACACCAGAATACGTGTTCTACATCAGGTCCTTCCTTCCTTCCCTATTGTAGATTCTGAGACCTATACTGAGGAAGAAATAATAGGGTGACTGCTTCCCACTATGCAAGATGTCAAGAACTGTCCATAGAATGAATGAAGCTGGCAGCCTCACCATTTAAAAGTACTACATTAATTTTTCCAATGGTGACATACAGCTGAGTGGTATTGGATATTAAACAAATCAATTGCAAAAGAGATCATAGCTTTTGAAATGAAGTGTTACGGATGGATGATGAAAATATTGACAGAAAAAAAGGCAAACAGAGAAATTGTGCAATAGCTGCACATGACAGAAAATTGGCTGCTAGACAGCATCGCAAGAAAACAGCTTAGATATTTATGTCATGTGAAAAGACATAAAAGGAGAGAGTGATAATGGAGGGACTGGTTATAGAATTTGAAAAGTTTCACCGATTTGGGTGATACAACAAACGAAATTTCAACTCAAATTGCTTTGGCCTCATGTGCCTTTAACCAGCTGACATTTGGAAATCAAAAATCATTGGGCAAACACATAAAGCTCAGGCTGTTTAGCTGCATTGTCGTACCAGTGCTAACATATGGATGCAAAGGTTGAAAAACAACAAAGAGATTAGAAAACAAACTGAATGCTTTTGAAAATAAATGTCTTAGAAAATTTTTTGAAACATTAGCTAGGAAGAATTCAAGACCAATAGGCTAATAAGAGAAATCACCAGCCAGCCATTTGTTTCTATCATCATAGGAAAAAAGTGGTGGACATACATTGGGCATGTACTTACAATGAAAAACAACATATTACAAGCAATTAGGGGAATTGGTACGCTAGTCCAGTAAGGTACAACATGCTGACCAGAATGTTGTATCAGGGTCAATACACTGACCAAGACCACACTCTCTCTTTCATGTAGCGTTCCCTGGAAACAGGCTGTTTTAAGGCAGCCTGGCTGATGAGATGTGGATCGATGTGATACCTGTAGTAGTGAGCGTCACGCAGATGAAGCCAAGTATAGCATAACTGGCTGGTGGATCATGGTCCACCTTCAGCATGCTCAGGTTGTGAGGAAAACTACTACAATCCGCCACTTAAGGTTCTTTTTGAGAGCGTAGAAAAGAGTAAACATTGTGAGCATTTAACAACAAGAAGCAATTATGTGGGCACAGCTGGCAGCAGAATGGGAGAACGGCCAAAAAAAACTCTTCACAGAACAATCATCAGAGATGGGTCTAAACAACATACAAGAACTTAGAGGTATCACACCATCCAAACAGGAGAGCCCTTGCTTCTGCCCAATTGGCTGTGTCAGGCGCTCAAAGAACATTGATAGATAAACTACAGCAACCGTAACTGCTAGAGCACATCAATGTATTTGGTTTTCTGTCATAAGGTCAACTGTTGGGTGGCCTCATGCTTCTATTGGAGCAACCAACAAATAAGACTGATCAGTTACATTTTTGACACACTCATACTATGCTGCTAAATAATTCACAGTCTTGTTTGTTCTATCTTCAATGAAACATGCATTGAACATCAATGCCACTTGATTACATTTCATGATAATGGGCTCAATCAGCAAGACTTTCATCATTTCAGCACTGAAGGCCAGAGGTCAAGTCTCACGACATCAGCAGCAATGATTGGAGGAAGTTTCTAGCATCGGTTTGAACACTGTGCCTTTCTTTGTAGGTGGTCAAGAATGACTTCCATGGCTCACAGCTTATCAGCAGATCCTTGTTACCTGGTCAAAAAAAATTAACAAATAAAGGATGAGTATGGAAATATATTTGTTAATGGGTACAATGACAATTCAGATCCAAAAACAGGTTAGAAAAGTGAACATAACAATCTGCACAGGTTTAACAGCAAGTTTGAGGACTGTACTACATGGAGAATTTACTGACAAAGATTGTAACAAGTAGCAAATAGAAGAAATACATGCACAAATAAGACCAGAAATAGATGCAAACATAATCACCATGTAGCATGTCTTTTGCAGAACATTGCTCTCACAACATCTACAACGATCTACAAGACTGTCGATATCTAGCCAGAACTCCCGTCTCTGTCATTTTCAGGACCTCCGTGATGTCTTGTGTCCATCTTCTCCATGGTCTGCCTCTGCCCCACTTTCCAGGCACCATACACTCCGATATTGTTCTCTCTATACCATAATAGCATTTGATAGGCCAATATATTTGAGCTTTCTGGGCAACATATTGTTTACTAACCAATGTTCCTCGATATCCAGTTCTTTTAGGATATCTGCATTTTTCATTTGCCCTGTCCATGGTATTTTGAGCACCATTCTGTAGCATTTTAGTTAAAAAAGATTCAATCCTTTTCTTAAATGTTTGTGCTCCTGTCCAGGTTTCACATCCGTACGTTGCAACCAGATATTATATATACTATTCGGCATAAAATACTTGTGTTTGTATATCTTGTTAAAAACTCAGCAATCAGCAACGTGAAATTTGTACAGATCATTCTGTCTGGAATTTCAAGGTGAATATACTATTTTCTGCTGACTGTGTCAATCCCTTTCTGAGTCTGTGACATCAGAATAGGCAAGGTGTGGCGATAATGTTATCTTAAGGAGAAACTGGTGTCAAAGTGCTCTAATGGTGTGCTTCCTCATCACGCATTCTGTGGTTTTACAATTTTGCACCCATCTTTTCCCCTGTAGGTTTCAATCCAGTTCATGTCTAGTTATATCACATCACTGAGCTTCTTTCTGAGGTCGTATCTTATCCATCTCCAATTTCACTTTCCAATCTCCTGCTGCATTGGTGGTGGTTGTGCAAATATTATAAGAAGAAACTAGGCAAAACAAGCAGATACTGAGATTTAACACATAATAACATTCAATAATAATATTAACAATAAATCAACAACTCGCTGTAACAATTTCTTTCAGTCCATCAGTAAATGTATTTCTTGGCCCTTCTACCAATCTTATTTGCTCTCTTTTCAGTTCTTTCCTCACCATTATCTGAGTAATGGGAAACTGAGATGCTAGTCCAGTCAGGCACAATACACTGATCTGGACGTCGCATCAGGGTCAGGCACAATACATTGATCTGGACGTCGCATCAGGGTCAGGCACAATACACTGATCTGGACGTCGCATCAGGGTCAGGCACAATTCACTGATCTGGATGTCGCATCAGGGTCAGGCACAATACACTGATCTGGACGTCGCATCAGGGTCAGGCACAATACACTGATCTGGACGTCGCATCAGGGTCAGGCACAATTCACTGATCTGGATGTCGCATCAGGGTCAGGCACAATACACTGATCTGGACGTCGCATCAGGGTCAGGCACAATACACTGATCTGGACGTCGCGTCAGGGTCAGGCACAATACACTGATCTGGACGTCGCATCAGGGTCAGGCACAATACACTGATCTGGACGTCGCATCAGGGTCAGGCACAATACACTGATCTGGACGTCGCATCAGGGTCAGGCACAATTCACTGATCTGGACATCGCATCGAGGTCAGGCACAATTCACTGATCTGGACGTCGCATCAGGGTCAGGCACAATTCACTGATCTGGACGTCGCATCAGGGTCAGGCACAATTCACTGACCAAGACCACAATCTCTCTTCCATGTAGCGTTCCCCGGAAACAGGCTATTTCAAGGCAGACTGACTGACGACATGTAGAATGATGTGATCCCCGTATTAGTGAGTACGATGCCGATGAAGCCAAGCATAGCACAACCTCCTGGATGGCCGCTGTTCACCTTCATCAGCATGCTCGGAATGTGAGGAAAGCTACTACAACCAGACACTTAACATCCTTTTCAGGGTGCACAAACGAGTAAACCTACTCATTGTGGGCATTAAACAACAACAACTGAGTAATTGTAAAGTTGCATGAAACATTAGCTTTCTGTGTCCAATGTACTTAAATTTCCATAATCTCTGTCATACAGTATTGCAGAATGATGCGTCCTACCACGGTACTGATAGAAGGACATCTGCTGCATTATTTCCCACCATACAAGAAATAAAAGAACCATATGGCTATCACCTGTATCATTCATGGACAAGCTGTTATGGAGATGTAAGCCATTGTTCTTAAAAAGAGGATATGTTCACTGAATGAAAGATGAGACTTCAAAACTAATTTCTTAAGACATATTCATCACGAATGAAGATGTATGTCATTGAAAAGTTTCATGGTTGCTATAGTACCTTCCCATGTAGCTTAACAGCATCAAGGAAGAGATACAGGAGATTATGAAGTACACCAAAATGTATCATCTCTTTATTACTTCTATAAAGGAAGTGTCTGTGTGGCACTGTTGTTTGAACGCTTGCCTCTTTCAGCAAAGACATAAGGTTTGCGTCTTGGTGCCATCTATACAGCTGTAAATAGGTCAATGAATTATAATAAAGTCTTGAAATATATTCAAAAGACATACCTAGCCACAGATTGGACTCTCATATACATGGATCATCAATGAGCGCAATGATGGGAGGTATTTACACAAAATCTCAGTAGCCCCTGGAAATTTCAAACACCTTCAGGGGACGGCGTGGGCTCGTGGTTAAGTGACATGGCTCACAATCCGAAGGTGCTGGGTTTGCTCCCCATCACAGTACCGGCCATTATCCCGAGGAAGCAAACCCTTAGAAATTGCAGGAGGAGCCAGACCCTTACATAAAATGCATGCCGATGTCAGATGCACTGGGTCAGCAGGCGCAAAATAAAAACAGTGCAATGCACAACGCCTTGAGGAATAGAAAAATTAAGTGAACACAAAAAAAAACAACCAAAAAACAACCTTCAGAACTGAGTCAATAAGAACAGCTTCAATAGCCATTGTGGAAAACAAGGACAATGACAGAAACACGATATTTTTACTTATAGATTCACTATTGGTCATAACAGCCCTGTCATAAACCATGAAAGGGAATGAGTTGTAGTCTGTCTGAGGGACTTCTGAATACCAGCTACAATTTCAACAGTGAAAACTCTGTGGATTTCTGCACACTGTATGATACATAGAAATGTGGTGACAGATGAGGAAATCAAACCCTAACTGAACACAGGGCTACATATGAAGAATTAAAGACAATCGTGGCCAAATTGTTTAAATGCCTGCCTGCTGACAAAGAGGGCAGCGGATCGAATCCCTGGTAAGGTATATATATTGTTTTTCTGTTGGAGGTGAAATAAATAAATAGAGCCAGCACATGATGTGACGACATCAGTCTGTAGTCCTCAGCCTAAAAACCCATTGACTAACCCCACCAATGGGAATAAAGTTGTACAACAGTTTTTACAAATGAAAATGAACTTCAAAAATTTGGCACAGAGAAAACACATAGAATTTTATATAGCAGTAGCTTACTAGTCCTCGTCAAAAAGAGATTAAGTTACAATATTTAGACAATTTACAAACAGCTTACTGAAAACTCTTCTGTTCAACAAATACAACATTGGGCACACAGACATGCCTGTGTGGTGGAGAGAGTAAACAAATGATGGAACAAGTTCTTCAGGTCTGCCAGCTCCATGAGAGGAGCAACATGACCCTCTCCAGCACAATTACAGGATAAACTGTATGGTGATGAGAAGAAGCCTGGGATGGACTGCCAAATTTATGAGGGAAATAGATGTGATTATTTGAGAGCAAACAAAGGGTAGAAGAATACAGGAAGACAAGGCAGTGAACTGGTTACCACCCCTGCATAAAATATAATAATGTCTCTAACACTTAATCCTCACGGCAAGGTATGTTTGACGTGACTCAATTTGATCCATCATCACTGAATATCAGCTCTTGCTAGTTTTCATGCCATAATGTCAATCTGTGTGGTTCAGGTCTGACATATTGTTTTCTCATTATCTGAGATCTGAGGCAAAACAATTGAAGTACTGGGCACGGAACAGTTGGCATTTCACCATTTCAGATGAATGTTGGCAGCGTCAACAGTTCATTGGGTCTACCCAACTGTAAATGGATACCCAAATAAAAATTATGGAAAGCAAGGTATGTAATGAGGAAAAGAGCTGAATGACCACACCTCAGATAAAGCTGAGACTGACATTGTAAGATGGGAGATATATTCTATGAAACTAGATATATTCTATGAAACTAGATATATTCTATGAAACTGAAATAACAGCACTTGGAAGTAGCTCTCTAGCACTTGGGAACTATTTGAAGACTTTCCCATCAAAGGTCCAAAACATTGTTAACTTTACAGACATTGTCCGTCCTTCAAGCTCTAGTAGACAGTGGTCATTGTAACCCTGAACTTGTCCAAATATCCCTAGATACAAACCAGCTTTTTTACATCCATTGAAGTCAGAATAGTTATACAGTGGATCTCTGGTCACTCAAATACACCAGGCAATGACAAGGCAGACAGATTGGCTAAGAAGGGATCAAGTCAAGAACAACAATACACACTAACAACCCTACAAACAGTCAAAACAAATACTGAAAACTGCGAACAAAGAGGCTTGAATGAATAGATGGGCAATACTGGGAGAAAGATCTACAAACATATGGCCATCCCAAATCCCAAAGACAACATCAACCTCCTGAAAAGGAGAGATCAAAGCAAAATTTTCCAGCTTTGCACTGAACATATACAACTGAACAGCCACTTGAACAGAATACAACCACAACAGACTCCAGAGTGCCTGCTGTGCACACATCCTTACAAAACTGTTAAACACCATTTTTGTCGGTGTCTGCGCTTGATGGTGTTAGGAAATAGTTACTTCCACCGAGGCCAGACAAATGGAAACCTTTGTATGGAACTAAGCAACAGCTCACAAACACTTGCACTTTATGGCATTGGGCCAAAGGTTCGCAGGCTGCTGAATCAATAACCAACCATCTTTAAACACGCCAGTTCTCATCATGTTTTACAATTTGACAACATGCTTTGAAACATAATTTTGTTGGTTAAACTTCCAAATTATATTGAGATTGTGAAAGCGTAGCTCTTACCAACAACAAAAAGTGCTGTCTTGGCTCTGGTGATGGCCAGGTTGACCATTTGTGGATTTGCCAGCTGGCCAAGATGATCTCTGGTCCACTTGGAAGTTGGAGGTAGTTGTAGGCCAGATTCAGGAAGGGCTCGAACAGTGGACAAGATCACATAGTCAGCTTGTTGGCCTGTAATAACGAGCAGGTTGGATTTGATATAAAACAGTAAGTGACTATGAACAACTGATCATCACATGAAATAACCACAATTCTGCCAAGTTTATCATAAATATAGCACTGCTAGGATAATTATATGAAATTTGTTCATTTTTAAAATCCTCATAGTACACTAATTTCCTCCCTCATATCACCATTGTACTCTCTCTGTCCTCCAACCTATCCTGCTTGTTATGAAAGTTGTTCATTTTTAAAACCCTCATAGTACACTAATTTCCTTACACTAATTTCCTCCCTCACATCACCATTGTACTATCTGTCCTCCAACCTACCCTCCTCGTCCACCTGAAACTCGCTCATTTCTCCTCCCCCCCCAATCTCCCCTCTCAACCTGCCCATCTGGGGGATGATGTGGCCTAGTGGTTAAGTGACACGGCTCACAATCCGAAGGTGCTGGGTTCACTCCCCATCACAGCACTGGTCGTTATCCCGGGGAAGCAAACCCTTAGAAAATGCAGGAGGAAGCAGATCCTTACATAAAATGTTGGATGCACTGGGCTGACAGGTGCAAAATAAAAACATAGTGCAATGCACACCGCCTTGAGGAATAAAGAAATAAGGCGAATGATAAAAAAAACCTGCCCATCTCTTTCCTCCCTCAACCCACCCGTATTCCAATTAGGTCATATTCTTCTATGATGTCTTTGTACATTTTTGTTATTGAGTTTTTAGCTATGCTCTGCTCAAGGAAGTGATAGTTATCGCTCGTTTGGCTGACTTTCCTTATAGCTTGAATGGGTCTTCTTTTCGTGGAAGGTGATTGCTTGTTCTTTTTGTTCTCACGTGGAGCACACTCCACCCCAGAATAAGTATTAAAGACAAAAGTGCCAGGCCAGGAGACACAGCAGAAACCATGCAAACTGCCTAGTTTTTAGATACTCCCATACCATAAAGACGTAACTAACATGTTCTCCAATATTGTAACAAAAATCACACTCTTACCTATGCTGTCAATGACTGAGAATACAGCAACACCTTGAGGCAGAGTATCTCTGATGAGAATAGTCTGAGCATTTGTCATAGTCAGCACTAATATGGACTTGACATTAACTTTGTGTTTCTGGGCCAGGGCACCAACAATAGTTGTCTAAAATAAGTAGCATAAAAGAAAATGGATTCGATTTTTTCTTAAAAACAATTAATTTTAATTAATCTTTATTTTTTTCTATATTGATTATAATTGTATCTATCAGTAATTACAGTATTATTGAGTTTAGTCGAAGAGTCAACGTCATGTGGTTTAACCCATAAGTGCTCTGTTGTTCTCCATATTTTAGAAGAATCTCAGTACAAAGCACGAACTCCGTATCACCGGCGAAGAAACTAATAGATTGGGTAGATTTTTAACATGATTTTGAATTTTGTTCGGCAGCAGCTGTTTACTGTTTCCTATTTCCAACTGCCGAGGGATTTTTAACGTGTACGACATTGCACGTGGGTGTATGATCTCTACTACCCAGATATCCAGGGAAATACCAGAAAGTCCAGGTGAAAAAATATTGGTCTCCACCTTGATTTGTATCCACGACCTCCAGCACCCAAGGTTTTACCTTGAAACCACTCAGTCCCCTCCATCAGTAAGAGCATATGACCACCACTACAGTTGGCCGTCTTGCAGAAAGTCTGTGTCAAAACAAAATCATGCTCTTTTGGTGGGTGCTTTCTGTGTCATCCCCATGCACAACCCTACTTTGTCACATATTTATGACATACACATGAGGGTGTAGTGGGTCTACTCTTTCCTCCGCAGGTAAGAATTCAAAAAGTTTGTGATGTAATAATTAGTGCCACTGTCCCTCTGTGGTCAAGGTGATGATTAAGTCTGCTGCAGAGCAAATTGGAGAACGCATATTATTGTGTGTCATGAATTAGGACTTTTCTCTTTCAATTCCACAGGAATGTTGAGAGGATGCAATGGTTATTCTCTGATTCACCACTTTCTTTCACTCAAGTCGCCAATACAGCACATATCTGGTTATATTGCAAGAATTTCTTATGATGGTGTATCGTTAATAATATCCACTTTTTCTTCTTTATGTCCAGCTGTATTGGTTGTCCTGTTCTGTTAGTAATCGATGTCACTGCACTCTGGGCAAACCCATAAGTACTGAGACTCTCTCAGCAAATGACGAAAGGTGTAGATACTTCTATACACACAGCTCTATCCTCTCTGTCGATTCCTAAAACTTAGTAATCTGTGGACTGCCTGTAGGTCACGTTCCTTGCTCTGTAACATGCCTATAAAGCAAACAACTCCCGTAGACATACTTATCGAACATTCCGTGGACTGTGAGTTGGTCATGCTCCTTGATTTTAACAACAACTCCATGGCAAGACATTGCTATAGAACATAGGTTGTAGTGCAACAGGCATTTTCTAAAGGCTGACGTGATTTTCAGGTTATGGAACTTCTTACACTGACAACTACAAGAAGATGTGAAACAATAATAATATAGGGCCGAAGATGTAGCAGTGAATGAGCTGACAGCAGCCAGTGACTCATAATTGGTTGCATCCATAAGGGTCAGTGATCAATAACTGACCAAAACCCTATTCCACCTCCAAGTAGGGGCCCTGAAAACACTGACACCATGAAGCCTCTCTAAGAGATTAGGGTATGGAGAAGGAAGGCAAACCTGGTACAAAATATGTCATACTGAAAGGCACATATATCATGGCCTCACTGTAAACTACAACACAGCAACAAAACATTCTTTTCATGATGAACACTGAAGAGGTAGATTACACATCCAATAGAAAAAAGCTTACATCATACCAAGGTTCAAACCTGTGTCTTCAGACTAAGAAACTGATATTCTAACTACTTAGTCACCAACTTGTAAAACAGCTGTAACATTTACAAACCATTTAGAAACAACAACAAAAGAGTCACTACTCACCACAGCATGACACTCTTCCATGTTGATAATATCATCTTCAGTTGAGCCTTTGCCCTGCAGACTTTTCGGTATAGACTCCTGACCTGTTACGTGGCAGAACACAGAAGGGAACCCTGCATCACCAGGCCAAGGAATGGTTTGAACAGGAGGCGGCAGGCGAGCCTGGGAGCTTGTGTTCAGGAGACTACTGTAAAACTGGCTGGACGGGAAGCTGCAAAGTGTGGGTGGCTGGAAAAGGTCAAGTAAACCAAAGACCAATCACAATGAGTACCGTAATATGGTAATAAGTTATCTAGTTCTTCTCTCAAGCTCGCTCCTTATGAAGCAAAGGGTCACATCCACAGTTGGCCCCATTATTAAATCCAGCACTAAAGTAAGCGATTCTGCAGTTGTGGTTTCTATATAAATTTATTTTACATGATGAGGTTGCTAGCCTCATACACAACGACTGAGAGGTTAAAAACATTGCCATCTAACCCCTCTTGGGTAGAAGACTTTCCAGCTCAAGACTTTGCACACCCTGACATTCACACGGAGCACCACATACACCTGCTGAGTTGCTTTCTGGGTTTAAAGAAAGCTCTAGAAACTTTTACATGATACAGTAACAGAAGATTGAATCATTTGTTTTCCCAGGGATGAGAATGAAAGAAGAAATCTGTCTGTTTCTTCTTCTTGAATCCTTGTCGGGATCAAGACACTGAGCAGTGCATGAGCCGCAGTGGTGAGCGACCCTTAGCTGACTGCCAGCGTCAGGGCCTGCGAACCAGAGCTGCCAAGACCCTTCTACACCTCCCCGCAGTGATCCTGGATAACAGGCTGCAATAGAGCAGACTGGCAAGGAAGAAGGGATTGAAGAGGGAATGCAACAAAGCACTAACAAATGCCTGCTGAAATTAGATGTGTCGGACCAAAGGGTACAAATATAGCAGTCAAACTGTAAACCTGAAACAACGCATTCCGTTCTCCGGACTAAAACCTGCTAATTGCAAATTCCTTTTCAGGGCTTAGTAGCGGGAAATTAAGAACGAACAAAGAAGAAGAATCCTTGGTGAAGAATCCTTGGTTAATGACTGATTAATCTTCTGATGTCTATCCCACAACAAAGCTTGCTTATTCTTTGCTATTTTACATTACTTTGTCGCTCCTCTTCTACCACAGGGTTTGAAGGTCTTTCTTGTTCTTGTGGCTTTTAGTTTCTACAGGAAGCGGCCCAATCTTCCTTAGTTGTCTTTTTCTTGTGGCTTTTAGTTTCTACAGGAAGGGGCCCAATCTTCCTTAGTCTTCTTTTTCTTGTGGCTTTTAGTTTCTACAGGAAGTGGTCCAATCTTCCTTAGTTGTCTTTTTCTTGTGGCTTTTAGTTTCTACAGGAAGTGGTCCAATCTTCCTCAGTCGTCATTTTCTTGTGGCTTTTAGTTTCTACAGGAAGTGGTCCAATCTTCCTTAGTCTACTTTTTCTTGTGGCTTTTAGTTTCTACAGGAAGGGGCCCAATCTTCCTTAGCCGTCTTTTTTTCCCAACATACCTAGCAAATCATAGTGTTGTCATTCTTTCAGATCCTGGTAACTTCTTCTTCATCGATCAACTGATGCTATGCTTCTAGTCCGGTGAGGTTCATGAAGGAGACTGTGCATTTCAGGTCTTCGTCGGTCCCCCACAGTTTTTCGAGCATGGTCGCTACCCCAGGCCAGACTGCCTCTCTTTGGTCTGCATAGGTAGAGCATTCTTGCAAAAGCTCCTGGTAACATGTACACTGATATAATATTGGCTATCTCCTGACCCTTTCGAATATCTTTGTGGTGCCAGGCTAAGCTTCAGAAATAACAGTTCACCTGTACTAGACCACATCTGGTACCATCATGCCCAGCTGCTTTTCCAAACTCAATTTTCTCCAAATGTTGCCTCAGCTCCTCCATCAGGATTATTTCCTATTACTATTTCCATGACATCATTGCTTTTTGGCTTAGCTTCGTTCGTTCTCATTCTCCCGCTACCAAACCCTGAAAGGGCTTAAGTAGCAGAATGTAGTCCAGAGAACAGAATGCGTTGTGTCGTAGTTTACAGCTTGACTGTGATATTTGCACCTTTCGGTCCAACACATCCGACTTCAGCAAAGCATTTTTTGAGTACCGGGTTAGCATTCCCTCTTTGATCCCTTCTCCTTAGCCAGTCTGCCCTGCTGCAGCCTGTTATCCAGGAGCACCGCATGGAGGTGTAGAAGGGTCTTGGCAGCTCTGGTTCGCTGGTCCTGATACTAGCAGTCAGCTATGGGTCGCTGACCACTGCAGCTCATGCGCAACCCCGGCACAGTCAGCTATGAGTTAATTGTATACTCTCAGCTCAATCGCAGTGTCGCATCTTCGTCCCTGCTCTGGGGTTTGTCAGGGTACACAAGTTGCCATACTATGTTTAGATAAAGGCCCCAGTGACAGCAGCATATTTTTTAGCAAGTTTTATATTAATTTAAATACTTAACTGAAAGCAAATATAGCATTAGATTGCCAAATGCAAGTACAATAATCCTTTTTTGCTACAATAGAAGCATGGACCAGTCCTTCAATTGGTTCCTTACAGGCAGCCTGTAAGTAAACTAAAAAGGTAAGTAGCATGTCCTTTGCAGAACGTCGCTTCTTACAACAGCACCGTAGGTTGCCATTACTTTTTGTATGTGGAGGAGCAAAAAACGCCCATTGTCTGCCAAACTAGACATGAGTGGATTCGAACTGTGTGCGTTGGGATTGTGAAACGGACGCTTCCCCTCTAGGCCACGCAGCCTCTTAAGCAAACTACTGTGCTAAAATCAATGTCAGCAACTATTATCTATAAACCATGCTTACACATCTGTACTGCATAGTTAGTTTCTGGATTCCTCTATCTTTGTACTGGTGGAGAAGTGATCGAGCCAGTCCAAGGTGAGATGCCAGGGGGTTCTTAATTTGTGACTGAGGCATTTCAAGGTCACCCAAAAGTACAAGCTGGTTCACACCTCTATGCATGACAAGAGGCACTATGGTTTCCGCCTCCGATATAAATCCAGCATCATCAATTATGACCTGAGGACAGAATATTTGTATGAATAATTAAGTGGTCTATACAGTGGTCAATGCTTACATGATTGACCTTTCCCTTAATTACTTGAAGACTTCAAAGCATTTATTCTAGAAGTTAATATTGAAATATTCCTTTTAACTCAATTATTATAAGTGCACTTGTCTTAGCAAATTTTAAAAAGTATAAATATGCAGATATATTTGTTGTTTTTTTAACTTCTCTTCAATTAGTCCCACATCTTCTACCAAGGGAGTATAACGGTATAATTTTGTATATACTTACAATCCAATGTGCAGACAAACAGATGATTGTGCTGTTGTGAGTTGTGTTTTCTTTTTTAAATAAGTAAAAATGGAAGCCTGTCAACCCATTCTGTAGAGATTTAAAGCCACAAGAACAAATATGGACAAGTACAAATATTATAAATCACATGACCAAGACAGAACAGGATTCTTTATCAATAGGGCTCCAGAAATATGGCAGAAAGTCAAAATGATTCTACACAGCTGACAACTGTCTCCTTCTCTAAAAAAACCTTCAGAATTGGTACCTGGAATAATATATCTAGTCAAACAGATGAAGACAAGAACTAATACAAGGAAAACAGAGCTTGAGACATATTTAACAGGGAAAAAGATGACCCTATTCTGCCTACAAATGACAGCCCTAGAAACAGACTACACTCATGTTGCCTGGTTAAGAAAATAGGGATTACAGAGGGAAAGCCAACCTGATTCCAAAAATGCTCTGCTGAAACAGGATGTGTCGGGCCGAAAGATGCAGATATCGCTGTAAACTACAACAGACGTCCTTTTCAGGATGAATACAGAAGAGGAAGAAACAGATGATTTATTGAAACAGACTGAGCACCTATGGCTCTGCCCAGAATGCAGTGATCTATGCTCAAGACACATATAAAAAGGAGAACGATGACGTGAAAAGAACTGTAATGGAGGGCACAGGATAGTAGAGCTTGACGTATGTTTGTTGATGATCTGGGGAGAATTATAATGGTGGGCACAGGATAGTAGAGATTGATGTATGTTTGTTGATGATCTGGGGAGAATTATAATGGTGGGCACAGGATAGTAGAGATTGATGTATGTTTGTTGATGATCTGGGGAGAATTATAATGGTGGGCACAGGATAGTAGAGATTGATGTATGTTTGTTGATGATCTGGGGAGAATTATAATGGTGGGCACAGGATAGTAGAGATTGATGTATGTTTGTTGATGATCTGGGGAGAATTATAATGGTGGGCACAGGATAGTAGAGATTGATGTATGTTTGTTGATGATCTGGGGAGATTTATAATGGTGGGCACAAGATAGTAGAAATTGACATGTTTGTTGATGACTTGGGGAGAATTGTAATGGAGGGCACAGGATAGTAGAGATTGATGTATGTTTGTTGATGATCTGGGGAGAATTATAATGGTGGGCACAGGATAGTAGGACGATGTATGTTTGTTGATGACCTGAGCTCCGAAACAAAGCTGAAAGGTTTGGATGATGCTGAAACTGTCTTACAGAACATACCTGTTTAATATTGGCTGTCTGTCTTATAATAGATCTGGCACTTGTGATGCATGTACACAGAATGATCTGAGCCTTCTTCAGTTCTAAGGTTTGAGCTTTTCTTATGCTGGCATCCATTGCTGTAACCATCTGCTTGCCATACATGGTCATCATCTCTTGCTCCAGTAATGACTGAGAACACAGCATCAACAATCAGTGTCAAGAAATACAACAAAACTTATGTCATCAACATACAAAGATTGTCATTGTTCCTTTTCAGCTTCATCACAAGCAGAGCAAATGTTGGATTACTTGCAGGAAGCCTGCACTTACAACATTTATGTGTTTTTGTTGTGTGGATTTTCTTGCACTTTGTTCTTAAATGATGATTGCCAACCCCAATGCACAACCCTCTTTAGTCACCTGTTACACCCTGCATAGTAGTACGCACCACTCCTATTCTCCACTCTCCAAAAAAGGCCAGAAGAATCCACACTAGATAAACACCCCTCGTGGTTATATTACTTAACGCACACATTAAATAAATAATTGAGAATTTAGTCCTCTACGTCAACTGATGCACTTGGTTGCCTTTCATAATTAATGACCTACCAATATAAGTCTACATGAATTGAGTGTTTTGCGTCCCAGATTAAGTATTATGTACCGTCTCTCATGCATGTATTTAAGTCTACATGGATTGAGTGTTCTGCGTCCCAGATTAAGTATTATGTACCGTCTCTCATGCATGTATATAGGTCTACATGGATTGAGTGTTCTGCGTCCCAGATTAAGTATTATGTACCGTCTCTCATGCATGTATACAAGTCTACATGGATTGAGTGTTCTGCGTCCCAGATTAAGTATTATGTACCGTCTCTCATGCATGTATATAAGTCTACATGGATTGAGTGTTCTGCGTCCCAGATTAAGTATTATGTACCGTCTCTCATGCATGTATATAAGTCTACATGGATTGAGTGTTCTGCGTCCCAGATTAAGTATTATGTACCGTCTCTCATGCATGTATATAAGTCTACATGGATTGAGTGTTCTGCGTCCCAGATTAAGTATTATGTACCGTCTCTCATGCATGTATATAAGTCTACATGGATTGAGTGTTCTGCGTCCCAGATTAAGTATTATGTACCGTCTCTCATGCATGTATATAAGTCTACATGGATTGAGTGTTCTGCGTCCCAGATTAAGTATTATGTACCGTCTCTCATGCATGTATATAAGTCTACATGGATTGAGTGTTCTGTGTCCCAGATTAAGTATAATGTACCGTCTCTCATGCATGTATTTAAGTCTACATGGATTGAGTGTTCTGTGTCCCAGATTAAGTATTATGTACCGTCTCTCATGCAGGTATCAGTAGCAATTATTATTACTGGTGTTATACTGGATCTGTTATTTCTAAGCTGAAGCAACCATAATAGTCTTGAATACTTATGATGTCAATTGTTTCTGTCGTCATTGCAAAGTTATCTGAAACTATGGTTTTTCTGTGTTTTCTTTTTGTACATCTTTCTCCCCAAAACTAAAGTGTTTTGTTATTTCAAACCATTAATATATAATAAAGATTACTTCAAACCATGTTAATATATAATAAAGTGTGTGTCATTAACAAATTTTTTTTTTTAAATTAAAAAAATTGCCGCCTTCATTCATCCAACTTTCAATCAAATAAATTCAAAATGGGCTCTGTTTCTTACAACATTTAAAGACATGGAGATAATTTTCTGTGACCAGCCAGCAATAAAAGAGTGATCATTTTGTAACTTTTATTATATAGTTTTATAGGATTTCCAACACAGGCCTTGTTATGTACAACTATTTTTGTGTCCTGTCCGCACCTAATCAAACTTCTTAACCTTGTCAACTAAAATAACTACCTCTGATTCTCAGATCACACAGAAAGCCCTCATCAATAACTGCTGAACATCTCTACAGATGGCCAGTTGCTAGCTAGTGTGGCACAAAAGCCTGATCCCAGTCTTCTTATATAAAAGTGAACATAACATGAAATTCTCACACTTAATGCAAAAGACTAAGCAGAAAATATAGCTGATTAAAGAAAACTAAAACACACACAAAACAAAAAATTACTTTGCTTTCTGCATTGTTTTTCCCTCTAATCAGATGATGCAGAGCCACTTCCTTCATCACGGTGCAGTCTGGGAGAGGTCTGACAGCCACTGTAGCCTTAGGCAAGTGGGACATAGGAAAATCTCTCTCCTCAATCTCCTCACTATAGACCCGCACTATGTGAACATTGGCACATTTCAAGTTTATCAAGTACTCTGTAAAAGATCAACGTAACAAAATTACTAGGTTAATGTTGGCACATTTCAAGTTTATCAAGTACTGGTATATGATTGTGCTATTTTTTACCACTATCCCCATCATCTTCTTGTATCTCAGAAACTAACATACACACAATAATACCAACAGGTTCTTTATTAATATATGTCTTTAGACACACAGATAATAAAAATATTCTCAAAATCAACAATCATGTAGTGAGGTGATGTGTTGAAATATAAGCAGCTGCAGGAAAAATTCGTAATTTTTTTATGTGGGTATAGTAATGGTTATTAACAACTAGTAAAGTTATATCTTTTTTTTTTTACTTATGGAAGGTTGTTTTTTTTTTGTGTGGGTCACCTTGAACTGTACTTTCTATTCAGGCTTGTGGTTCAGATAAGTGCGACACATAAAATAACAAATTCTCGGGTGTGCTATGAAAATAAAAAGTTGAAGAAAAACTGGTTTAAAGGAATGTTACCTAAAAATATCTACAAAAATGATCAAATAGATTTTTACCTGTAATAGCATCTAGAGACTTTTCAGTAGGAGCACAGATCATCAGTTGAGTTGTGTATCCATCACTCCTGATTTGTCTGAAAGCATCTGCTGTTCGGTTTCGTCCAACCAACAATTGAGCCAGTCTGGCTGCCAGCTGGGATTTCCCTGTTCCTGGTCCACCTAGAATTGCTGTAATAGGCTGCCTGTAGCTCTCTGCAATCACAGTTTCTTGTTCTCCAGACATTTGGCTTTTCATGATAGAGTTGTCTTGAGGAACTGGGTCAACTGATAAAATAGAAAAGATGTTAATATGAACAAATGACTTATCATCAAGGCTAAAATACAGGGCGGGAGTTTGGTCAGCAAAATATACTGGCCAAGACCTTCACCTCAGCTTCCTAGTACCAGGCTGTTTTCATTTTTCATGGCAGCCTGGCTAACAAGGTAAAGTATCGATGTGATCCCTGTAGTAGTGAGCAACACGAAGATGAATCCAAGCATAGCACAACAGCCTGGAAGACCCCTGTCCACCTTCATCGGACAGTACCCTATATGGAATCATCCTGAGGTCCACTGTGCAACACCTGTCTGTGAGACATTCTCCACCCCCCCCCCCCCCCCCCCCACTCTGTGATGGTGATCATAGACGGCCAGCACAATGGACTCTGGTTGCCTAGGCTGGTTACTTGATTACTTCTACTTGATGACTTGGCTTGTATTTATTGAAGACATATGCTCCAAAGGGAGCTGAAAAGGTATTGGTTGAAAAGGTTGATCCCATTTTCTATTATATTTAATTTCTCTGTCTCACCGTGTTGCAATCTTTTATTTGTGTACCTTAATCAGAGTTCATGTCTCACAATGATAACAGAGAGTTAACATGTATGTCTTTATGCCTCCCTTGGAATGTTTGGATGTCAAAGTAATGGTGAATGCTAGTACATGAAGGTATTTGCTTTTTCACTTCTTGCTTCCGTCTCCTAATCCCTTCTACCTTCATCTGTGAAAATTCTTCCCAGATATCTGACTTCTCTAACTAGATGCCGTACAAACTTTTTATGGCTACTAAAATGATACAAAAACAGAATCTGAGAAAACGTGAAAAACATACTTGTGTTGAAGGGTTTCTTGCCAGTCACTACCTCTTTGGCAAATGATGAGGCATGCACGAGTCCTCTGACAGCCACATCAATGACTCTGCATTTCAACAGAAATAGTTATTTTCAGCATAAATTCTTACAAATATATTTAACAATTCATTTTTGTATACAGGTAACAGTTGTCCCCCATGTTGCTGTTTGAGTTAAAGCTTCTTATGAGGTAAGGTGACTCTTTCTAGCTGCAGTCTTCTTCTTCTTTGATGTTCATCCTGAAAAGGACATTTGTGACATCATGTAGTAGGTGGACTACGGTATCTGCCCCTTTCGGTCTGATTCATCAAATTTCAGCACTGCATTTTTTGGACCTGGTTTGACCCACAGTCAATTTCCAGGGCTGCCACTTGGAGGAGGAATAGGCTATTGCCAGTTTTGGATCACTACTGTTATTAGTAGCTGATTACTGTCAGGCCATCAGCTCATTCACTGCTGCATCTTCAGAACCAGGTTGTCTCTTCATAATTATTTGTGCTTCTCCAGGTGTTGCCTTTTATTCAGCTTAGGTAATGTTTCCATTTTTGGTAATTTAGAAACTCAAAAGAATGAAATGTAGTTTTGTTTTCCAAAAGAACAAAGACATGATGACTATTTTTTTGGCTAATTAAGGTCATTATTAAGGATCATACAAAACTAACTAGCGCAGAATACAAACTAAGCTAAATGTGTAACATAAATGAGACTATACTAGAAATAATTAAAATTATGAAACATCAAAACTTTTTGAACGGACAATCTGTTTTCTCATTTCCATGTATTTTGTGTCGTGACTGGCTGGAATCCATTGCACCGACTGTTGAAATTATAGCTGGTCTGAGTGAGTATTTCTGACAAGCTGTCTAATTCCTATCATCACCATGTAGCATGTCCTTGACACTGTCGCTCTCATCAAAGCCATTCCATAGGAATCTCAATCAGCAGTCAGTCTACTCACCTGCTCTATGCTCTATGTTCATGGTGTCCTTGATGTCTTGTGTCCATCTACACCTTTGTCGGCCTCTGCCTCATCTTTCTGAAGCAATGCCCTCCAAGACTGCTTTTTCCAGTCTGTCATAGCGCTTGATGTGGCAGAAAAACCTCAGTTTCAGAGACATAATGTGATTTATAAGCCAGTTCTCTTCAACACTCAGATCTTGTAGGATGGCTTTATTTGTTATTTTATTTACCCAAGGTATTTTGAGGATTCTTTTGTCGCAATTTGTCTTGAAAGCCCCAATCCTCTTTCTTTGTATGATGGTCCATGTCTCACATCCGTACATAGCCACCGGGAATACACATGTTCTGAGGATCCTCAATTTTAATACTTTGTTAATTATTCATACTAATAATACTAATATACCAAATAAGGGGGGAGCAAGGCTAGCGTCTGGTCAGGCATAACATACTGATCAGACATATTAGTTAGGGTCAGGCAAAATATACTGGCCAAGACCATTACCTCAGCTTCCTCGCAGCCTTCCCTGGAAACGGGCTGTTTTCATGGCAGCCTGGCTAACGAGGTGAGGGATCGTGATCCCCGTAGTAGTGAGCAACACGCAGATGAAGCCAAGCATAACCCAACCGCCTGGAGGTCCCCGGTTCACATTCATCAGTACGCTCAGGATGTGAGGAAAGCTACAGCAGCCCACCACTTAACCTCTTTTTCAGGATGCACAAAAGAGTAAACCTACTCATTGTGGGCATTCAAAACTAACATACCAAAAATAGAAGCTGACAGAAAGAAATTGTGTCATCATAGACTCACCTGTGGTCCCATGTCTTGCGTATCCACTCTACAGTGCACAGTGCTGTTGTGTGGCTGCTCAAGAATTCCTCTGGCATCTTCATGCTGGACTTAATGATCATGATCTTCACCTTATAGCCCTCTGCAGATTTTGAAATGGCTGTCACTCTGCAATGACCCACCCAGGTGATTGGATGACCATTCTGTAACAGCACAGCCACGCTCTCATGGGCATGAAGCTCCACTGCAGACTGCAGGAGGTTGTAGCGGACACACAGATAGTCCAGACTGAAGGTGGGGTCATCATTCAACAGTGGACGTCCATCAACAAGTGATGACACTAAAATATCAAATGGCTAACTCTCAATGTTCAAACTCTCAAAACAGAATTATAAAGTTGTGGAGTTTTAAAAAAACTGCATAAAATTTGTGCAAGCTATTAAAAAAAACTATAAAGTTGGTGTGTGCTAAAAAATTGTATAAAGTTTGTGTGTATGCACTTAAAAAATAAAACTATAAAGTTGCTGTGTGCTAAACACCAAACAGTATAGAGTTGGTGCATGCTAACAAAAAATACATTGTATAAAGTTGGTTGCATATTTTTTTTTAAATTTAAAGTTTGTGTGTGCTTAAAAGAGCAACCAAACTAGAAAGTTGATCAGTCTTAACCTGTAGCACTCCAATGTCCTGTCTCTTTGAACCAGCTCGGCCTGCAAAAACGGTGTGCGGAAAAAAATTTTTTTTTTTTGAACGGAGTCACTCCTGACAGCCATTTTTTACTGCTGACTACGCCCTCCATATATACACGATATTTTGCCGGTTAAAGTATCGTATGTGCGATTACAAATGGCTTTTGAACAGTTTTAATTTTGTATACGCCGTTTGGAGCAAGCCAACTTTTTGCGAAAGGGGAAGTAGGTTGTTGAGAAAGATTTTTATCGCGTAGATCTGTTTATTTTGTTTGTTTAAATGAAAGAACTACGTTTGAATTGGAAACTAACAGTTGTGTAGATATTGTAAACACAGTATCGATACGTTGTTGTGGTTTCCATGGTTTTCTATCGAAGCGACTAGGCCTAGTGGTCGAGTCCAAATTTTTCCCGAGATTTTCATAAATTTTCAACTTCATCTTTTTAAATCTCAAAAACTAACAAACATACAACAAAAACAATAACACCCACATGTTCGTTATGCTATTGTGTATCTACACACCAGAAAATCATATTTATTGACAAACAAACATAAAGGTACAAATTTTGAAAGACGACTACCACAGTGACTAATTAAGAAAATTAATTAGGTCAAATTTAGTCACTAATTATGTAGCGTGCCTAAGGTTAAACAACATTTTTTTAAAACAAAATACAAAAATAAGCTGGTGCATTCTTAATAAAAAAAATCAAAAACAAGAAACAGTTGTGTGATCAATAAAATACACTATAAAGTTGGTGCTTACTTTAAAAAAAACTGTTTAAAGGTGCTGTCTGCTAAAAGCATGCTTAACTTACAGCATGCTAAAAAAAAAAGGATAAAATTTGTGCTTGCTTAAATACAAAATAATATTTTTTTAAACTATTACTTTGGTGTTTGTTCCCATTGCTGAGGTCAACTAATATAATTGATACACTGAAGAATAAAAGCTGCTTGCCACTACTCAGTGTACATGATAGCTTTTGTTTGACCACAGATGGGAGGAAAAAAAAACCTATGCTGTACTGAAGTTTTGAACACATGTCCCCTTGAACAGAAGACGAGTATTCAAATCATTCAGCCACCTTTAATATGTGTGTAGATTATACCTAGATTTCAACCTGTGTCAGGCCACACAAGACTTTGCTCAATCTGCTTCAGGCCACACTAGAATTTTGTCAACATGTTTCAAGTAATAAAAAAAAAACTGTTCAATTTAACATGTTTCAGGTCACACAAGATTTAGTTCAACATGTTTCAGGCCACACTAGACTCTGTTCAACTTGTTTCATGTCACACGAGACTTAGTTCAACATGTTTCAAGTCATAAAGACTGTTCAACATGTTTCAGGCCACACTAGACTTAGTTAAACTTGTTTCAGGCGACACTAGACTTTGTTCAACTTATTTCAGGCCACACTAGACTTAGTTAAATTTGTTTCAGGCGACACTACACTTTGTTCAACTTGTTTCAAGTCATACAAATACTTTGGTCAACATGTTTCAGGCCACCTTAGACTTTGTTCAACTTGTTTCAGGCCCCACTAGACTTAGTTCAACATGTTTCAAGTCATAAAAAGACTGTTCAACATGTTTCACGTCACACAAGCTTTTGTTCAACTTGTTTCAGGCCACACAAAACTTTATTCATTATGTTTCAGGCCACACCAACCAATAAAAGAATACAAAACGTAGGCGATGTAAGAAATGAATAATATAAAAATATATAATATAAATAAAAGATACTGTCATGTAAAAGAAATTGTCTGCATTGGCTACTGGTCATATTAAATGCCAATAAATCTCACCAAGATCTGGCTGGAAATTGGTACGAGAGCAAAACTCCTCAGTGAGAGTAAAATTTCCCTCGATGACATCTCCTTCTAAGACATTACGGTCTGTCTTCCAGCTGATGTTGATGCTGTGAATTGTGACTCTGTCTCCATCTCGCACAGCTCGATGGGCAGACTCCAAGGCCAAGATTGGTAGCAACCATTCAGTGGCATACTTTGATTCATCTGTGTATGTTGCCTGTAGCAAGAGATAATGTATTCTTAAATTATTACATACAAACAATAACACTAGCTAAAGTTCAGATAAGTAAAACAAACAATTATTACAGCATTTTTCCCATTGCAGGAGACTTATTTGGTTGAGGAATAAAGGCCATCATGAAGTGTTCAGGATTGGTTTTTATTTAGATTTTGGGGAACAATTTACAATTGGTTAATCTAAATGATGAGCAAGTGACTGAATAGTTTGTGTACCAGTTTTCTGACCAACAGATCTTGGGTTCAAAACTTCCAAATGTCAACAATTTTTGTCTATTGCGGTCAAATAAAAGCCTCCTACTGAAGTCCGATATGTTGGACCGAAAGGTGCAAATATGACAGTCAAGCTGTAAACTACGACAACGCATTCTGTTCTCCAGACATCATCCTGTTACTTGCAAAGTCCTTTTCCGGGCTTGGTAGTGGGAGATTATTGAGAAGAAACGAAGAAGAAATAAAAGCCTAACCTGTACACTGCTTGGCGACTAAGGGGCAAGCTGCCTTTATTCCTCTTATAAAGTCATAAAACAATAGGAATTAATGCTATAATGAAAGTTTTTTTTAAAAGCTGAGTGATTGTGAAGGTAATAGCAGTTGGTGTGTTGTTCCAACAACAGTGCATAGACATAATGACAGGAATAATATAACAATTTGTTAATTAACGTGAAACCAGCACATATATGATATGAACCGTAACACAACAATTTGTTCATAACTGTTTTTTGACTATTCTGTCACAGGCACATTTCAACGCAAGATTCACCTTTGCTTGCTTTGCTTGTGCGGAGTTGGCAAAGCAATCTGAAGGATCTGCCTTGTGCTCCAGGCATACATCAAGACATGGAGTCAAGTTAAGCAGCTGGACACTTGGGACCAACAATCCTTGGTTGACCCGAACTGATAACTGAACACGGAGAATCTGGCTTTCATGCAAAGTGAAGGAGAAAGGAACAAAATGTCGAACTTGGCCATCTTTGTTGATGTTGCTTAAGACTTCTGGATAACTCTTTGACAGCAGTTCCATTTCACCTCCAATGTCTTTTGAGATTTCCTATGAATAAATCAAAAGGTGAATATCGTAAATTATTTATTTAAACAATGACGAAACAGTATTAGATTTAAATAATGCATAATGACGATGATTCACTTTTTCATTTCAAGTAAAACACAGGACCATCACTTTACATGAAACCTGTATTGCAGTGTTGGTTTCAACAGCATGTACAACTCTCTCAGTGGCCACCTTTCATGACATGCTTGGTAGGTTTTATTCTTTTCTTGAGGGATCGCTGTAGTAAAGAGGTTAAGGCACTTGCCTCTCAGTGTTGAGTGGAAATGGTGGGCGATAGAATCCCGCTCCCGCAAGTTTCAAGCGACCCCTGGTCTCATGGGACCAGAGTGCCTGCATCCCGAGTTAAGTCCAGTTGTCTTGATCAATAGTCTTGACATTGATCCAAGGTAACTCGGGAAAAGAGAGTGAGATTGATGACCAGCGCAGCTTCTACCTCACTATAATTTAAATACAACACACATCACATTTTCAAGACAAAACTGTCTGATATTGTGGTCATCATCGCTTGCGATGATGAATAACTTTTATTCTTTTCAACCACTCGGATGATATTCTTAAAAAGCCAAGTAAAAATGGTCTTGGAAAATATCAAGTCACTTCATACACAACAACGGGGGTCGACGATGTGGCAGTGAATGATGCTACTGCATAATGGTCAGAGCTAACCAAGACCCTATTCCGTAACCAAGCTTTTGCCTAGAATCATTGCCTAGAATCAGACTGCACTAGTGTAGTCTGGCTAAGATAGTCGCGATCTCAGTGAGAAGACAAACCCAGTACCCCAAAAAAAAGCTAGATGAAACTGGTTGTTTTGGAATGAAAGATGCAGATATCACCACAGCCTTGCAGCAAACTTCACGGGGGAGGGAGGGAGGAAAGAAAAAGGGATTGGGACGACGACGTCAGAATTGCAGTTAAAGATGACTGTACCATTATTGACACACACCAAAGAAGAGCAGTGTTCTGACATCTATTTTTTTTAGCAGCAAAGGGGTGAAACCTATAGAAATTCATCATCAAATGAAGGTCCAGTACAGTGATGCATGTGCTATTTTCTTATACGAAGTGGTCAACTGCTGCAATTGACTCTAGGGTCACTACTTAGTGTGTCTGACCTGGTTGAGAATAGTCTGTCACAAAACTCACATCATTTTGGAACTTCCTAGTCCACTCATACACTTGCTGGAGTCATGCAAAGTCTTCTCCTAATGAACAACACTTCTGTAGCTGACAGTTAAACACTAGCAAAGCACAGAAATGCAAATAAATATAATTATGTTTTCCCCATTACTGGGATTTGAAGAGCTCTCGAGAACAGTCCATTGCAGGACAGCATTTTTATTGTAGTATACAGCAGTCAAAACAAGTTCTTATCAAGGTTAAACCAATGTTGCACTAACTTCTTCTTCTTTGTATTCAGGGTCTTTTGTCATGCTATATCTGCAGGCCAGTCACCATGATGAAGTATGAAGTCTTCACCAGGTCGGAGTGACTGCCTCACAGCTTTTGCTTTTATAGGGTCCCCTCGAGTCGGAGGACCCGGCAGCGCTCTTCCTCGGTTGTAACTTGTAGGAGCAACACCATGAAAATAGGGTAGACTGTCGCATGACCATATCCAGTTAATGCGTTGTGTGTCCTGATTTTTCCCAGTTCCTGCGTCGTAGCTCACACATTCCGTCTTCGGCAGGCCAGGTTGAGTTTTATCTTTTGGGTTGTCTCCCATAATTTTCCATCTCCTGATGGTACCTGCAAGGCAGTATGTTAGTTTGTCTGCTGTGGTTTCCTTACTATGACTAGAGGTTTTACCCGCTTAATGTACCCGTCATAGGACACATAATGTATTTCAGTGAGGAAAGCCATGCCACCTATTGTTCCACCCCATCCTGCAGGAATACACTGCCGTTTGGTCTGCCACTGCTTATTCGTCCAGTTATTTTATCTGGCATATCGCAGCTGACTTTCCATATCTGGAAGTTGCGCCACCTGTAGATGTGCCTTGTTGGGGTTGGTTGCACCTGTCCTCCAGGCGTTCTAACTAAAAGCTGGTATCCCAGCCATTCTTTTGAACAGAAATGATGTGACAGAAAATGTCAAAACATTTAAATGACATTTTTTTCACTGATATTTAAGCTTACAGGCCTGTTTCTGTCCTTGTGCCAATGTATAACTGACAAACACACTTACCTCTGTCATTGTTACAATGTTATATTCAGTTTTACCGCAGCCCTTCTGATTTGTAATTTTGATGCCTACCTGAACTGATGTGGCCATAGCTACTTCATTCTTCTCTCTTGCAGCAATAAGCAAGCGCTGCCACAGCAGTGATGAAATGGTGCAGACAAATCTGTCCGAATCAAGTTTCAGCTCAGAACTGTACTGAGCCTGTGCGTCTTGAACTGGGGAATATATTTTTTTTAAACTTTAGATATGTATACAGACTTGACATAATTGTTTTTTTTTTATCTACTTTTTGTTTACTTGTGGCTCATATTTCCTTCAGGATAGGGTAATTGGCCCCATGCCTAACTTTTCTCTGCCACTTCTTACTACCTGGCAAGTTAATACATTACTATTCTTTACTTCCCTTATGAACACCAGTAACATGTAGAGATATCTGTATACTACAGAATAGAATCTCAAGTTACATCTTTCTACAGGTTAAGTGAGAAATGAGCTTAGCTTTCACATGTGATATGAATTTTAAACTGTTAAATGTATGTCTATTTTTACATCTAAAAATGCATTCTGTCATAGATCCTTTGGTGCCACAAGAAACAGGGCATAGTCATGGAAGAAAATGGGCAATATGTTACCCCTTTCTTCTCTTGCCAGCTTAAAACCTTTGGGGATTTTCTAATTGGATGATGAAATGGGATGGAATGTCCTAAAGAAGGCATGAGACACTTGACTTTCAACTTAGCAAGTTGGAGAAGGACAGGAAAGCTACAATAATAATCTAGATCTATATTAAGGAACCTTGAATTGGCTGCAAGAGAGCAAACAGTTCAGCAGCTTGAGTTGAACAAACTGAAATGGAAAGTGGCAAAGATGTTGAACATGAAACACATGGATGGAAGCAGTCTAGGAGAGGACTAATAAAGAAGATTGGCAAACATTCAAAAATAGAGAACTAGAGGTTGTCAGCATTTGAAAACATATAAAGAATATAATAATTTGCTCTTTTTTTTAAACTCCAGTAAGAGCCTACTTGAAAGAAGCCAGTATCAAAGCATGTATGTGTTATTCTAGAGGTGGTTGCAGTAGTATTTTGTTGACATGATGATATTGTCAGCACCATGACAACCCTACTTAACTTACCACATCGCTCCATTTGTTGAAACATAGGTCCTTGAAATAGGTTGAAACACTTGGCTCCTCTAACCAGCTTTTGGGAGAGCCAGATTCCAGTCAATTTGTTGAAACATAGGTTCAACACTGCACTTAGCTCCATAAACCAGGTTTTCTAAAAGCTTGATTTCAGTCATTTGCTGTGCGGTTTTAAAGCAATAGTTTTTGCATGATAAGGTTACCAACCCTATGCACAACGTTCTTTAGTCTCCTCTTATTGTGTGCAAGGAAGGAAATAGTTGTGCTACTCTATTTGAACTGGAAGTCACTCGGGTGCTTAGTCACCTTTTCTGATATGAATAGTAAAGTACATTGGTTCTAGCCTTTTTCCCCCAGTAGGCTGTGAGACCTGCATGAGGAAATAAAGATGATGCTTCTGGATAACAGAATCATTAATGACTATGAACATTGAACAAGGGATTGACACTCACTAAACAACAGCCACGACTTCATACCTCCATGCTCATAAACTCTCTCCTCCCATAACAGTCGGACATTGTTGACTGGCTGCTCCTGGGCAGTTACCTGGGCTGGTGACAGCACAGAGAGTCTGATGGTCCTCTGCTCTTGAGACAATCCTGTGATGCTTTCAAAACTAACGACAACTCTGTCATTTTTGACCTCTTCTACCAAAGCATTGATTGCCACCGGATGAGATTTTAAAGCACTTGCAAGGCACATTACAAACACAGCATGGTTGAACTTTTCCACATCTGCTTCAGTGGTGGTGGCCTGGGCACAGATGTCTTCAACTTCGACAGAACGATATGGGCTGGCTGTACCCTCAATGTATGCTAAATAAATAAGACAGAAAACCATAAAAATCCTTAGAATACATTCATTTACAACAGATTTTCATTTTCAATTTACTAACGGCAAGGCAGAAGATGTTATCTTAATTAACCTTTAGCACAATTTATTTTTTTGGGGTACAATTTTCGCAACTTTATATTTCACTATCGCAGTTGACTTTCAAATCTTTTAACTTTTCTGTTTGTTGGTCAATAAATATGATTTTCTTGTGTGTAAAGACACAATTGAATAAAGAACTTGTTTTTGTTGTGTGTTTGTTAGTTTCTGAGATACAAAAAGATGAAGGTGAAAATTTTTTTTTTTTTAAATAATAAATTTGGACTTGACCACTAGGCCTAGTCGGTCCGATAGAAAACCATGGAAACTACAACAAAATATTGATACTGTGCTTATAATATCGACACAACTGTTAGTTTCCAATTCAAACGCAGTTATTACATATAAACAAACAAAATAAACAGATCTACTCGATAAAGATCTTTCCCAACAACCTACTTCACCTTTCACAAAGTCGGCCTGCTCCAATTGGCGTAATAAGAAGATTAATCATTCAAAATCCAACATACAAAACTTTTACAGGCAAAAAAACCTGTGTAAAAGGACCTGACATAATCAGCATTAAAAAATTTTTCCCCTCCCCGATTTCCAATTTTGTAGGCATAGTGTGACAAAATAATTTTGACAGCCGCTCGCTGAAGGTTAACAGGATTTGTTTCATACAAATTTGATAAACAGACTGTTCTGTTACTAAAAATTGACTTCACTGCACTCCGTGCATACCTATAGGTGTACAGTCTCTCTCAGTAAATGACAAAGGATGTGGACACTGATGGTTGCTGCAGCTCATTGGTTGTCTGCACTTCTGTTCCGTCCTCTCATGCTCCCTAGTTCACTCGAGCCTTGTTCGATATCAAAGATATGAAGTCTATGAATTGCTGTCCATATTGAGGTTTCATCATATAACAGGCAGTCATTAATAGACTTCAAAATGTCACTCCTTTCCCTATTGAGTGTATCTCTAATTGGTGCCTGTGAAGTCAAGATATCAGCTCTTCTGTTACCCTGAACCCCAGAATGACAAGAATCAGACTGAACATGTAAAAATCTTCGTCAAACGTTTTTCTAATTGTATTCTACCAATCCTTTTATCCATTCAGAGTGAGACATTACATCCAGTGACTGTGTAGCAAAGTTGTCAGTGGCATGACTTACAAGCCAAACTTGTATGTGCTTGGATTCATGAACCAGCAAGGCAGACCCTATGTGAAGTGAACTTTTTAATGAAATGAGTGCGAAAGTCAGATGCACTATGACATAAGTCAAATAACACAATACAACACACTCCTCATTAAGAAACACAGTGGTGAATAAAAGAAAGGCGCGGGAAGGAAAAAAAATCAATTTAAAAAAATCGACACCATAGATACCAGGAGAGAAATAACAGAACACCCACTTCTTCCAAGAATATTATACTGACTTGACTTAGAGGTTTTTTAATTTTCTTGTGGCTTAGTTTCTACAAGATGGTTTTTTAATTTTCTTGTGGCTTAGTTTCTACAAGATAGAGGTAGCTGACCCCATGCCCACACTCCTTAGTTATCTCTTATTACATATCTAATGGGTTAGTGTTACTATTCTCTGCTCCCCTTTTGACATAGCTAGGTGATGTGTATGTAAGAGGTCATTGCTTTAATCTCTGGGTTAGTGTTACTATTCTTTGCTCCCCTTTTGACATAGCTAGGTGATGTGTATGTAAGAGGTCACTGCTTTAATCTCTGGGTTAGTGTTACTATTCTTTGCTCCCCTTTTGACATAGCTAGGTGATGTGTATGTAAGAGGTCACTGCTTTAATCTCTGCTTTAATCTCTGGGTTAGTGTTACTATTCTTTGCTCCCCTTTTGACATAGCTAGGTTGTATGTAAGAGGTCATTGCTTTAATCTCTGGGTTAGTGTTACTATTCTTTGCTCCCCTTTTGACATGGCTAGGTGATGTGTATGTAAGAGGTCATTGCTTTAATCTCTGGGTTAGTGTTACTATTCTTTGCTCCCCTTTTTACATGGCTAGGTGATGTGTATGTAAGAGGTCATTGCTTTAATCTCTGGGTTAGTGTTACTATTCTTTGCTCCCCTTTTGACATAGCTAGGTGATGTGTATGTAAGAGGTCACTGCTTTAATCTCTGGGTTAGTGTTACTATTCTTTGCTCCCCTTTTGACATAGCTAGGTGATGTGTATGTAAGAGGTCACTGCTTTAATCTCTGGGTTAGTGTTACTATTCTTTGCTCCCCTTTTGACATAGCTAGGTGATGTGTATGTAAGAGGTCACTGCTTTAATCTCTGGGTTAGTGTTACTATTCTTTGCTCCCCTTTTGACATAGCTAGGTGATGTGCATATTAGAGGTCATTGCTTTAATCTCTGGGTTAGTGTTACTATTCTTTGCTCCCCTTTTGACATGGCTAGGTGATGTGTATGTAAGAGGTCACTGCTTTAATCTCTGGGTTAGTGTTACTATTCTTTGCTCCCCTTTTGACATAGCTAGGTGATGTGCATATTAGAGGTCATTGCTTTAATCTCTGGGTTAGTGTTACTATTCTTTGCTCCCCTTTTGACATGGCTAGGTGATGTGTATGTAAGAGGTCACTGCTTTAATCTCTTTCACTCAAATTAGGATGCTTACTAAACTCTAATCTTGATATACAACCAAACAGACTGTGTTTCTGACAGGTAGACAGAAGCTGTTTATTCAGATCCTTTTTCCTGGAATTCAAAGTAAGAGAAAGGGCTTTCCTAAGTCCATCTCAGTGGGGGATTGCTGATTGGATGCTTATAGCCTGAATGGCAGATCAAGGAAGTTATCACTTACCAACAAGTAATCTTTGCACTACCATGCTTATAAAACGTCTGAGAGGGCTGGTGAAGTTGGTGTAGGCAGACACACACAGTCCATAGTGCTTTCTGGTTTGTTCAGTGGTGTCCTGTGAGCAAATATACATCTCTGGCTGCTGGATAGTCTTCAGTTTATGGCTGACAACTGCTATCTGAGGCATGTTCTCAGGATTACTTATAATATCTGAGGAACAATTGTTGCAGAAGTAAGAAATACATTTGCTAATATGCAAATATGCTACACAAAATATTATGTACACAAAGTAAACTGAATGTCTTTAGTGCATTATTTTGTGTACTATGACACATTACTACCAGTGTTACCCAGGTTGTATGGAATAAGCCTACTGAAATATACCAAGCAGGTGAAAAAAGTGACTAAGGAAAGTTGTGCATGGGACTGGGATTCTCATCATATAAAACCATTGCTATTGAAACTGTCTCTGCAAATGCTCCGATGCAGGCTTTCTGTAAAGGGGTCAGCTGTAATGGTGGCCTTGGACCAAAAATGCGTAATAGATTTCACAACATGAAAATACTCTACACTTAGCCTATAAACCAGGGTTCTTAACATATTTTTGCCATTAGTCCCTTTGGCCAATCTAGTAAAGACTGAATCAATTCTAAGATAATGTTTTAGATCTTTAAAATATAATATGTGGGACTACAAAGTAATTTCAATTTTACCCAGAAGTTGGTTTGAGGGTTGCTTCTTAATCTTACATGCTAAGTCTACATCAAGCTAAAGTCTACACCATGCCACTGACTTCCAACTAAAACATGTAGAGTAGTGAAGAAGTGCCTGTTATATAGTTACATCCGCCTGAACTGAGTTTGAAAAAGGTCTAAATTCAAACTTGTGCTCTTAACATATCAACTACCATATTTGTCTTCTTCTTTGACATTTTGTTACGTTGTGTTGTAGTTTACAGTACAGCTGCATTATCTGCGCTTTTCAGCCTGACACATATCACTTCAGCACGGCATTATTAGGACTCAAGTTTGCCTTCTCTCTTCGATCCCTATTCTCATAGCCAAACTGCTTGGATACAGCCTGTTTTTGAGGACACCCATTTATTACATTTCTATATCTATTATATTTAGGACTCAAGTTTGCCTTCTCTCTTCGATCCCTATTCTCATAGCCAAACTGCATGGATGCAGCCTATTTTTGAGGACACCCATTTATGACATTTCTATATCTATTATATTTAGGACACTAGATTTGCATATGTACCTTGAGTCAGTTCAAAGTCCATATAGTCCCCTCCAACAGCTTCACAAACCACCAACCAGTGATCCTTCAGCATGGAAACACAGTCTGCATTTTTCTGGTGATTTTTCCTCAGGTAGCTGAAAACACATGTACAGACTCGGTCACAACGGCATACCTAGAATAAAAGATTATAAAGTGATATATTAGATAGGAAAACAAAACTGGGAACACGTGGTATTATAGTGGTATAACTGAATCAAGAAAATGAAAAGGTAGATTGTATGACAGGCCAGAACCTAAGAGACAAAAATGATGTTAGATGTTGCAATGGAGACTTGCAAGAGTGTGTGAATACTTTGGTGCAGTCTTCTAACAAGGAGGTTCTTTGCTGTTGTTTGTGAATGCCCACAATGAGTAGGTTACTTTTTGTGTGCGCTCTGTAAAGGATGTTCAGTGGCGGGTTGCAGTAGCTTTCCTCACATCCCGATGAAGGTGGACTGGGGTCCTCAAGGCAGTTGTGCTATGCTTGGCTCCATTTGCACGTCACTCACTACTACTGGGATCGCATCGATACCTAACCTCATTAGCCAGGCTGCCATGAAAACAGCTCGTTTCCAGGTAGGGCTAAAAGGAAGCCGAGGTGAGGGTCTCGGCCAGTACGTTTTGCCTGACCCTGACTAACAGGTCTGATCAGTATATTTTGCCTGACCAGACGTTAGTCTTCCTCCCCAACAAGGAGGTTAGATGTAGCATAGTTTGACTGTAAGACATTTATAATCGCAGGCTGACATCAAAGACCAGAAAATGGTTTATCTATAACAAAAATTACAAGAGCATATACATAATCTGGCACAGGCTTCTGCAATAAGGCCAACTGTAGTCATGACTAGATGACATATAGAATGGTAGGCCAGAACCTAAGGTAACAAAAATGGTCAGATGTAGCAATAGACTTCAGTCCCTGGACTGAGGGGCCAAGATGCAGCCCTGAATCAGCTGACAGCAGCCAGTGACTCATAGCTGGTTGCTTGCATCACGGTCAGCAAACCATAGCTGACCAAGACCTTTTACTGCCTCCACATGGCCTTCCTGGAAACAGGGTGCACTAGTGTGATCTTGTCAAGGGATAGGAATCGCTGTAGAAAGGCATAACCCGGGACTAAAAATAAGCCAGCTAAAATCTGATGTCGGCCCAGATATTACTCTTGCTGTAAGCTAGGACACAACATATCAATGTCCTTTTCAAGATCAACACCAAAGAAAAAGAAGTCAATGTACCTCAAAAGGGCAGCTCAAGACCAAACTTCCTGGGGAAGGATTGTCAATGACCTATGACCTGAAAGGAGCGATGGATATTGATGATGATAGCAATGGACAGTTGCAAGAACTTAAGTAAGTTAAGTACTTTGGTGCAGTCTTCCAACACGGAGGCTAATGTAGTTTTGAATGAAAGACAGATAATTTAAAAAAAAATTGTGTTTGCCTTATTTCTCTAATCCCCAAGGCGGTGTGTGTTGCACTGTGGTTTTTATTTTGTATCTATTGGCCCAGTGCATCTGACTTCAGCATGCATTTTATGTAAGGGTCTGCTTCCTCCTGCATTTTCTAAGGGTTTGCTTCCCCGGGATAACGACCGGTGCTGTGATGGGGATCGAACCCAGCACCTTCTGGTTGTGAGCTGTGTCATATAAAGACCAGAAAATGGTAGTTAGCTGTAACAAAAGGCATAGTTACCAGACTGAATTTACGTTTCTTGGCTGACTTTTTTACAAAGCGTTGTAATCTTCTTTTTCGTATGCTGTCAGACGTCAACTTGAAATACGAACCCACGAGAGGAGGCTTCCAGGAAGAGCATGAGGGTAGACTATCTGAGCTTTGTTTTGAAAAGAACGACATCGAAGAGAACTGGGCATCATTGAGAAACACACTCTACGATACAGCTGTTAAACACATTGGCCCACTCACGTGCAAGCATAAGGACTGGTTTGATGAGAACGATCTGGAAATACAGGGCCTTCTCGATGCAAAACATGAAGCGCACAGGGAATACCAGAGGGACACACCATCTCCGGCAGCAAAAGCTGCCTTCAATACTGCTCGCAAAGCTGTCCAGACCAGGCTTAGAGAGATGCAAGACTCCTGGCTCAGCAAACCGTACACAAAACCAGAGACTACAGTCAGCGGGCAGACGTTGAATGCCGTAGACAAATTCACATATCTGGGCAGCACGCTGTCGAGATCTGTCAGCCTAGACGATGAGGTGGCAAGCAGAATAGCAAAGGCCAGCACAGCCTTTGGTAGAATGCGCTCGATGGTCTGGGCACGTCGTGGCATCAGCGTCAAGGCCAAACTCAAAGTCTACCGTGCAACCATCATTCCAACCCTATTATACGCTTGCTAAAGCTGGACTGTATACTCTGGAAATGCAGGGAGGTTAAACCACTTCCACACAGGTTGCCTGAGGCGAATATTCCACATTCGATGGCAAGATCGTGTCACTGACATCGAAGTTCTCTCA
Organism: Ariolimax columbianus; assembly: GCA_036924085.1. Classification (NCBI taxonomy): domain Eukaryota; kingdom Metazoa; phylum Mollusca; class Gastropoda; order Stylommatophora; family Arionidae; genus Ariolimax; species Ariolimax columbianus. The sequence goes on from JAVGWX010000006.1 coordinate 33,349,119, forward strand.
AGGGCTAACATGCCCAGCATCCATGCACTGCTAGAAAAAGCACGACTAGGATGGGCCGGACACCTCATCCGTATGTCAGACGAGCGGCTCCCAAAGAAGCTTCTCTACGGCAAGCTGAGAGAGGGATGGCGCGATGGAGAGCGCCCAAAGAAACATTTTAAAGACGGTCTGAAGGACTCACTAAAAAGTTGCCAGATAAACATCAACACCTGGGAATGTATTGCGCAAAACAGATCTGACTGGAGAAGCACAGTCAAATCGGGTGTAGCTGCCGGTGAAGACGACCGTGTTGTGAAAGCCCAGAGCAGACGTGAGACGCGGAAATCCTGAGCAGCGGGAACACCATCCCCTTCAACAAACCTCGTGTGCCCGATATGTAGCAGATGTTTTCGTGCTCGTATTGGCCAGTTCGGCCACATGCGCACCCACACCCAACAGGGAAATCTGTGACAAGGATGATGTCGGCGGTCCTCATCGACAACGATGGACAGCTATTATTATAGTTACCAGAGCAACACAAGTTCACAGCAAAGGAGGCTAACAAGTAGTGGTGGCCTCATGCTCATATTTAATTCTTACGTAACCATTGACGAAAAAATACGGCCGGGGCATTGTCTGTCGCTTGTATCTGACTGAATTTACGTTTCTTGGCTGAATTTTTTACAAAGCGTTGTAATCTTCTTTTTCGTATGCTGTCAGACGTCAACTGGAATTTGTTCGTAGACAGCAGCGGTCATCCTGAGGCTGTTGACACTGCCATAGAGCTTGTCTAGTGTTGGCACTGGTGACGACCACATGTGCTTTTTCTGGTCCTCGTATGTCGGGCAATTTTGTAGGTGCTCGGGGTAATTTTCTCTGTACCACAGGTGCATTTGTCAGTAGCACCTATCTTCAGTTTATTGAATAACTGGTACCTCAATCTGTTGTGGACTGTGCGGAGTCTGAAGACCACCACCTGCTCTCTTCTGTTCAACTGGTAATAGGCATCATTTTTTGTGTAGACAGTATGCTCTGTTTCCCATTTGTCCATGTATCTGGCGCTAATAAACCTTTTGTACTCTTCGTAGGTCACACTAGAATCTGGCTGTGGTAACCTTCCAACTTCTTTTGCCAGTCTGTCTACCTTCTCGTTAAAGCGTTGTAATCATATATAGGCAACCAGGCTACGGTAGAAATCGGAGTACTGCTCTTTAGATTGTAGAAAGTTCCACTTCCGTCCTGCCATGTTAAAAACAATGGTGATTTTGAAATTTGTTTTAGACATTTGGAAATTTGTTTTAGACATTTGGAAATTATTTCTTCTACTGTTCACTTGGATATTGAAGCTTTTGCAATAGATTTTTCTGAGGTAGATCTGTTTAGTTTATGTAGATGCAATAATACATTTTTAGTGGAAACCAACAGATATGCCTATCTTGTAAATATTAATTATCCGTCCTCTGTGGAACTATGAAATAAAAAACGTTTTCAAACAATAGACACTGGAAGCGAGTAAGTCTATAATCTTGGTGCTGTTTATCAACACTATAACCTTTATCGTCTTGTATCTCAGAAACTAACACAGACACAACAAAAACACCAATAAGTTCTTTATTGACTTATGTCTCTACATACAACAAAATCATAATCTATAGACCAACAAATAAAAAGATGTCCTTAAAGTCAACAACCATAGAAAAATGTGACGAGCTGAAAAAATAATGTGGCATAATGAATGATGAAGATGCTGAGTAGTGCTGATAATGGCTGGCTTACTTTGTCCTCCAGAAAGGCTCTAGTCATTGGGATACTGTTGAATGCATGACAGGCATTGGCCTTCTTCCACTCTTCTAACTTGTCCGTTAGTGGAACTGGCTGAACCAACAGAGGAGTTGTTTCTTCAAATCTTGACAGCAGGAGCTCAGCTACCACTGAGTTGAAGCGTATCTTCACCTATGGAGAAAGTATGCTGGTTTATGTTATGGGATCTTAACACGAGGTCCATGGATCACTTGAGGGGGCTACGTGAAAAAAAGATGGAGAGAAAACAGTAGATCTTTGTTTTCTCTAACTGAAATGAAGAATTCAAATATATTTAGTTTCACGCCTTATGTTGTGCTTGATTAATGAAAATAAATTTTCTTTTGATTATATACATTTTTCCTGATACTTTTAGGGAGATGTATCATTAACTATTTAGATGAATATTTTTTGAGGAGATATACAATGACATATATATAGAGATAGAGATAGAGTACCTCATCAAAGATTATTTCGAAAGTTAAAATCACATGGAATAGGTGGGGAAGTTGCCAAATGGATTGAAAATTGGTTAACGGGAAGTAGACAGAGGGTGGGCATAAATAAGGAGTACTCTTGAGTGGAGTGAAGTGAAAAGTGGTGTGCCACAGGGCTCGGTTTTGGGACCAATTTTGTTCTTGATATATATAAATGATTTGGACATTGATATGAGATCCATGATTGCAAAATTTGCTGATGACACAAAACTATGCAGTAGTGTCTCATCTAAAGCGGAAGTGGATATATTGACATCGGATTTAGATAAAATTCGAGAATGGTCTGTAAGCTGGCAAATGGAGTTTAATGTAGATAAATGTACAGTCATCCACATGGGTAGATCCAATATGGAACATAATTACAGAATGGGACAGAACAATATTAGAAAGATTGATAAGGAAAGGGACCTAGGGGTTATAATAGATCATACAGGAAAGGTGAGTGAGCAAGTTAAGGTAGCAGTGAAAAAGGCAAATGCAATGTTAGGTATGATAAAAAGAAATATTAAACATAGGAGCAAGGAAGTGATCGTCAAACTGTATAAAGCTTTAGTTAGACCTAGATTGGAGTACTGTGTACAGGTGTGGAGTCCTTATCATAGAGGGGACATAAACATGCTAGAAAGAATACAAAAAAGAGCGACAAAGATGATAGTGGGATTCCAGAATTACAGTTATGAGGAACGACTCAGAAAAACCGGCCTACAGTGTCTCGAAGAGAGAAGAATTCGTGGTGACTTAATACAGGTTTATAAGATGATCAGAGGAATCGATAAATTGGACTATAACAAGTTTTTTAAAATATAGCCACCTACAATAACACGAGGGCATAGCTACAAGCTGACTAAAGAGAGGTCCAGGTTAGATATTAGGAAATATTTTTTTAGTCAGAGAGTGGTGTCTGCTTGGAATGCATTGCCAGGGGAGGTAGTGGAGGCAGGGACAGTTAATGCATTTAAGAATAAACTGGATGCGCATAGCTTTTAGAGCAAGGTGATGTAAATGTAACTGGTTGTATACAGACTCTGCAGGGTCTTCTAAACCAGTATAAAGACGTTAAGTTAAGTTATATCCAATTTCATTTTTAAAAATTCCTGCTAATATCAATGGGAAGACCATAAGTTAGCATGTTTCATGAAATGTGCTTCCATTTATTTTTCTGAAAAGAACAAATTCTAAAAATTAATTATAGTAATGATAAAAGACACAAATTGGTTAATTCTTCCAAGGATAATTGAGTTATTGTAAACCTTTGAAAAACAAAAATGAAGATACAAATTGGTCATGTTAATCAGAATCGGCATCACTGCACTCCAGGCAGACTCACGGGTGCTCAGTCTCTTTCTCAACAAATGACGAAGATTATGAATACTGATGACTCAAGTAGTTCGATGGTTGTGCACATTTATGCTCCATCCTGTCAGAGGACCCTTCTTGCTCAACCCAGTTTGACGACTAGCTCTCGCAGAATGTGGATCATTAATCAACTCATCAGCTCCTCCTGTGTCAGCATCCAAGAGGCAGTTATTGATTGAATTAAGTTTATACTGGTTTAGAAAACTGCAGACTATACAACCAGATTCATTTACATTTCCTTGCTCTAAAAGCTATGCACAACCAATCTATTCTTAAATGCATTAACGGTCGTCCCTGCCTCCACTACTTCATGTGACAATGCATTTCAAGCATTCATCACTCTACCAAAAAAAAAATAGCTCCTAATATCTAATCTGGACCTTTCTGTTAGTTAATTTGTAGCTGTGCCCTCTTGTTCTTGTAGGTGTTTGTATTTTGATAAACTTGTTATAGCTTAATTTCTCCTTTCCTTTGATTATCTTATGAACCTGGATTAAGTCACTTCGAATTCGACATTAGACCATTAAGAATTGTCTCCATTTGTCATTGTCTTTAACTTTCACATTTTCCCCACCCATGTTTTTACAATGTGCGTCATTCTATCTATTTTCATAACATTGGAAAACCACACCACTACCACCACAGAAAAAGATGACTGTCTTAATGCAGGAGCCTTCATCAACAAGACCTCATTATCAAGAAATAATGATGTCTACTGGTTAATATACAATTAAATTAGCAAACAATTGTTAACTGACCTCATTCAACATAAGATGTGAGTGCAAGAATATTCTTTTTTCAAAGTCGAGGTCTGGGAACATGTGACTATTTCCAAGACGTTCGCTGCGCCATGCATAGGACAGCTGGTAAAGAACTACAATGCAACTCTTCAGATAGTCACTCTGAGATTCTTCAGTGTTGCTCAAAATGTCCTCCACCTATAATAACACCAATTAAAAAAGAACAATGACAAGATATCAAATAAATCTGAGATATACCAAGAAATACAGACAACTTGTAAAAGTCTGCTCAGACTTTACAGAGGCAATCACTTTGTGGACCCCCATGAATCATTAATGGGGAGGACAAAAATATGGCCACTGCCACCAAAGTTTCTTCGTCTTCTTCTGCATTTGTCCTGAAAAGGATATTGAGACATTGTGTTGTAGTTTACAGAGAGGCTGCAATATCTGCTTCTTTCAGCCTGACACATCTGACTTAAGCTGGGTTTTTTTTTTGACATTGGGTTTTCCTTATACTGTAAGTCTGCAATTTGGATATCTTCTTCGTTGTTAGTTCTCAAACCCCCACTACTAAGCCCTGAGAAAGGCTTTGTAAGTAGAAGGATTTTGCCAGGAGAATGGAATGCGCTGTGACGTAGTTTATTAATCAACTGTGATATTTGTACCTTCGGGCCAACACATCCGACTTCAGAAGATATTTTTAGGAACTGGGTTAGCCTTCCCTCTTCGATCCCTTCTCTTTAGCCAGTCTGCTCTGTTACAACCTGTTATCCAGGATTACTGCGCGGAGGTGTAAGTCTTGCCAGCTCTGGTTCGCTGGCCACGACGCTAGCAGTTAGCTTTGGGTTGCTGAACACTGCAGCTCATGCCCAATATGGATATGATACTCTCTGTTCCAAATTACAAAATTTAACTGCATTTACATTTAGTGCTGAATAGCATTTTTTTTTTCCACCAGGGAAAATGCTGCCAAGTTTTGTATTGGGCAAAGATTTGTAGAAAAGTGGTAACAATAATTATATATCTTCATAATGGCATTATAAAAAAAATCTAATCTGTTTATATTATGTTTCACTAGCTATGACTAACGTCAAATAGAATTCACACTTGCTGCAAACGAGGCCATAAATCTTGTTATTGTATCCATTTTTGAAACATAAGGCAACCACTTTAGCCTGTCTCTCTTGCAGGAAGTCCATATCAACGCTCCTACATGTGCTTCTGTAGTAATGGCTTCTGTAGCTTGGTTGTTTTATATGAGGTAGTTAGTCACCAAAGAGCACATATACACTTTGTCTCAAACTTAGCACATATACACTTTTGTCTCAAACTTAGCACACATACACATTGTCTCAAACTTAGCACATATATACTGTGTCTCAAACTTCCAGTAAGAAGTCAACCGGTGTGGCGGACCCATGTTGAAAAAAATTACACCGGAGGGTTGTACATGCGGCTAGCAACCTCATCCTATTAAAAACAACAAATGATTACAGAAATCACCAGTATAAGAGCATGTACATACTTTATCTCAAGCTTCCTACAAGAAGGCCAACTTGAGTGGTGGGCCCATGCTCCTATTCAAACAAACATTGAGTAGTGATGATGAAGTTAACTATAGCTTCCTACATGCCGAGACATTCTCTTACCTCACTATGTGAAAACCGCTGCTTGCTGTTGATTATACTTCTGAACACATCTGGCTGTCCAAAAACTTTGCCTTGCTCATTGACTCGAACGATGACAGAGATGGCTAACCGGTCAAAGCCTGGCTTCAGACTGCAGTAATCTCTGCAAACCTGAGTAGGAAGCATGTGCTTTGGTTCCTTGCCCAGAGGGAAGAGCGATGCTCCCCCTCGATGCTCACACTCCTGGTCCAAGACCGAGTCCTTGTCCACATAGGAAACAACATCTGTCACATGAATGCCCACCTGAAACAGAAATAAACTCAGATCAATATACTTAACCTTTAGAATTTAGCACATTAGACTATATCTTTATGTCTATTCCAGATCCTTCTTCTCCTATCAACTGATGCTTTGCTTCTAGCCCGGTGAGGTTCACGAGGAGACTGTTTGAGGTCTTCGCTGGTTCCCCACGTTTAGAGCATGATTGCTACTCTGGGACAGACTGCCTATCTTTGGTCTGCATAAGTGGGACAGCCCTGCAAGATATGTACTGATGTCTGCTAGGGTGCTCCACAATCACATGTGGCGGTGTCTTTAAGACAAATTCTGTGTCTGCAATGTCTCATTCTGATTCTGAAGATCTTTGTCTTTCTCTGCCAAGTTTGTCTATGCTGCCATTTTCTGGCTTGTATTCTTTGTGCGGATCTCTCCATTTCATCCTTGTGGATCGTTTTATGAGTGTTTTTGCTTCTATATAGCTCTGTGGATGGCCAGTTTGCGTGCCGCCACTTCTGGTTTTTGTGAGCTCATTTGCCGTCTCGTTTCCAAGAATTCCAGTGGGCCAGAATAACTGTAGGAAATATGTTTTTTAGGACAGCAGCCTGATGTTATATTTTATTTCATGTAAGAGTCTTATCTTGTTTGGGGCTTGAAATGGCTTGGAATACCCTCCTGCAGTCTGTTAAAATGACCATTTTTCTTGTAGTTATCTTTTGGCTGATAAGAATCTGAGTTGCTGCATGTACAGCTGTTCCTTCAGCTCTGAAACTGGTACAAGTATCTCCTATTGGTATGGAGTGGTTTTTCTATACTCCAGACCCATAATTTGACAATTTTGCTATTTATACCATCAGAATACACACACAAAAATAGGAGAATCTGCATCATGCACATTATCATTTGTCAACCATTCACTTCATCGCTATCTTCTACGATATTGGAATCTTTTCTTTTTCTTGTGGCTCATGGTTTCTACAGATTTGGGCAACCAGTTCATGCCCAATTATTTTTTGCTCCCATTTTGGATTCTGTTAACACACAGACAATTTTGTTAATCTGCGATTAATCAATATTCTTTAAAAAAAATTCGACATCAGCATAACAATTATTGTTAAAACAGACACAGATAAGATCATTTGCTGCTGTCTATTCAAGAAGGGTATTTTGTTATATTGATCTGGTGGCTTCAGAACATACAAATAAATCAGCAAAGTTATGAAACATTGCAGCAGGAATGCTTTGGAATTTTGTAAATCAGGGATAAGTGAAATTTGTTCACTCTCAAAACATCTGTGCTAGATGTATTGTTAAAAAAAAATTTTCTGCTGCTGTCCATTCGCCAATATTGCTCGTCGATTCAAAATGCAAAAATAAATTGGAGAAATTGTGACAGATACAACAAGAATGCATTTAAATTATGTAAATCAGTGATTAATAAATTGTAATTTTTTTTATATTTGCAAGATTCATTGTTGGACAGATTTTGTCACTTGCTACCATCTGTTTTGATGGTATTTTGACATTTTCTTAGTGATTTAAAAATATAAAAATTGATCAAAATTGCTAAATATTGCAAATGACATGCACTTGAATTTTGTAAATCAGCAATTAATTATTAATCTCTTATCAAGTATACATCTGTTCAACATTCATTGCTAGAAATAGACAACAAAAGACACTAAATCTCAAGCTTCAATAAAGAAATTGAAGTTATTCTCATTGCAAAATTCAGAAAAACATAGCCAAACGCAAAAGCATACCCTTCCTTCATGTGAACCTTTTTTGAGTATTGTATCAAGTCAAGTCATGCCGTGGGATCAAGATGCTGAGCAGTGCATGAGCTGCAGTAGTCAGCGACCCATAGCTGACTGCTAGCGTCAGGGCCAGCAAACTATAGCTGCCAAGACCCTTCTGCACCTCCAAGCGGTAATCTTGGATAACAGGCTGCAACAGGCAGACTGGCTAAAGAGAAGGGATCAAAGAGGGAATGCTAAACCGGTACACAAAAAATGCTTGCTGAAATCGGATGTGTTGGACCGAAAGGTGCAAACATCGCAGCCAAGCTGTAAACGACGACACAACGCATTCCGTTATCTGGACTACATTCTGCTACTTAAGCCCTTTTAGGGTTTGGTAGCGGGAGATTGAGAACGAACGAAGCCAAGCCAAGTCATCCCGTAACCACTGAGGTTGTTAGGGCACACATGACGTTACCACTCTCTGTTAGAGGCCGATGCCTCCTCTGGTCGAAGAATGGCCCATTCTTTTATGTTGTCCTACCATCTCTTTTTTGGGACGTTCTCTTCATCATTCACCTTAAACCTTTCCGTGCAGAATCGTATTTACTAAGCCCTTTGATCTCGATATCTGCCCGTACCAAGCAAGTTTCTATTTTTTCACCGTTGCCAAGTTGTCTTCAAAAGGCCCTATTGCTGTTTTTGTTATTAATTCTTTTTCATATTTCCTCATTTGTAATTCGGTCTTTTTATGTGACGATTAAAAGTCTTCAGAAACATCTCATTTCCAAGACCTGTATCCTCTTCTGCAGGTCAGAATAATCTAGAGAAAAACAACAAAGAAACAACACTACTGCTTTCTCACATGTAAATGTCATAAGTATCTATCTTTATAACAAACATGTAAAAGCAGAAACATCCAGTACAAAAGAACCAACAGAAAAACAAACAAAAAATTCAGATACCTCATAATTACTGTCAACCTGGGACACACTGATGGCCATTTCAAGATCCTCTGCCTCAGGACCGCTGATGGTGAAACAGTAGTTCTGCGTAAGATCTTGACGATTTTGTAGCATATCAATGGGCAAAGAAAAGTCTGGAGGAAACAGTTGCTCTGACTCATTTAAGGCTTGGGTACGCAGTGTTCTTTTCACGTTGTGCTCTATTTCAAGAACCTAAGAAACAAAAATTATAACCATTAATGATGTTATGTTGAACCGACATCGCTGCACTCTTAACAAGCAAGTTCACAGGTCTTCATATAACAAAAGCTAGGGACACTAGCTGTTCCTGCAGCTTGCTGGTTGTACACATGCCTGATCCTACCTACCATGTGACCCTTTCAGAGCAACATAATTAATAACAAATTGTGTGCAACTATATATAGATAAAATGGCCTATACACTTGTACAGTTACATGTCTAAATCATTCAGGATGTCTGAAATACATATTTTAAAAAAATTATGTTAACTAAATATTAAGTTGTATCTAAGGGGACGGTGTGGCCTAGTGGTTAAGTGGCACGGCTCAAAACTCCAAGGTGCTGGGTTCGATCCCCATCATCACAGCACCGGCCGTTACCCCGGGGAAGCAAACCCTTGGAAAATGCAGGAGGAAGCAGACCCTTACATAAAAATGCATGCTGAAGTCGGATGCAGTGGGCCGACAGGCGCAAAATAAAAACCACAGTGCAATGCACACCGCCTTGGGGATTAGAGAAAATAAGGCGAACTATAAAAAAAAAAAGAATTAAAAAAAAAAAGAGAGAGAGAGAGAGAGAGAGAGAGAAAGGTGTATCTATACAAAGAAAACAGCTTCATCATCATCAGCTGTCATGCCACACAACATTGACAATCAACTCCCAGCACTTCTGCCTGCTTTTTGGTCATCTTAGCATTTAATGAAAGTTATAGGAACAAAAATCTTTCCTATTACAGTTTCTATTTATAGTTTTTATTTATACAATAAATATCTCTCATAATTACACTGCATCATATTGTAAGTTTACACCTGCTTGCATATGTATAAAAATAGTATTTCACCTGCATCCCTTTATCCAATGAATCATCCATGTTCAGCATTCCAACGACGACACCCAAAGGTAAGAGGAACAGTGGCTCCCACGTTAGGTAGCGTACAATGAACAGACGGTTAATATTATCAGCTGGGTCAATATGCTCATAATGGCTGAATTCTATGCAGCTTGAGGAGACAAACTTGTAGACACACATATTTCCTTTCCTGTTGATGAAACATTAACAAAATTATTCTTTAATTTCTTGGTAAACACAAATCTACCTGTAACCTTTCATGGAAATGGTCACAATCAAAACAAAGCATACACATCACACAATTTAAGCACAAAGAAACATATTTTCCTTTCACTTGTGTGTGCTTCAAGTGGTACACCAGTTGAAAATATCTTATAAAACATAACAAAAGAGTTGTGCATGGAACTCGCAATCTCATCTTGTAAAGCCATTTATAAGAAACCACCACTGAAAAGGCTTAGATACAGGCCTCCTGTATAGGGGCGAGCTGAAGTGACAGTGCTAGGTTTAATTTGAAATGAAAAATTGTCATTGTGGGTGAAGTGTTAGAGACATTACATCAAGTTTCCAAATTGTTCTGAGGTGGGAATCATCAATTATTTTCCTCACATCTTTGCCTTCTCTGACAGTAAGTCAGATTTCCAGCTGAGTAGACTGGAACATGTTCAGACTGTGGATTGAACCTGATGCCATAAGATGCAAGAGACCTGGTCTTCCTACCTCACAAAAAGCATAGAGATGGGTTTCTATAAGGCTACCATTACTTTTCACCAGCTCTATAGTTCTGTTGAGCTACATTTTTTGGTGGCCTCCACTCATTACATTTAAACATTTCCTGGGGGACGGCGTGGCCTAGTGGTTAAGTGGCATGGCTCACAACCGAAAGGTGCTGGGTTCGATCCCCATCACAGCACCGGCCATTACCCCGAGGAAGCAAACCCTTAGAAAATGCAGGAGGAAGCAGACCCTTACATAAAATGCATGCTGAAGTCAGATGCACTGGGCCAACAGGCGCAAAATAAAAACCACAGTGCAACGCACACCCGCCTTGGGGATTAGAGAAATGAGGCGAACGCCAAAAAAAAAAAAAATATTTTCTATCAGCATTCTTTTCATGTTTCTACTCTTTATATAACATAGATACATCTCTGTGATATCATAGTTTTAATTGACTGAAAACATAATTGACAAGTCTGAGATTTGCGACAGCAACTGTCAGAATTTATGGACTCCAAACCCTTTAGGTTTAGATTTAATTGTGGGGCTGAAAATGTAGCAGTGAATTGAGCTGACAGCAACCAACAAATCATAGTTGGCTGCTTGCATCAGGGTCGAGTCAGCAAACCACAGCTGACCAAAACCTTATTCTGCCTTCCAGCAATGGCTCTGGAAACAGGCTGCACTACTGTAGTCTGGATAAGATTTTAGAGATCAAAAAGGAAAGGCAAACCCAGTCCCAAAAATGCTGTGCTGAAATTGGAAGTGTGCAGAAAGTTGTAGGCTCACTATAAACCACTACACAGCATCACAAACATCCTTTTTAGAACAAACTCCAAAGAAGATCTACTTGTCAAGACATGGTTCATTCTCAACTAATATACCAGTCAGTCTGCTACTTTACCGTGCCAGCTTGATGCGAGCAGCACTGGTGAGACAATATATCCGTGGCATATCAGGGTTGATGGGGGTCAGAATGCCTGTGTTCTCTGGGTCTGCTGTGCACACAAAGAGCCTGTTGTTTGGGTCCAAAGCTCTTTTCAGAATGCCTTTCACCTGCAGGTAAAAATTCATTTATAATCAAATATTCTAACACCTTCTATAACAGGTCTGATTAACATTTGTTAAAATTGGTGCCTGTTTTATATTAGAAGAAGCTAGTCATGCGGTCTTGTTCTGATTCAAGTGAAAAGAGTTATTCATTCTGTTACTTCTTGTGATACACACATGCGATTTTGTTTCTACTACATTCTTTCAAACTTATTCTACACTGGTGCAGAATTTTAGATTTTAAACTGTGAATCGTGGTGTAATGTCATTAAGGGGTCGCTGTGATCGAGAGTTAAGACACTCGCCTTTCAAAGCGATGAACGGAAACAGTGTGGGTTCAAGCCCCACAGATTTCAAGCAACCCCTGGTCTCAGAGGAGGTGGGACCAGAGCGCCTGCATTCTGAATTACCTCCAGTCGTCTTGATTTATCTCTTGCCACTGGAAGAGTGAGGTTGATGACCAGCGCAGTTATTCCTCACTGTAATCCAAATACAGCTGGTGTTGCCATCAGCACTTGCGATGGGCAATTTTTAAAAGTCATGCATTATAAGAAACACCAGGCGAGGTGCATGGGATGTGCACTCAGACAAGTTTAGACCTGTTTGTCCAAACAGGTTGTAACATTTTGTTTGGGTCACCTAATTGTTTATTAATTTTGAACACATTTTTAGCTGTGCATATGTTCATTTTGTTGAATCTTGGAACTTCTAGATAAACCCAAATTATCACTGCAACTACTTTGGATCAAGATGTTGTGCAGTGCAGGAGCTGCAGAAATTAGTGACCCATAGCTGACTGCTAGCACCAGAGCCAGCGAATCAGAGCTGCCAAGACCCTTCTACACCTTCATGCGGTGATCCTTGATAACAGACTGCAACAGAGCAAACTGACTTAAAAGGGATCGAAGAGGAAGGCTAACCCGGTACTCAATAATATCTACTGAAGTTAGATGTGTCGGACCGAAAGGTGCAAATATCGCAGTCAAGCTGTAAACTGTGACACATAGCAATCCGTTCTCCTGACAACATCCTGCTACTTTCAAAGCCCTTTTTAGGTCTTGCCCAGTTGAGGCGGAAATGTTTTTTCAGAATGCAACGGCTCCCGGGTCGACTCAGCCTTAAATGAGTACCAGTTCAGTCCGGGAAAGAGGAGATGGCTACCGTCCTCATATAGCCAAACCTTTGAAATGTAAGATTGCTAACATCTCACACCCTTACGGCAGTAATGCTATAGGTTACTTTACTTTTACTTAACCCTACCACGCCACTGTACCCAATTATCGGTAATTGCTGAACTGCCGCTCAGACCGCTGTATCTAATTTTCGGTGCTTTGGATAGTACGTCATAAAATGCGTCAGAATCTAAAAATAACCAACCAATCGTGGTCAATCCTCGTGATTAGTCATTGCAAATGGCTGCCCCCATGTTTGAATTGATTTTGTGGGGTTTAACGTGAACAAATTCGGAAAATTGACAATGAAACGAGCGGCTGATAACCAAGCACTTCAACAGGAAAGCAAAGTAAGTCTAGGCTTATGACAGTCCAACAGGTTATCAATAATTTGGTTGATTCAGACTCTGTTCAAGTGAAACAGACAGTGAGAGCTCGAGTGATGAGATGAAGGCTTTTCTTGGACTGAGGATCTATATGGAATACTCATGTATAAAGCCCAGCTATCAGGATTATTGGACAAATGAGGGCTCTTTGTTGTGTTTACTCCCGGATTTCGAAATGTTATGACTCGAGACAGATTCTTTGCCTTTTGCTTGGTGGATTGGCACACAAAGGTGGAATATTGACGCTAGAAGAAAAGTAAACCTATTTTCTACAATGTCTCCAAGTTACATCTTATTCTAACCACTTGTTTGCATGTAACTAACATTTTTCTATATCATGTTGGTTCTTTTCTCTTTAATGCCAGGAGCCCAGGTATGGGGGACAGTTAGGTTCATGGCCTCGGGTCTGAAAGGGTTAAAGCATCATTGAATGAGGTGAGATGTATGAATGTAAGATTAGTGGTGGAACAAAAGCAAATTTTTATGATGGAAAATTCATGATCTTGCGCCCATTGAAAGGTAATTTGTCATTTAAGAGGGCCTCAACAAATGTATCCTGCTATCTGTGAATGATTCAGCTCACATAAAGCTCAAAATCTTATCATTAACAGCGTTCTTGTTTACAAGTTAAATACAAAATGCAGAATTAGGCTGATCTTTCACACCAATGCTTGACTTCAGAACTAGATCCCTGCATGGGCATTGCCCTAATTTTCAGGCTTTTATAGGAAAGTTGTTATAATATTTAATATATTACTCGAAGCTGGTTTAACTGCAAGGGCCTTGGCAATACTTTATATTTGCACAAATAATATATATCAGTAAATCATTCATATTTGGCTGAAAATGATGATCTAATCCCTTTAGCTGTGAGCTGGTAGCTCTTGCACACAGTCGAATGTCTCCTAGACAAAACTACGCATCTTCAGTTGGAGTTTGTATAAAGTTTGTTGTCTTAGAGACATCATGATATTGAAAGGGAGAGTATGTACGCATCTTTTTAGTATCCCTGAAGGGAGGTAGTTCAGTGTGTTAGTGTCCCAAGATTGTCATGTCCTACCAGAGACATAGCACACACACCTGAGTCAGCCATCTCATCATTCCTTAGTCAGTCATGCCAGCTCATCTAGTGACAGCATGTCTGGCATTCCCCACCACCCGAGAGGTGATCATATGGGGTAGAGGTGCAGAAATGTCAGCTGGCCTGCATACTCTTCGTCATCCGTAGGGATAATTGATTGAGGACAAACAGCAATGAACGAGACAAGACTGCATTAACGAGACAAGACTGCATTAACTCATGGAGTGAGGGTTGATTGGTGCAGTCTAAAGCATATACCACTCGCTGGTGACTTCTGCAGCTACACTTATAGGGCACCACCTGCTCTTCAGCCTCTTAATCTAGCCCCTCTCCAAGGACCTGTCTGATCCTGCCAGGTGTAATAATCTCACCAGTATAGCTCCCGTGATTATATAGAATTTTTTTTAGAAATTATTTAGAAATGATTATTAGAAATGTTGTGCTGAACATCAGATGTGCCGAACTGAAAGGCGAATATAGCAGTCCATCTGTAAACTACAACACGTCACAAATGTCCTTTTCAAAACGAACGAAGAAAAAGAAGAGGTACCAAATTTGTAAAAAGGCATTTAGAAATAAATGCAATACAATTGTTGCAAAAATATCACTTTTACTTTACCTGTCCTTCCAATCTTCCATTTTCCAAGCGAGCAAGCAGTTGAACAACTACCACATCTCCATTGAAAGCATGCCCTCTGTTCAGCTGGCCTGATATTTCTATTTCACGACCAATATTTCCTAAAGCCTGCAGCTGTGGGGGTACGGGGTCACTGACTGAAGCATATGCCCTGGATCCTTCTACATGAAGCGTACACTTCACATATTGGTCAGGCTCGTCATCCAGCTTTGTATTGAGAGTGTCATTACTCCAGTTCTCATAAACTGTGTTTGTCTTTGAATCTCCATCTTGGATTTGAAATGCAATGAAACCTTCATCTTCTGAAGTTATGGTATATGGCCCATGTTTGTTGGTGTTCTGTGAATTGTAATTGAGAACGGCAAAACCATCCTTTTCTGAAATGGAAATACCTTCCGACTTAATAAGACCCATTTCACCCGACATCTGATTTTCCTTGGCAAGCTGAAAGATGATGTCTTCACAGCTGATGTTTAAACTGAGAGAGAGCTTATCATGACTAAACTGACGTGACTGTTTCAGAAACTGTTTGTTCTCGGGTGTAACGCTGGACTTTACCAAAGGTACATGCTGATCAAGATTGCCAGTTGTGACCCTGGCAAAAGGTATCTCCTGACCTACTGCAAGGTCCTCCACCCCTGATGAATACTTGGTAGATGCATTCACAACATCTCCCCTTACTGGCATATCTGGTTCATGGTTTCTTTTAGCCATTTTAGTTTTGGTGGACTTTCCTTGAAGGGACTGTTTGAAATTGTCCTGACTGCGTTTCGTAATCATGTCCACCACTCTGCCAGATGGGCCTACTTGAATCTGAACCACCTGATTCCTGACAAAATCATACGTTAGGTTCTGAGGCCGCACACTCTTCATGTTGGTACAATGTTTAAGGTATGTTCGCCAAACCTGTAAAAGAAATTAGAAAATATGTATCATTTAAGCCCAGTTCCTTCAGACCTGTGTGCATTAATAGTTTCAACCATTATTATACTCAAGAAGGCCAAAGAGTTAAAATACATGAGAAGTATTTTTACAGAAAATGAAAGAGAAATGGAGGCTAGATATCAAAAAGTCTGCTGTGACTAATCAACTGTCAAAACTTCTTGAAACACTTGAGTTAACCAAGACCTTGTTATGCCTACAAGTGACGGACCTGAGAGAATAGAAATTGAAGTGGGAAGGCAAGACCAGTCTCAAAATGTCATGCTGGAACCAGATAAGTTGGGTCAAAAGGTGCATATATCGCAGCATCACTATAAACCATGACATAATGTAACCAAAATGTCCTTTCTCAGGAGAAATGCCAAAGAAAAATAAGATATTTATCTACACATGAACAAAATACTGGCTTTCTAGATGATAATCCATGCAGAAAGATGTTCTGAAAATGTCAACTCATTAGGTGAAATAATTGTCACAACATACACATTTTACTGAATGCATGTGAAGCTGAAGATAATTTTTTTGTCCAAGAAATGAATGTGAAATCTTCACATGTATTTTACAAATAATGTCCATACCTAAACTTAATTTTGTTGTTGTGCTTTCGCCTTATTTTTCTATTCTCCAAGGCGTGCATTGCACTATGTTTTTATTTAGCGCCTGTCGGCCTAGTGCATCCGACTTCGGCATCCATTTTATGTAAGAGTCTGCTTCCTCATGCATTTTCGAAGGGTTTGCTTTCCCGGGGTAACGGCCGGTGCTGTGAACCAGCACCTTCGGTTTGTGAGTCGTGTCACTTAACCACTTGCCCATGCTGTCAACAACTTTGTTAAATGAAGAGTAGATATCCTGAGTTCTGTATAGAACTAGATATATTGTTTAAAATTGAAATGGGAAAAAATGGTGCATTTTTGTACAAAAACTGACACTTGAATCAACGACAGCTTTCTCGAGCTGAGGTGTTGGCTTAATGAACTGTTTGAGTAACTACCATTACTACCATTGCTACAGTGCCAAGTAACAAGTCCTTTAATACTCTTTAACGTATTAGACAGGACATCCTTCTTCTTCTTCGTACACTGTCAGACGTCAACCTGTATTTGTTCGAAGAAAGCAGTGGTCATCCTGAGGCTGTCGACACTGCCATAGAGCTTGTCTAGTGTTGCCACTGGTGATGGCCACATGTGCTTTCTCTGGTCCTCGTATGTCGGGCAGTTTTGCAGCAGATGTTCAGCGGTCATTTTCCCGGTACCACAAATGCATTCGTCAGTGCCACATATCTTCAGTTTATTGAATAGGTGGTACCTCAGTCTGTTGTGGCCTGTGCGGAGTCTGAAGACCACGACCTGCTCTCTTCTGTTCAACTGGTAATAGGCATCGTTTTTTGTGTAGCCAGTATGTTCTGTTTCGCATTTGGCCATGTATCTGGCCCTAATAAACCTTTTGGACTCTTCGTAGGTCACACTAGAATCTGGTTGTGGTAGTCTTGCATCTTCTTTTGCCAGTCTGTCTGCCTCCTCATTGCCTTGGATGTTACATTGGGATGGAACCCACTGTACCACTACTCTTTTTGGTGCGGACTGCTGGCATAGATGACAGAGTACTGCTCTTAAATCATTAAGTTCAGTATTTTTCTGGCTTTTTAGTGCTGTGACTACGACCAGGGCATCTGTAAACAGGACTATCTTTCTTTCATTGCTTTTGCCTGTCAGCATTGCTTCTACCGCAGCCCTCAGTGCATCTGCCTCCGCTCTGAAATTGTTTGAGAATTTTCCAGTTGCCACTGACAGTGTTATTTTTCTACCATTTGGTAGGCTCATGAATACCCCTGCGCCTCCGTTCTGTGTTATGTTTGTTACAGAACCGTCGGTGTATGCATAGGTCCATTCCATGCATGGGTCCATTCCATGCTTGGGTAGTTTTCCGTTATGTACCTCAGAGTTATGTCTCTTCTTTCTTGTGCATTGGATGGTCAGTCAGTCTTCTGAGTTTCTCTACTTGCTGCTGGGCTCTGCAGTCTCTTCTAGTCGGTCATAGATTGCAGATTTGTAATCTTTTCAAGTTCTACAATTGGCGTTGACTTCATGCCTCCTGTTATAACTCTCATGGCTTGGTTTTAAAGTTTGCTAATTTTATCAAAGTTCGCCTTTACTGCTGTTGTCCATGCCGCAATGCCATACTCGAGAACTGGTCTCACTCTTCCAGTGCACAGTTTCTTTAGTATTCTTTCGTATGCTCCCCAGCTTGTGCCAGCAAGTTTCCTCATGATTGCCATTCTTTGTCTGGCTCTCATTCAGTTTCTCTCGATCTGACTTTTCCATGTCATGCGCCGATCAAATGTGAATCCCAAGTAGTTTGGGTTGTCGTTTGGACGCAGTTATTTGCCTTTAAGACTTATTTTGGTGTTCTGGGGTTTATTTGAAAGCGAGAATATCGTACATGTTGTTTTGTCCTCCTTTATTTTGACCAGCCATGAGTTCGCCCACTCCTCCAACGATGTTAGGGCCTGCTGCATCCGATTGCTTGTTACGGCGAAATTTTTTTCAGAGGTCCACATAGCCAGATCGTCTGCAAACATGGAGCTGTGGACTCTTCTTGGTATATTCTCTGTGATGTTGTTTATATACACCAGGAAAAGTGTGGGTGTGAGTGAGCATGTTGTCCCCTGCTTGATGGTAATTTGTTTGTTTGATGGAGTTTCGTCATTCATGGCTCTGACTAACTTTCATAGTTTGTTCCCTTCTTTATCTAAATTGAGGCTTTCTGTTTTGTTTTTCCAGCTGTCTCTTGTTATTTGGTTTAGATTTCTTGTCTATTTCGCCGTGATGGTCTTGAGGGCGATATTTGCCTCCATAGATTGCTCTCTCTCTGCCATGTTCCTAGCATTTGAGACTTCATCCTCAGCTTTTTGCAGTTCATGATTCCATTATGGCTTGTAGTTTTTCCTTGCCCCTCTTGGGATGGTTTCGGTGGCTGCATGCATTATTGCTTTGCTTAGGCTTTCCACCATAGGTTTCATATTGTTATTTCATGTGTTGATGGTTTCACACAGTCCATCTGTCAGAATTGCAAATCTGTCCCAGTCGGCTCGTTTATAGTTCCAACGTGGGAGCCATTTTATTTCCTGTGGGCCTACTTCCATATCAATTTCTAGCCTAATTGGCCTGTGGTCACTACCTGCCAATTGGTTGAGCACCTGGCAGTCTATTTTGTGGTGAATATCCCCTGTGGAAAAGGCCAAGTCTGGAGTGGAGGTGGTATGCCATGTTCTAGAATAGAAGCTAGGGCTGTCCTCCGGCCTATTGATAAGATAGAGATTTGTGTCTGTCTCCCAGTCTTCCCCTATCACCTCTGTTGTCTGTGTCCGAATATCCCCATCTCTCCGAGTGGCTGTTGAAGTCTCCAACTACTAGGCAGCTGGAGTCCTTGATTACCATACTGGAGAGCGACAGGTCTTTGTTGGGTGCGCCATACAGGTTGAAGATGCGGATCTTCGTTTCTTGTGTCATTATGTCGACTCCTACAATTTCTGCTTGTCCAGTGTGATTAACAGCTACCGCGCTACTCGGTATGCAGTTATGTGTCAGTATCAGAACCCCTCCTTTTCCTTTATGACCTCTATCAAGACGGAAGGTCTGGTATCCTCTGATTGAGAATCTGTGGTTGTTGTTGAGGTGCGTTTCTTGGATACATGCCACGTCAATCTTGCCTTCATGCAGGTGATGTGTTAGGAAAATATTTTTGTTAATGACTCCCTCCGCATTCCACTGTAGTATTCTGAGGGTCATGGGTTTTTGGTCAATAGTTTTTGCCCCATGACCTTGTGCCTTGACTCCACAGCACATGGGTGGGTGACCACCAGTAGCATTGGGTGGGCCCCTTCGAGGCGTGGGGCCCGGCACTCTCGTTGCCTGGCGGGACTCCACAGGATGAGCACCATACTTTTTTCTGTTAGGTTGTGACGTATTCATACAGCGATATACGTTGCACTGTTTCGTTAAGCCTGTGGCCCAGTGCATCCGATTTCAACAGGCGTTTCTGTAGGGATGCCCTCCTTAGCCTTTGGCTGTCCCCAGCCTATCTGCAAAGCAGCAGTTGTTTGTGGTCAGAGTTGTCTCTCTTAGGGAAGTTGTCTTGCAGGACTATCAATCTTCACCACTCGTGTCTATAGGGCGTGGTGATGATATGATATGATGGACTGTATGTACTAGTTTTTCAAGTATCCCGGAAGAGAGGCAGTCCAGTATGTCTGTGTCCCAGGATCGTCACGTCCTGCCAGAAACGTAGCATATGCATGTGAGTGGGGTATCTCCTTGCTCCCTTTATTTTCTTGGCTCCTCTGCAGTGATGGTACGCCTAGCATTCCCCGCCACCTGGGAGGTTGTCCCAATAGGGCAGGTGCAATGTCCACTGGCCTGCATCTCTTCTGCGTCCATTGGGATGACTGATAGCAGACAGAGGTAAAGAACGGGGCAGGAGTGCATTTAACCAGGGGACAAGCCTGGTCATGGCACAAAGATGTTGTTCGCCTGGTGTGCGAACATATCTCATGATCAAGGGCTGAGTCTCAACAGTTCACAGTGAGGTGGCCGCTCTACTGCTTATGACACTTCGACCGAGAACTAAGTCTTCTACTAGTGGTTTCACACCTCAATGCCGTATGGGGTGAATATAGAGCAGCTCCCCCACCCGCTTTGATCGGTGGGACGGCAGAGACCTCTTTCTGCGGCTCGACCGGGTCGGGGTGAGATGCGAGTCCCAGGTCCCAACCATATCGTTGCCTCCCGTCGCAGTGGTGCTGAAATTCAGGGAGGGATTCCGGCTTAGAGGCGTTCGGCCATAATCCCTCAGATGGTAGCCTCGCACCATTGGCTTATCAGCCAAGCACGTGGACCAAATGTCTGAGACCTGCGATTCCTCTCGGATTGAGCAGGATTACCGTAGCAACGCCATTATTAGTAGGGTAAAACTGACCTGTCTTCCGAGGGTCTAATACCAGCACCCGTTCCCTATTAGACCCAACGAATCAAGAGAGAGCTAGCTATAAGTCAGTTAATGACCAAGTGTCTGAAACCTGCGATTCCTTTCGGATTGAGAAGGATTACCGTAGCAACGCCCTGTCATTTGTAGTGTAAAACTGACCAGACGGGACATCCAATTATCATCAAATTGACATTAGGTTCATAAAAATCTGTGAACAATTTAGAAAACTATTGCTTAATTAATTATTGACTCACAAAAGGGTGAAAACGTTGCAGAAAAAAAAAATAAGTATGCCACAGTATATTTTTTCAATTCAGTAGTTAATGTTATTAAAATAAATTCTGCCAAAGACAGATGTGTCGGACCGAAAGATGCAAATATTGCAGCCAAGCTGCAATCTAGCAACAACGCATTCCGTTCTCCTGACTATATCCTGCTACTTGCAAAGCCCTGTTCAGGGCTTGGTAGCTGGAGATTGAGAATAATAATAGGTGTCCTGACTGAACAGTACAGAATTACATATTCTTCACAGGCTATATTAAAATAAACTCAAGTAGTTTCTCAATGAAGAACACCTGTAGCAAGTTGACTTCACTTACTTGGATACACTCTCCTATAAGACACAGTGCAATGGGATCACCCACAACACCTACAAATGACTTAGTTCGGGTAAGTGCTGTGTTGAGCAGTTTGGGATTGGAGAGGAAGCCAAGATCTCCAATGTCGTCTCCAGCATCGAGTGAGCGAATCAAATGTAGCTCTTCAAGCAAGTTCGACGTACGTACAGTAGAAATGAACAGAGCTCTCACTTCTTTACCTGGAGAAGAAATAGTAACCAAATTATCCAGACTATCACCTCTATGTCTGAATGCAGGACAACAGAATCAATCACATAATTGCAGTTCATCATCACCATCGCACTTACACTAGAAGCATGAGGCCATCAGTACAGTTGTCTTTCACTCAGGAAGCCCACATTGAAGCAGTGGAGATTTCAGTGGCCCTTTGCATACAGGTTGTCTGGCTCATGTACAACCCCACTTAGCTGCCTTTTACGACATACATAATAGCAAGAGAGCAAGCGGTGGCCAGTGGGTGTCATACTTCTTCACAGATCTGTGTAATGCGGGCAGTCCTAAGGTACATGTGCTTCTGTGATGTGTGCCAGGCCGCAGTAACTTGACTGGTGGTACTTATTTTTGAATTTGGTGTACAGGTGGTGTCTCATTCAGTTGTGACCAGTTTAAAGATGAAGTATGGTAAGCTGGTCTTTTCTGGACAGTTGATAGCGCCGATCATCTGCATGGTGATTGGGATGTTCTTCCTGCTACTTTTCCTTGTATTGCCCTTCTATTTTGGCTTCTGTTTCTTCACCTAGATACATGTTCAGTTCAGTATCCTTGTGGGAATTCAGTGCTGTTATGGCTGACTGTGCATCAGTTAGTATTTAGATTATGATTTTCGTGTTGTAAGGCCATTTCTGCTACAATCTTATTTTGGCTAAGTTGCTTGAGAACTTGCCTGAGGATATAGACCAGGTTACCTTTTCCTTATTTTGTTTTTGTCTGATCACTTTCTTCCCCTCCGTTGTCCCCGGCGACATTTTTAGCGCTATCAACTGTATATGCATGTGTTCACCTGTCTGATTGATAATTAGCATCTTTGTACCCTTTTGTAATACGTCCTTTCTCCAGGACTGTCTGCACTACTTTTTCTTTGACTGCTTCTATTTTTTTTCTTTTATCTCTGGGAGTGTGAATACCCTTAGATATGGCGTTAACTGGCTGTAAGAGTCTTTGAGTGTCAGAAGACAATTTCAAACAAGTATGCTCATTTTATGTAAACAAAACAATCACTACTAAATGTGCAAAAAACATTTAAAGAAATGCAAGCAAAATACCAACCCTGAAAGCTATGAATTGGTCCAATATCTACATCTTTCAGATATGGTCGTTGCTTGTCGCGTCTGAACATATTTCTGATATACTTAATCTGGAAAGAGATGACAAAACTGTTACAGTACAGCTTTCATTTTAATTCATCAAGGTGAGGGACATAGACCATGTTGGAAATGAGAATCGATGGATAATAGAATATGGACATTAACAATATTAGATTAATAGATGGGAGTAATCACGATTCATAATACCTTCATCAATCAATCAAAAACCTTTTCAGCTCCATGTGAAGTGTAAGTCCTTAACAAATACTCGCCAAGTCTTCCTATCATGAGCCATCTCAGATGGGTTCTGTCCACGTTG
The DNA here is from genome assembly GCA_036924085.1 of Ariolimax columbianus. Lineage (NCBI taxonomy): Eukaryota > Metazoa > Mollusca > Gastropoda > Stylommatophora > Arionidae > Ariolimax > Ariolimax columbianus. Next base: position 33,372,421 of record JAVGWX010000006.1, read on the forward strand.
TGTTTGCTGCCTTTACATTTGCTTCCAGTTCCCTCTTCCATGAGTGTCTCGGTCTTCTTCGACTTCTTTTTCCCTGTGGATTCCAGAACAGAGCTTGCCTGGTAATGTTATCCACTGGTTTCCGTAATGTGTGGTCTATCCATCGTGGATTCCGTGGCAAAATAGTTAAGCCGTAGGCCTCGTGATCAGGTGGTGTGGGTTCGACTCTGGACTCATCCGTCTTTTTCACAGGTGCTTGATGCTGAATCCCATGCATCTCGTAGTCGCCCCCTAGTCGTCTTGTCCTTGACTTGCCACTGAGGTCGGGCGGCACGAGGCAAGAAAGTGAGGATAAAAAGTAGCACAGTTAATCCTTACTAAAAAAGGCAAAATTAATTATGCCATCATCGTCTACGATGGACGGTGGCCGTAGCCTATTTTTTTGGTCTATCCATCGCCATCTTCGTATTTCACGCGCCACTGGTATTTGTCTCGTTTTCCCCATCAGTTCCACGTTGGTGATCTTGTCGTACCATTTCCACCTTTGAATTCTGAGCAGGCAACCATTTACGAAAGTCTGTACCTTTTTCATAAGTACCTGTGTTGTCCTCCATGTTTCAGAGGCATATAATAGAACGGATTTTACGTTGGAGTAGAGCTTTACTTTGGTGGTAATTTCTTTTGACTTCATTAAATTCCTCAATGCAATGAAAGCTCCTCTCGCCCTCTGTATTCTTAACTGAACATCGTTTCCTGTACCTTCTTCTAGGTCTCTACTACTGCCAAGGTATGTGAAAGACTCCACATTCTGAAGGTGGGTAGCTCCCAGTGCAATTCTATAATTGTTAATTGCATTTTTTTTTCAAAACCTGTGTTTTGTCGTTGTGTATTTTTATCCCCAACTGTTGTGACCTCTCTTCCAGTATACACATCTTATTTTGCATCTGGCTGTTGGTATGGGACAAAAAAAACAAATCATTGGCAAAGACAACATAATACCTTCCTACTTGTCCCAAATATGTTGATGTATGTTGTTCCAATATCATAAAGAAACTAAAAAGAAGACAATTGTACAGTGAACAATTAAACTTTTCCAAGCTAGCCGATTTTTGTTGGAAGGCAAAGTAAGTGATTTAATGCATAAGTAACACTTGTAAATTATATGCTACTTCTTGCAACTCAAACCACCCAATGCACATTGCAAGCATAGTTTCTGCTTCACTCGGGATAAATAGTTTATTATTCCATCAGCAGCATGTTTGTCTTTTCTTCAGTTTCAGGGTCATTCAAATTGGTCAATTTTTGCAGAATACTAAACCCACTGTGCTGATACTGGCTGTTAACAGGGCGACAAGACAAATATTCTGCATAGATCTTGCAACAGTTGCTGTGTCGAAACATTTGCAGATACTTCTGATCCCCTGGTCAATGAGGCATTCGCTCTTTCTTTTCATGTCATAAATGGGGTATTTGTTTCTAGAGCGTGCTTTCAAACTTGGGACGACTAATTTACAATCAGCAAGCTTTTGGAATGTATGAGTGGTGGGGTGTAAAATGCCATGACTTGGACAGTCATCTATATTAGAGAGGTTAGACCATGATTAATCATCACTGACAACATTCTCATCGTGGCAGTAGCTTTATTGTCATCTCTGTCATACACAGACATTCCTTTACTGGAAACCACTAGGATAACACATTACAACTATCAATGTATTTCCTTCTATTCAAAACAGATCTTCAGGATATTTCTTAAACGCTTATATAGTACAAATTATCAATATTAACCTTTAGTGCGCTACGGTCAAGACTCATTCGACCAGAAAATCGGAATTAAAAAAACATTTTATTTTGGCACGGAGACCCTACCTATAGCCAGTTATTTTTATACTGAATAAGTCACCATCTACACATGATATTTTGCCGGTTAAAGTATCGTATGTTAGATTACAAATAGATTTTGAAAGATTTTTTCTTCTAACACCTCTAATAACGCTGATTGGGGCAAGCCGACTTTTTGCAAAAGGTAAAGTAGATCTATTTATTTTGTTTGTTTAGATGAAAGAACTACGTTTGAATTGGAAACTAACAGTTGTGTCGATATTGTAAACACAGTATCGATACGTTGTTGTGGTTTCCATTATTTCTATCGGATCGACTAGGCCTAGCCGCCGAATCCAAATTTTTTCCGACATTTCCATAAATTTTCATCTTCATCTTTTTTGTATCTCAGAAACCAACAAACACACAACAAAAACAATAACACCCACAAGTTCTTTATTCAATTGTGTTTCTACACACAAGAAAATCACTTTTATTGACAAACAAGCAGAACAGTTACAAATTTTGAAAGTTGACTACTATAGCAAGATATATAAATTTGAGCAAATTTTGTAAAAAAAATATGAGTGCTAAAGGTTAACGTAATACAACTGGAATCAACCGCACAAGGCTTAAATATAGGGGCCATGCTGTTAAACCAGAGTTTTTTTTGCCCTGTTGGACACATTTAACATTCTGGTGAAGCCCATGGACCCCTTCTTGAATAATGTTTCAAATAAAAGTAAAGATCCCTTTAACAAGCCAGTGTGGCATATTCGGAATATGATGTTAGGCCTTTATTTTTCTTGACCAGCGACACACTAGAGGTGATGTGGTTAACATCACAACGGCCGTCTTTACTTTCCCAGATTATTCTGGCACACAATTTTTTAGGCTTGGGATACCCCAGGAGCCGTTTTGTGCTTGAAAAAGTCCCACACCAACTGGGGAACAAACTGGTCACTCGGCTGGAAAGTCAGTGCACTAACCACTGCGCTACCTCGATTTCCAATGTTTTAAATGCATACAATAAAATACACAAAGGAAGCCAATTTAAATTGTAATACAATCACAATATTTTGTAAACAATTGAAATGAGTGTTAGTAACATAATTAAAAAATAATGTTAATATTTCAAATATTTGCTTTAATTTACATTTTGTAGTATACTCTTTTTTTAAAAATAATATGTTTGTAAGCTGTTTTAACAATTTGTTGGAAAAATCTGCACATATAAAAATAAGGTGTATGTGAAATAAATTATGTGTAAGATATTAAAGAAATTTGTTAAAAATGGTTTAAGATTGAAGGCGAGGACTCGCGAGGATATCCCCATATGGCTGTCTTTCTCCGTAGAACAGTATCCGCGTCCCGAGAGTATCGAACAAAGTATGTACTCCGTAGCTTCAGCGAATGAACTCCAGGAAAGCCATCATGAACCGTCCGCTGCAGCTCGAATTCAAGCCCCCGACCGTCTGAACACGAGGCAAACAGCTTGACCATTTCACCACAGAGACATTTGTATGGCAAGGAGGTAAGTTTAGATAATATTTCCCTTACATGTTAGTGATGCAATTTCTCTTTCAATCTTTGTTCTAAACCCATTCTTGTTGTCCATCTAGATGCGATGGGGGTTCGTGGACCCCTGGTTAAGAATCCCAAGATTAAACTTATGACATGTAGTCACCCTATTGCACATCTACACTTTCATAACAGAGCAATAGACTAACCTGATCAGCATAAACAGAAATGACAGCCAAATGCTTTGCATGAAACTCTCCCCACTGCTCTGGCCAGTTATCCACAAGCTCTTTCACCCTTTCCAGAACTTCAAGAGCCTCTGCATGGTTTACATATGATGTGCTATCTGGATTCTGAATCTCCTTGCCCTATACAGAAATATCAAATCAATGAATCATTCCTTCAAAACCTACAACAAAGCCAGCTAACAAAATCTACCTTCCACATTTTCCTCTACATGTCTTCTTCTTGAACTGAACAAAGACTGATGAAGCAGTCAGTGACTATTATGTCTTATGCCCTTTTCAGGGAGGAAATAAACTCCCTCCACTTCACTTTGTTTATGGCCATCGACTCTGTGGTCTCATGGTAAGATGTCTGCCTAACGTGCTGGATTTTTTTCACATGGATCTTGTTACAAATTCTCCTGATCTCTGGGTAGTGATATCGGACTCGTGTATTCAGTGCCGAGCACGTAAAAAAATTCCTTGGCAGTTTAAAATTGAAAAAGTAGGCCTAACAGTCGCTGCTCAGATAAAATTCAAGTTAGAAATCTACCCAAGTTATTTGTACCTTTCCCCAGGTGGTTTGTTAAGAGCAGCTATAGATGGTGCCTAGCTGGTTGCGGGTCTACTTAGCTTTAGTGTTTGAGTCTATTAAGATGGACTCGCACATTAATTATACCACCCTTCAAGAAACTGGTTGTATACACTCTGTAGGGTCTTCTAAACCAGTATAAAGACATTACGTTAAGTTAAGTTATATAGTGTCCTAGTTCTGAAACAAAATTCTGATTTCTGCTTCTGTAGTTCGGCCTTTCTTTCACTTTCCTTCTGAAATCCATAACATGCAGTTTTCACTCTCAACACATACACTCTCCATTCTTCTTCTTCATCGTACGCTGTTTACAGCGATATTTACGTTGCACTGATTTAATTTGTTAGCCAGTGGCTCAGTGCATCCGATTTCAACAGGCGTTTCTGTAGGGTTGCCCTCCTTAGCCTTTGGCTGTCCCCAGCCTAACTGCAAGGCAGCAGTTGTTTTTGGTCAGAGTTGTCTCTCTTGGGAAGTTGTCTTGCAGGACTATCGAGTCTTCCCTACTCATGTCTATAGCGTTTGGCAATGATATGATGGACTATGTACTAGTTTGTACTATCCCAGAAGAGAGGCAGTCCAGTGTGACTTTTTCCCAGGATCGTCACGTCCTGCCAGAAACGTAGCATATGCATATGAGTGAGGTATCTTTTTGCTCGCTTTATTTTCTCGGCTCATCTGCAGTGATGGTACGCCTAGCATTCCCCGCCACCCGGGAGCTTGTCACCATAGGACAGGAGGTGCAATGTCCGCTGGACTGCATCTCTTCTGCGTCCATTGGAATGACTGATAGCAGACAGATGCAAAGAGCGAGGAAGGAGTGCATTTTACCAGGTGCATTCCTGCGGCTCGATCGGGCCGGAACACAAGCCCCAGCCATGTCGTAGCCTCCCATCTCAGCGGCGCTGAGATTTTGGGCGGGATTCTGGCTTAGAGGCGTTCGGCCGTAATCCCTCAGATGGTAGCTTATCAGCCAAGCACGTGGACCAAATGTCAGCGACCTGTGATTCCTCTCGAAATAGTGCATTTGACCAGGTGACAAGCCTAGTCTTGCACGGAGATGTTGTCCGCCTAGGGAGCGGACATATCTCATGGTCAAGGGTTGAGTCTCAGCAGTTCGCAGTGAGGTAGCTGATCTACTGCTTAGGGCACCCGACCGAGAACTAAGTCTTCTACAAATGATTTCATTCCTCATCGCTGTATGGGGTAAATATCGAGCAGCTTCCCGCCCGCTTTTATCAGCGGACGGCAGAGACCTCATTCTGCGGCTTGACCGGGCGGGGCTGGAGCGTGGCCCCCAGGTCCCCACCATATCGAAGCCTCCCTTTGCATTCGTGCTGGGCTGCTTTTGGGCGGGATTTTTGGCTTAGAGGCGTTCGGCCGTAATCCCTCACCTTGCACCGTTGGCTTATCCGCCTAGTACGTGAACCAAGTGTCTGCGGCTCCTCTCGGGCTTAGCAGGATTACCGTAGCAAAGCCCTGTCATTAGTAGGGTAAAACTGACCTGTCTTCAGAGGGTCTATTTCCAGCACCCGTTCAATATTTGCCAGACCGTATCAATAGAGGGCTTTTAGTTTGTCAATGGCCAAGTTGCTTGAGCCTGTGATTTCGGCAGGGTGAAGACTAGATTACCGTAGCAGGCACTCTTTCATTTGGGGGTTTGGAGACTGACCTGTCTTCCGTGGGTCTAATACCAGCACATGTTCACTATTAGACCCATCGAAGGTGCTCTCTTTTGACAGTCATTCTACATTATTGGCGTGTTTAGTCAATTTAAGCCTCAGGCTCCACTCCTGATAGTGCTCTTCCGTCAATTCCTTTATCAAACACTGGATGCAGACCAACCGAGCCACAGGGGGCATAACCCCAGATTTCTGAGGGTCTAAATCCAGCACCAGTTCCATATTAGACCCCAGGAAAGTGGTCTCGGCATGTCAGTCATTTCAGTGTTGGCCGTGTTGAGTCAAATTAAGCCGCAGGCTCCACTCCTGGTGGTGCCCTTCCGTCAATTCCTTTAAGTTTCAGCTTTGCAACCATACTTCCCCCGGAACCCAAACACTTTGGTTTCCCGGAAGCTGCCCGCAGAGTCATCGAAGCAACTCCTGCGGATCGCTAGTCGGCATCGTTTATGGTCAGAACTACGACGGTATCTGATCGTCTTCGCGCCTCTGACTTTCGTTCTTGATTAATGAAAACATTCTTGACAAATGCTTACGTCCCCGTGCCGGGAGTGGGTAAGTTGCGCGCCTGCTGCCTTCCTTGGATGTGGTAGCCGTTTCTCATGCTCCCTCTCCGGAATCGAACCCTGATTCCCCATTACCCGTTACAAACATGGTAGGCATGTCACGTACCATCGACATTTGATAGGGCAGACATTTGAAAGATGCGTCGCCGGCACATGAAGCCATGCGATCAGCACAAAGTTATCCAGAGTCACCAGTGGGGACGCCGCAACCCCGCGAGGGGAAACGACGATTGGTTTTGAACTAATAAAAGCGCTCTTTCCGCGAGGGTCGGAGCTTGGTAAGCATGTATTAGCTCTAGAATTGCCACAGTTATCCAAGTAGGATCGTGTCATCTAAGGAACCTCGACTGATTTAATGAGCCATTCGCGGTTTCACCGTGAGACAGTGTGAACTTAGACATGCATGGCTTAATCTTTGAGACAAGCATATGACTACTGGCAGGATCAACCAGATATCTGTCGGAGACGTACGTACAGCACACACCGGTCGGCGGAGGAAGGGTTTGTAAAAAGCCTCGCTGGGACGACGGCCGCAGGGACCGACTGACGGGACGGACGGACGGTTGTTCCACCCGTCCCTCACTCCGTCGACCTAGGACCGCCTGACAGGGGCCTCCCACACGCACCAGACGACCGACCGACCGGGCTCGCTCGAGGAGGGATGGCAGCGCTCTGTGCAGAACGGATCCCAACGACCTCGGCGATGAATTTCACTGGGACTAGAGACAATTTGGCCTGCCGGCCTGCCCTTCTCCGTAGGGAGAACGCAGGGCCTCGAGGCAACGATTCCTGCTTTCCATTTGCCGGTCACAAGCTCTTTGCGAGAGTCGGACCACCAGCGAGACGTACTGTCGAGCTCTGCTATAAGCCTTAGATAAATCACCACGGACGGACCACGTTTCCTGATACGGACCAGACCAGCGCACCTCGGTGGAGGAGCCGCTACAACAAACCGCACCCAATTCGCTCTACGGGGAAAGGCAGGCGAGCGTTTTCCGCAAGCCCGCGCTATCGCTCCGCCTGGCGGGACTGAGATCGCTTTACGAACACTGGTTGAAATTGAGTCGCTGCGGCGAGACAACTACCCCAGATCACTCTCCATTCATTTTAATAGATTTACACATTCTAAAAGAGTGGTCTCAAACAAGTGCTTGAACATATCCTGCAGCCTCCAATATAATTGCAGCCAAAATATGGGGTAAGATATAGTAGAAGTCAAGCTAGAACATATGACATTGTATACCAAAGAACAGAGGGTGTGTGTGAGGTAATGTTTTCACCTTTCACCTGTTTATCTATACATACAAAAAATATACCTCTACACCCCCATAGTGGTAGAAGAGAAGTGACTAAGTAAGTAATACTATAAAGAACTAAAAAACATATTTCAAAAACAGAAACAATGGTCGCAAGAAAATGTGAGATTATGATTTTAAACATTACTACATTTTTTGTATATGATGCATTAAAATTTCACTGAGCTTATGGCATGCCAGCCAGTAAACTTGTTCTCATGCATTCCTCAAAATGGTACAAGTTTGAGGTCAGTGTTTTAAAGATCCTTTGTACATATAAAAAGATAACAACAGAACAGTATATTAATTTAACATTTGTACGAAACAGCACAAACATAAAACAGTAACGAATAGATACAACACTCTTTCTGAACAAACAGAATATTTGACAGCAGTATGAAAGCTGTTTTGTAATAGAAGTTGGGTAAACTTTACAAATAAATAACTGATAATAGGAATTAGTCAGCATCAATGAGCTTAGTTGTTTTGGCTTTTTTTTAAATAGTCAATATAATACAAATAATTACACTCCCTAGAATATGCTTATAAGTTTTAATGAGCCTCACAACACAATCATATCAAATGTTGTTTTGCCATCCCAAAAAGACAGCACCTGCAAATTATCATTTACATTTGCTGATGTCTTGCATATATGGCACTTTAGATACATGGCAGGGGACAGCATGGGCTAGTGGTTAAGTGACACGGCCCACAATCAGAAGGTGCTGGGTTCGATCCCCATCACAGCACCAGCCGTTACCCCGGGGAAGCAAACCCTTAGAAAATGCAGGAGGAAGCAGGCCCTTACATACAATACATGCTGAAGTCGGATGCACTGGGCAGACAAGCACAAAATAAAAACCACAGTGCAACGCACCGCCTTGGGGATTAGAGAAATAAGTCGAACATCAATACAACAAATTTTTAAAAAATTTAAAAAAAAGATACATGGCACAAAATATTACAGAACCATGAAATCAATCACAACCAATCAAATAAATTATTTTAAAAAAGAACAAAGGTACAGCCCATCAAATAAGAAATATAAGAGTACTGCAACACGCAGAAAATCCAAACAGCTTCAAATATTAACTGATGAATAAAAGAATGTATGGATATGATCAAGGCAGGTTCCTGAGAACTGCTTTGCACAAATAGGCAAAAGAACTAGCCCCCTGCATGCCAGACTTCATATAAATAAAGGTAGACCACCTAATAACATGCAGAAAATGTTCACAGTGCAGAGAACACTATTCCTAGAATTGGAAACCCTGTTCCATACACTCAATTTGTGTAAACAGAGACCTTGATGTATGCAGAAAATAGAAAGGAGCATTCACAACTGCAATCAAATCTCTTGTTACCTACCTGCACAGCATAAAACATGAGAGGTGTTATGCCCATCACTGCTGGGACCTGGCCATAGGCTTTCAGGTTGTCTGGCCCACCATAAAACACACTGGAGATGAAGCGAAGAATCTCTGGCTTTGTACGGTAGTTGATACTCAAGAAAATGTTCAGTGGGGATTGCTGAGGAATATGTTAAAGATATGTTTAAATGTCAGTTATACTACATCATCATGTTTTCTTTGGCTACAGCAACATACATGTTTATTTTCTTCTGACTCTTTCTGCTTCCTATGGAACATAGGCTTTCCAACTAATCTCTTGGGCCTAATATCAAGGGCATACAGTGTTTTACATTTTATGAATTTAAATAATTCTGTTCCATTTATGCAATTTCTGTTTACACAACAATTGTTAACCCCACATAGCTGTTGGTCTTCTTCTTCTTTCGTCCTACTGCTCTTGCCATACCGTGTCACAGAGAGGTGGAATGCGTAGATTATTTGTTATCGCCAAGTGGAAGGCTTGTGCTATCGTTAGGTGTAACTTCAAGATGTCAAGTAAGAAAACATACTCCAGAGATAAAAACAGCTTACCTGAGATTTTTCTGTCACCTGAGAAATTCCACAGTTGGCAATCTGGTCATAATAGTTGAACAGTCTAACCAAAATAGACATGTCAAATTTTTGGCGGCGAGCCTCCTGGGAATAAACCATGGGACCAATCTGGTGATGGTCTCCCGTCAGGACAACACATGTTTTGGGGCTGGCCAGTGTCAGAGGCATCAGAATTTCACACTCAAGTGCCTGCAATTTGAAAATCGTATATTATGCAATTTGTATTTTACAATGGCAATGGTAAGACAAGTAAGATGGCAGCGTCTGACTGGCTGCGCTCTTGACTACCTCCAGTGTTTGTCGTTTTCTAATGTTTGCTAGTTCCTGTTCGAATTATAATTGACAACTCCTTCAACAGATGGTATCAAGGACTTTATTCTTTGGAATTTATGTGCTTTCGATCGGTTATCCTGTTTGTTATGGTGCTTCTTGCTGCGGCTGTATCTGGCTAAAGCCGTGGGAAACCTGTCCATGATGGTGTTCAACATTCTGGTTAACTGCACCCCAGAATTCAGCCCAGTTATCACTACTCAGGGGCCTTCCTGCTTGGACTGAAGCCGCCTTCCGCCTCCTGAGAGTTATTAGGGTCAGGTGAAACATACTGATTAAAACCCGACCTCACATCCGTGATTGTGCTCCTTGGAAATAGGCTGTGCCAAAGCAGTCCGACTAACAATCTTTCTCATGGCCATGGAATGAGTGATACGGAATGCAAGAGAGGGTAGAAAAGCAGGTCATTTGATAAGCAGCTGGAAGACTTTCGTAAATGATAAATGTATGCTGCCACATAAGCAGCAGGATATACAAACAGAATAGACTAACATTGGAAGTAGCATTAGTGTGATTGCAGATTAGTGTGAAATAAAAACCCAATAGAAATGAGAATAAACAAAGAGACCTCATAAGATTAATGGTCAGACAATTGAAAAGTGCGCTGATAAGGATCGAGGAACAGGTCAAGATGTTAATGCCATGATTTTCAAGACCAGATTTGCTTTCATCTATCTTCGCCCAATATGGAACTTGGCACGCATTCTCCATGGAGAATAAGATTAGGCACTAATGTAAAGTCAATGTTGCTACATGGCTTAGTGACATGACACGTGAATAAGGGTACCATATCCAGACTTTCATTAACAAGTGTCTTCTTAGCATACTTCATGTTAGATGGCCAGAGGTAATGGCAAACACAGATCTGTGGGAAAGAATACGGCAGCAACCAATACAGCGGGTAATTGGGGGAGAGAAAGTGGAGTGGATAGGACACACTCTCAGAAAGAAGCTGGACAGTATAACCAGACATGCACTGGATTGGAACTCACAGAAAAAGAGGAGTGGGAAGGCCATGAAACATTCAGCAGTTGAATGGTTGAGGAGGACATCAATACAATCTGGGTCACGTGGGCAGAACTCAAGCAAGATGGCAGAGAATAGGAACAGATGGAGAGCACCTGTTGCAGTCCTATTTTCCATGAGGGATCAGACAGATAAATGATGGTGGTAAACACATATATGTTACTAACTATGGGCATCTGCCCCTTGGAAAAAGGCTATGTCAAAGCAGTCTGGCCAATAAGGTTGGTACCGACACAGTCATTCACATAATTGTGAGCTTATATAGAAGCAGTGCATTGCACTACAGCCAGGAGGACACCTGTCCACTTTCTGAAGCATGCTTCAGAATGTAAGAAGAGCCACTATATTCCACCACTAAATAAACAACTCAAATATGAGTGACTTTCACAGCAACAACATTACTAGCTATTTGATATACTCTTCTAATGTATCTCAGATATTGACTACCAAATTCATCTCTATTAATCTGGTTTATTAATCATATCTCTCTTCCTACTAACTATTTTTGGAACCTTCTTACAATCTCCACTGCTTGTATCATTTCATGGCTACCATATCATATCCTACGTCTAAGGGGACGGCGTGGCCTAGTGGTTAAGTGGTACGGCTCACAACCAGAAGGTGCTGGGTTCGATCCCCATCACAGCACCGGCCGTTACCCCTGGGAAGCAAACCCTTAGAAAATGCAGGAGGAAGCAGACCCTTACATAAAATGCATGCTGAAGTTGGATGTACTGGGCCGACAGGCGCAAAATAAAAACCACAGTGTAACGCACACACGCCTTGGGGAATAAATAAATAAATAAGGAAAACGCCAAAAAAAAAAGAAATTAAAAAAAAAAAAAATTTTTTAATTAAAAAAAAAAAAAAAAAAAAAAATACTATGTCTGAACTACCATATTCCTTCCTACTAATCTAGTTCAATAATTTTTCTCTCCTAACTGCTATTTTTGGGACCTTCTTACTATCTCCACTGCTTGTATCATTTTGTGGCTACCATATTCCTATCTACTAATCTAGTTCAATAATATTTCTCTCCTAACTGCTATTTTTGGGACCCTCTTAACCTTTACCTCGCGCATGTCAAGATTAACTCACCTGTCCAGCCTCATCAATGAAAATGTGTGTAAAGAAATTGTGAAGGCCAAGCTTGGTCAATTGCATGGAGTTCTCCACAGTAGTCAGAACCAGATTATGTTGTTGGATGTAATCTTTATTGGGATACTCAAATTTCTGTTTTGTAGGATAATAGCAGTAAGCTAATACTTCTGATTGAACAGACATTACTTTCCGTTCTTCTGCACATAATCTCAGCATTCTCATTGTCCCTACATTTTTCTTGAAGAAAGTATCCAAGTGTTTAGTGATGTATAGGTCAGCAGCACTGCAAAGGATTGTAATGAAAGAGTATAGTTTTGTGAATACATAAAACACTTTAAGAATATTATTCTTTCATAACTGGAAATAACTAAAGTCTGATTCACCTACAGATGTCTCAATCAAATAAATGGATTGATGTAAAAACAAGCACTGAGATGTGGCAAAGACAGCAACCACTACAATACAGCTGGAGACTGGGGAGTGAAAGTGGAAATGGATTTTAAACCCCCCCCCCCCCATTAATTTAACAATATCACAGGACAGGCACTTGATGAGAACCCTTTGAGAAAGAGAAGGGTGGAGAAGCAACCAAAAAAAAAAAACCCAGCATTAACTTTAAAAAAACAGAGCAAGATAAAGAGAAGTCTCAGCAAAGCCCAAAAAGATGACCCAAAATAGTAATAGCTATAGAACATGAATTGCAGTCATACATCCAATGATAAACCAGAAGAATTAAGCCAAGTAACTCAAATAAGTATATTTACAGAAATATTCTTTTTACACCAATAATGGGCCCTCAGATTCATAAATAGAAAAAATGTTTTTGCTTTTACCATTCGCCTTATTTCCTAAGGCAGAGTGTGTTGTACTGTTTTTTTGCACCTTGTTGCTCAGTACATCTGATTTCAGCAAGCACTTTTAAAAATGAGTTTACATCTCATAAAAGCATTAACTTGCTGATGCTGGGACAAAATGGTAGGAAAGGCAATGAACAAAATTAAATTATGATGGCGAGGATGAAATGGAAAGAGAAAAGCTAAATTAAAAAAGGGATCCCATGGGAAAAACGAACAGAAGAATTAAATCAGAATGGTAGTGAATACATAGAAAGTTAGAACTAAATCAGATGAGGAGGAGGTAACTGGAGCAGCATGAGTAAGATGGAAGAGGTTGATGAAATTGGAAACGCATGTAACATGGATTCCAGAAAGCAGTGATTTAGTGGATGCTATCATATGGTAACATCAGGGGAACGAAAAGGCTGACAGTCTGGCCAAACAGGGACCAAAGCTGATACAGGGAGAATCCCTGGTCAACAATGAAGAAGCAAAAGCCATAATAAAAGAGCAATACAAGGTAAAGTGGCAGGAAGAACACCCCAAACACCACGCAATGACGGATACCACTGTCTAGAAAAGACCTGGTTATCATATCTTGTCTCCGAAATGGCGACTACTGAATGAGACACCACATGTACACCAAATTCTAGATAGGTGCCACTAGTCTATATTGCTGCAGCCTGACAGCAGCACACAGATCTGAGTAGAAGGATGTGGTCCAAACCATCTTCCCTAAAGGAGAAACTGTACAACAGCATTGAGCTCCTGAAAAAAGGACACTAGACTTTATTGGAGATTCCAGAGTCCTAGTCTAAATGAGCAATGATCACAAAAGAAAGTGAAGATAATATCACACATCAATGGGGTAGTACTCAGGGAGGATAGAGCACTGTATTCTTACAAGCATGTTGTAAAGTTGAACTAAAAAGTGTTGTGTATGAAATTAACAAATGCATCATGTAAAACAAATTGCTGCACAAACCACTGATGCAAGAGTGCAAATAAGTGCTTTGATACACACTTCCTGTAAAGTGATCAGTAGAAGAATGCCAGTAGACTAGAGCTGTTGTAGTCTAATAGCTGGAGCTCAAGGTCTTCCAAAAAAGGAATAGATGGAATGGACAAATATGTTTCAAGTAGGACCTAAAGGATTAAGTAAAATCACAAATTCACATGTTCCCTGTGACTCTCCTCTATTGGAGAGGAAAGAATAGAACCACTGCACCTCCATACACATAGCAAAAGGTGATTAAACACAGCAGTATTGTGCAACCTCATAATGTGAAAAACGAAATGACAGAAACCACCAAAGCGAGGACACAGGCTTCTTTTAAGGATACATCTGTAAATAATGGAGAAGATAATGGCATATATTAGTCAAGTAAAGATGACTACCTATTTGACTGAGTACAAATCAGGATCCGAGCCTTAGCCCGCTCTTTCAGCAACGTCATGGTGGCCTGAGCCAGAGTTTCTGTCTTGCCTGTACCAAAGGGGCCATACATGATGAAAGGGGGTGTATAGCCATCTCTCTCCGTCACAATGTGCCTGACTGCGGTCATCTGGTCATCATTCAAGACATTTGACCTTTAGGTAAGAAATGAAGGGCCAGATGAAACAGTGCAATAATGCTTTCATTAAAACAGTATAATGGTAATACAAATAAAACAGTGTAATGATACAATCATTAAAACAGTGTAATGGTACTATCATTAAAACAGTGTAATGGTACTATCATTAAAACAGTGTAATGGTACTATCATTAAAACAGTGTTATGGTAATATCATCAAAACAGTGTAATGGTAATATCAATAAAAGTGTAATGGTACTATCATCAAAACAGTGTAATGGTACTATCATGAAAACAGTGTAATGGTACTATCATTAAAACGGTGTTATGGTACTATCATTAAAACGGTGTTATGGTACAATCTTTAAAACAGTGTAATGATTTTTGAGAAATATTTTTAAAACTACTATTGCTAAGCTGAATTAGCTTGATGTACCTTTCATAACTGAAAAAAAGTGACTCTTCTTACATCCTCAGGTGTACTTGAGAATATCGACCTGAGTCCTCCTAGCTGTAGTGCAATGCATGGCTCTTCAGTAGGTTCACCACTACTGGGATTACAGTGTCTATCCCAACCATATTGGCCAGACTGATACTGCCTGTTTTCAGGAGCTCAAACAAGGATGTGAGGTTCCATCTTGATCAGTATGTTTCACGTGACCCTGTTTATTCTTCACTTCCCATCATTTGAGAAAGATAAGCCCCATCATTTGAGAAAGATGAGGTTATGTCTAATCCATTCCTGTGTGTATTTAATCTGTTACTGTACTGGCCTTGTATGTTAAGAAATAAGATTGCTTAGGTTTGGCCTTTCACAATTAATTGTTCAAATCTTTGCTTCACCAACAAGTAAAATGAACAAAATAGTTTTTTAAAAACATTTTTTAAAGCAAACATAAAAAGCAGCTATGCAAATATTTTCTTTTTGATCTCATGCTTTATTCTTAGTTAACAATCCAAACATGCAGTAATTAAAAATAAATTAACAAACAATAAATAAAACCTTACAGACAAGCAGTTGGAAGACAGAACTTGATTAATTAATGTGAATGTAAAGGAAACAAATTAATTGAGTGGCTATTGTCCAATGGAGGAGTATGGGATATGAGGCCAGTTGCTTGATAATGTGAGAACTTTGTACCGAGGGATTAAGAGGACGGTCTCACAGAGGCTTTCCCAATCACCAAGTGTGTGCACCAGGGATGTGCACTGTCCTCGCTGCTTTTTAACACTTATATAGAAACGATTGTTTCAGGGGCCTATCAGACTGCGACACATGTTCCAGATTTTAATTCTATTGATGAACTGATATCCGCAGGTGACCAATGCCTTGCATATACAGACAAAGAGAAACTCCAAATTCACTTGACAGTGTTGGACACAAACTGCAATAAGTGCAGTATGCGTATCAGCATGACTAAGATGAATAACTCTGAAGGTGGGCAGAACGCAAGGGCTGCTTAATTTGAGCATTCAGAATGTAGCTCCTCAGTAGGAAAATGAGGTCAGGTACCTGGGCAGCATTTTCTCAGAAGATGGCAGGTGCGACAGAAAACAGCAACTGATCCAGAGCATCATCCTGGGCCCTTTCCAAGGTGCTTGAGAGTAAAATCTCCACCCGCAAAATGACATGGCTGTGAATGGTCACCTGGATTTTCAGGGGAGACAGATTGAGGAACGAGGATATTCGCAAAAGGGTCGGTGAAATCTCGTGCTGGATACATATCCAGATAGAAGCTACGCTGGTTCAGTCAATTCATGAGAATGTCCTCTGGTCAGCTTCTTTGCGAGATTACAATACCTGATGGTTTGGCTTCCGGGCAAGAGAGTGACCAAGGGGAAGGTGGAAAGACGGCGAAAAGACAATTTTCCAGCAACACAAGTTGACGTCAACATCACACATCTGGCCCCTTAGAAGTGGCTAAGGCGCCATGACACCCATCAGGGTACAAGTGGGCTGATAGCTAACTAACTAGCTATTGTCTAAATGTCTTTAACTGTCATCAGTTCAGAATGGTGAAAAACATTACCTAATCTTCAAGGCTGCAGACAGCTGGTTGATGTCTGGCTTATACTTGACCACATCTGGAAAAATCACATCATTGGTTTGCAAGGAGTCTAAAGCATAGTGCATTCTGCAGAAGACCTTGCGATCCATCTGGAACTGAATCTCTAACTGCACTTGCTTGCCAGAGGAGAGGTCAAGGGCTTTTACAGTGGTGGCATCCACACAAATGTAGATGTACTCTTTCCCTCTGCCTTCATAGTTATAATTGTTTTCACCCACAATTATGGCTTCATAAACCTGATGATCAAAAAGTCAAGGTGCTACAGTCAAAATTAAGACAGGTTAAATGTTACAGACATCTTGATCACAGCATTAACAAGTATGGTCTAATTACCGCATATGAACAGAAACAAAATTAAACCTACACTACTACCACAACATAGGTTTAATTTTGATTCTGTTTCAGTGCAGGAACTCAGCCCTACTTGTTATCAACTTTTGACCTCTAGTACCACAGCAGGTTAGATTTATTTTCAAGTTTAAAAACATAAACTTTGGAATAACAACAGTAATTACAGACAATGGTTAAAAACAAAGTTTAGAATAGGAATGGAAACAAATTAATGGAAAATAGCTCATAGAACTGGCTTCATTGCACCTGGGGTTCCCATGTGTACTTAGTCCCTTGCATTGCTGAAAGTACCAACATATGAGACTGAACTCTGTAGTTTCCACTTTGTCAGGTACCCATTAACAGCTGGGTTGTTTAGCAGAAGCAGTCATACCATGAAAAAAATTATGATATGCCAAGTCTGTCAGACGATCTGGCTATGTGGACCTCTGAAAAGAATCTCACCATAGCAAGAAATCGGATGCAGCAGGCCCTAACATCGCTGGAAGAGTGGGCGAACTCATGGCTGGTCAAAATAAACGAGGAGAAAACCACATGCACAATATTCTCGCTTTCAATCAAACCCCAAAATACCAAATTAAGTTTAAATGGCAAATTCCTGCAGCCAAACGACAACCCAAACTATCTGGGAGTCACATTTGATCGGCGCATGACATGGAAAAGTCAGATCGAGAGAAACCGAATGAGAGCCAGAGAAAGAATGGCAATCATGAGGAAACTTGCTGGCACAAGCTGGGAAGCAGACGACAGCATACTAAAGAAACTGTACACTGGAAGAGTGAGACCAGTTCTCGAGTATGGCATTGCGGCATGGACAACAGCAGCAAAGGCGAACTTCGATAAAGTTAGCAAACTTCAAAACCAAGCCATGAGAGTTATAACAGGAGGCATGAAGTCAACGCCAATTGTAGAACTTGAAAAGATTACAAAACTGCAATCCATGACCGATTGAAGAGACTGCAGAGCCCAGCTGCAGTCAGAGAAACTCCGAAGACTGACTGACCATCCAATGCACCAGAGACTAAACAATTTGGGAAATGGGAAACTAAAGCGGAGAAACTTTGCAGAAATAGCCAAAGCAAAGATGCACGAAGATCCCATAAACGCACTAACAACACCAAAACCCATCACTACTGTACGAAAACCTACCTGGAGACAGGATATATTTCTAGAGGTGGTAGAAAATATACCAGGTATTGGAAACAAAAACTGCCAGACTGAAAAAGAAAGGAGAGATACTACCCTAAGCTTTATATCGAAAAACTACCCAAGCATGGACTGGACCCATGCATACACCGACGGTTCTGTAACAAACACTACACAGAACGGAGGGGCAGGAGCATTCCTGAACCTACCAAATGGCAGAAAAATAACACTGTCATTCGCTACTGGTAAGTACACAAGCAATTTCAGAGCGGAGCCAGAGGCACTGAGGGCGGCAGTGGAAGAAATGGTGACACATAAAGAAAATGAAAGCCATGCAGGTCCTGCTTACAGATGCTCTGGCCGTAGTCACAGCGCTAAAAAGCCAGAAAAACACTGAGCTTAATGACTTAAGAGCAGTACTCTGTCAACTGTGCCAGCAGTCCGCACCAAAAAGGGTAGTGGTACAGTGGGTCCCATCACACTGCAACATCCAAGGCAACGAGGAGGCAGACAGACTGGCAAAAGAAGGTGCAAGACTACCACAAACAGATACTAGTATGACGTACGAAGAGTCAAAACGGCTTATTAAAGCCAGATACATGACCAAATGGGAAACCGAACATACTGGTTACACCAAAAACGATGCCTATTACCAGTTGAACAGAAGAGAGCAGGTCGTTCTCTTCAGACTTCGCACTGGCCACAATAGACTGAGGTACCACCTATTCAACAAATTGAAGATAGGTGGTACCAACGAATGCCCGTGTGGTACCGGTAAAATGACCGCTGAACATCTGCTGCAGAACTGCCCGACATACGAGGATCAGAGAGAGCAGATGTGGCCATCACCAGTGGAACTGCAAGACAAGCTCTATGGCAGTGTCGACAGCCTCAGGATGACCGCCGCTTTTTTCTAAAAAATAATGGTTACTGTCTGACTGCGTTTGAAGAAGAAGAAGACAAGTCTGTCAAACCATTTGCAACGTGATTTGAACCTGGTATGTTGTATTTGTAAACCATACTTACATCCCATGGCCACATCCTCTGCCTAATAGTAATAGTAATTGAGCTCAAGATACTGAGCATTGCATGAGCTGTGGTGGTCAGCAATCCAAAGTTGACTGCTAGCTACAGGGTCAGCGACCAAGAGTTGCCAAGACCCTTCTACATCTCCAACTTGCTAAAGATAAGAAGGAAGGCAAACCCAGTAACCAAAAATGCCAGCTGAAGTCGGATGTGTCGGACAAAAAGGTGCATATATTGCAGTCAAGCTGTAAACTACGATAAAACGTATTCCGTTCTCTGGGCTACATCCTGCTACTTGCAAAGCCCTTTTCAGAGCTTGATAGCGAGAATCTGAGAACAAACGACGAAGGAGAAGTAATGGTAATTACAGATAATGGTTTAATACAAAGTTTAGAATAGCAATGGTAATTACAGACAAAGTGTAACCATACAAATTTTAGAATAGCAATTGAGTCCAGAATGCCATCATAGCCAAGAGTGGAATTAAGGATGAGCTATCAACAGCAACTAAATACTCACAAGTGAGCTATCAATTGCAATTAAATACTCACAAGTAAATAAGCAAAGAAGAGACATTGCACATACCTTGTTTGATTTTGAATTGAAAGGAGCCAACAAAGCAGTTCTGACACCTGCCAGAACTAGTTTCCCAGCCAGTGTGTCTTCTGTAAGGTTCTCCCACAGATTCACCTTGATAAACATCCCTCCTTTTAACGCACTTTGGACAATGCCAGGCTCAATCAGGGTCACAGATGCAGTGACTTTTGAAATTAAGTTGTAGCTGTAGAAATGCATATATTTACATGTTAAATGCTGTTACAAGAGATGCCAGAATCCTTTACCTGAGCTTTGCATTACTTCTATTTATGTTATTATTAACAGCAGACAATGGAATCACACCAGAAGCCAATTTTGGACACTATAGAAGGATACAATTTAAACCACCATCACAGATCACACACCACACCCCATACCACTCTAGATCATAATTTTAGCCAAATTTATTTAATATTAACCCTTAAATTCCGACCCGCCAAATGACGTGTCGATTAGGCAGCCACGGAATTACATTAAGCCAAATAGCGTGGCTCGCACTCTTTGCAACGTATTAAATGTATTTAATATGGGTTTAATCCAAATCCAGCAAGTATAAACCCACAACAATGCCATTTCAGATTCCATTTCTAGAGCGTGAGTTAACATTATTATCAATTATGTACTACTAAATAAAAAAATAAAAATGTAAACAAAGTTATTTTGTCTACTTTTTTTACTTGAAGAAATGGCGTCCTCCCTCCCCATTCTCGTGGGACACGATTTTCGGTAGTACGTGTCTCACAGATAATTCAACCATGACTTGAAATAGACAGACATGTAGATAAAGAAATATTTAGCATGGACAGTTCTAATTCGGAAGGAAATATTCATAATAAATTGTTATCGGAAAGTGCGTCAGTGATATTTTGTTTCCATGAAATGGGCGTTGTCGCTCGAAATGTACCAACGCCAAGTTTTAAATATTTTTATTTCCTATCCAACATTTTAAACTACTGCAACGTCATTTCCTGTTCCTGTCCTTTTAAGCATCTTACGGCATGGTTTGGTAAGCTTTTGAGAATTAATTTGGCACATTTTGTTCAATAATCTAACGAAAGTAGCGATTTTTTTCAACTTTTTTTTTCATTTGAAGAAATGGCTTCCTCTACCAATTCTCGTGGCGCACGATTTTCTGCTGTTCAGGCCACTAAGATGATTCAAATCTGGGCTGAAGAAGATACAGATGACATGACTTCTGACACTGACAGTGAAAGTTCTCATTCAGAAGAAGGGGATGTTAGAAATACATCATTGCACAGTGCCACCAGGGATAGTTCGAGTGAGCAAGAGGAGGAGTCTCTCATCCATAGTAGAGGAAAGGGTAAAGGTCCTATGCCTAAGAGAGGACGAGGAGCAAGGTCAAGATCTGTACTTGATAGGAATCCTAGGCCTAGTACTAGTACCAGCAGTACAGTAGATCCATCTACAGTGTCTCCTGTCCCAATGGCAACTACTAGGGCAGACGCTCAGGTTAGTGATGGAGGGAGGTATTTGAGGGCAGCACAGACAATACCTTTCGGTTTATTCCACCTCAGCCAAGAATCCCTGGTGTCAATCCTGACATTATTCCAGAGAATGCATCACCCTTATTTTGCTTTAAAGCTTTATTTACTGATGCCATTATGGAAGACCTTGTCAGGTCAGTAAATGATTATGCGGCCCAACGGTGCCTGGCAATGAAAGAAACAACTGCAGTACGGTCAGTTTTTCTAACATGGTCACCAGTGACTGTGCCTGAGCTACATAAATTCTTTGTTGTCATTACTGTTATCGGCTATTTAAAGAAGCCTAAAATTAGTGACTACTGGGCACATGATGAGACTACAGAAACACCTTGGTTCAGGAAGGTATTCACGAGGGACAGGTTCCAAGCTTTGTACCATACAATGTTTCATGTAAGCAATCCTGATTCGCAGGGTAAAGCCAAAATTGAGCCATTTGTGCAGAGCTTGCTACTTCAATTTCAAAATCCTATTACCCATTCAAGGAACTTTCTGTGGATGAAATGGTCATTGGATGGAAGGGAAGGTGGGCCCATAAGATGTTCAATGCATCAAAGCCAAAAAAATACCACGTCAAAACCTTTGGCCTCTGCGGCAGCAACACTGCTTATGTTGTCAACATATTGATATATTTTGGCAGCAATACATCTTACAATCCAGACCTAGATCCAAGCAGTCAACAAGCCGTCAAAATATTTGACAAGCTTTTAGAACCTTGTGGGAAAGGCCATCACATTTATGCTGACCGTTACTACACCAGCTATCCGCTGCTGCAGTACCTTACCAGTAATGGCCATTACTACACTGGTACGGTCAACATAAACCGCAGAGATTTTCCACAAGCTTTCAAGACAACAAAATTGTCTTTTTTACAAATGAAATGGTTTCTCCATATAGAAAGAACATTCCTCTGCGTGATGTTCAGAGACAAGAAGGCTAAAAAACAATGCTTGCTTGTCTCTAGTGAAGCCTCGGTGACCACCAAACGTTTAATAAGTCGTTCTGGTGTAGTGAAGGATAAACCATCAATGATTGATGACTACAACTACCGCATGAATGGGTGTGATAAGGTTGATCAGTGTGTCGCAACATATGGTACCTTCACTAGAAGAACAAGGAAATGGTGGAAGAAAATTTTCTTTTGGATTTTTGAAGTAGCTCAGCTGAATTCATTTATTTTGCATGCCCTGACGAGGCCTGCAAACACAAAAAAGCAGCCCTATCTACAATTTAAAAAGCAATTAGTTTCTGAGCTTCGCCTTTTTGCAGCTACAGAGACGCCCAGCTTGCAGGTGGAACCTTACATCAGCAGCCATGCAAACAGACACAGTGGAAAAAGACACATTATCAAAAAGTCTACACTGTCTCGTCAATGTATTGTTTGCAGTACTCCAAATGCTAGAGTTAGGACAACATTTTTTTGTCAAGGATGCCCAGACCAGCCATTTCTTCATCCAAATCACTGTTTTGAACAGCATCATTTGAAATAAATGTAAATTAAAATCAGCTGTACATAGATAATTTTTTTTTTCTTAGAGAATTTGTGCCATTTTATTTTTCAATTTACCAAACACTGCTGAATGGTCATAATAATGTTATTTCTGATCCAAGAGTGATGAAACTTCCCAATATTGGGTAAATATGGATATATTATCAAAAGAAAGAATTTTTGTGTGTCAACATTGTGAAGGATTCATTTGAATGAAATGGTAAGTGAAAAAATGTTGACAAATTATTTATTGTTTTTAATTTTTGTTTACACATTACATAATTTTTTGCATGCAACTTCACTGTACATACATCTTTTTGCACTGTTTCTAAAAAGACCAATCATTCCTGAACATTTTGATATATAAAACATGATCACACAATAAAAGATAACAGATATATGAATAATTTTGTCACAGCAGTTAGGTGTGAACATTTTTGTAGAAAAATAGGCGTGTAAAATCGTGGTTTTTGGCTGCGTATACTAAGTGTTAATTTATTTTATGTTGAAGAAAAAAAAACTAATTGGCATAGAGAGTTACAGTACCTGCTTTAGACTAAGATACATTACAAAAATTAGGTTGGACTGGAAAGGATTAAGAAATGCAAGTTATTCACCATTTTATTCACTGCATTATCTAATACTTTTGTAGCTGTTTCTATAGATTTTTTCAAACTCAGAGGATAATAAGGAAGAAAGAGAAACAAAGGGCACAACTTACCCAGCAATAACACAATGCCTTGTGAATTCTTCCAACTCAAGCAGCTTGTGCATTTTGTGGACATAGTTGTGTCTGTTTAGCTCTGTTAAACTGTCTATGGTCACCACATCTTCTGATGCACTGGGCTCCTTGTACTTATTCAACAACTGAAGTGTAAAGTCATCAATACTGTCATCTACAGTCCTCTGGATCTCTCTGTTCAAGCTTGTCCAGCGATCAAATGACAAATCTTCTCTGAGTTCTTTCACCTGATTTGATATAAGTTGAACATTTGTCAAATCGTTTCAATTCAAAAAGAATTACAATTTTTGTATGTTCTTTCAACTAAAACTATAATTTAAAGCCTATGTAGGTTAAGGTCAAAAGAGCAAAGACGATAATTTACAATAAGTTGTGCATGTTTGAAACAACTATTATTGTATTGTCTAGTTATTTACATTTATTCATAAGCACATTATCATTTATAACATTTTGGAGGGAGGAGAAAGAGAAGAGAAGACAGAATAAACTGTATTTAAGTAGCAAAACTTTACCTGGTGATCGAGTTTTATTTATTCTTGTATTCACTCCAGTTCACATTCCAGTTTTACTGGACCCGAAAGAGCAAAAAATAGTAACCCTGTAGCTGTGAGGACACGTAAGGGGTAACTAGGGAGGGCTGGGTATGGTACTTGTCACCCATCATGTAGAAACTTCAAGCCATAAAAACTTCAACAGATATGGGCAGGTCAACACTTGATGACTTGACATTTATTGAAGACCAGTGTATAATTGTTTAAGACCAGTGTATTTATTAAACATCCATGTATTTATGGAAAACCTATGCTATCCCCACCAAGATCGTTGCGTCTATACTGTTGAAATGCTTGAATAAACATCTTGAGCTAGACCATGACTTCCTGAAAGGTCAGTGTGGATTCAGAGTTGGTTGAGGAACTCTAGACATGATATTTGCTGCTCGTCAACTTCAAGAGATAGGTCAGGAACAAAATCGTGATCTACACACCACAATTGATAGACCTCACAAAAGCATAGATAGGTCAGGAACAAAATCGTGATCTACACACCACAATAGATAGACCTCACAATAGCATTGATGCTGTCAGGTAATATAGCTACTCGGTTATGGCAGAATATGTCTAAATTCAGCTGCCCTGCAAATTTATCACTCTGGTAAAACAGCTTCACAGCGGAAAGACCTCTAGATCATTTGAGGAAAATAAAACTGTGTGAAATAAGAATGTGTACTTGCCCCAACCCTGTTCTCAGTATGATGTTTTCAGTTATGCAGACAGACACCTTCAAGACAGCAAGTATGACATACACATTACGTTTTGCATGAATGACAGTCTACTGCCAAAACCAAGGTGGAGCGTGATACACGATATAAAATCACATTATCCTCAACATCAATTCGGTAATTCGTATGTGAAGGAAGAAGCCATCAGCATTTTGTATGCATCCCAATCCTTTGCTGTGCTATACCATAGTGGACCTAGATCTTTTGTCAAACAATCCTGATACTGCACAGGTCAGCAGCCCCCGTGGACGTGTATAACCATAATGCCACCAAAATGTCATTCATTGTGTCCATCTGTTGTCAGGGATGCGTAATGGATGACACTCCCAACAGTATTTGCACAGTAATGCTGTTTCTACAATACCCAGAAACAGAGTGTGATGCCAAATTTCATTTTGGATCTAATCACTTATGGATATATTTAGTACATGCTGCTTCAAAGCTCTTTGAGTAACTCTTGAGCTTTTTAGCATTTGTTTTGCGCAACTGCCACACTTCATCATAAATCATGACTTGAATGACCACGGAATAAAAATGATGTGTTCTTGCTGTGGTGTATACCATCTGTTAGAGTACCAGCTTTATGCAATTGAAACTACACCAAGTCACTGCTCTCCCCCTAGAGATTTCACAATCAATATTGTGGATGGCATTTATGCCTTGACCCAAGTAGACGTGGACGATTTCACCTCTCATATGTGTAAATGATATGTGAACTTTTACTTGCGGATAGCTGTGCTCTGGACAGTAGCTTAGAACAGAATATGTATGAAGACATGAACCAGCGTAAAGAAAACAGAGATTATGCACACACCAGCCCCCGGTAAAATGTATAAACAGCAAACTGTTACAGTGACAGATTGTGCTCAAAAGTGTGGGGTTGTCAAGGAATCAGCATAATGACTAAGCTGAAAGTCTACCATGCCCGCAATTCTCCTCATCCAGCTCTGTACGCTGTGAGCCGGACTGTCTACATTGGAGAGGCCAATCAGTTCCACACAATTTGTCTGTCTGTAGTTCATAGTGGATATTCACTGACAGGACCAAATTACAGATCGTGAGGTCTTACCCAGAACCAGAATGGCCAACATTGATGCACTTTTGCAGAAGATGCTCAAACTCCAAACAAATGGCTCCCAACAAAGCTTCTGTATGGCCGGCTGACTGTATGGTCGGCTGAGTGAGGTAAGGTGATCACGGTGCACCTAAAGAAGCAATTCAAAGACGGCATGAGGGAGTCACTTAAGCGCTGTCAAATAGACACCTCCACCTGGGAAAACCTGCCCAAAAATATTATAGCGTGGAAAGACTAGGTAAAAAAGGGAATTGCAGTCAGTGAGGGCCTCTGTGTGTGGGCAGCCTACACAGACATGCAGTTAGTCCAGAACTGAGGGAATACCAGTACCGGCTGCAGACCATGTTTGCCAGACACGCAATAGAACCTTCCACATCAGACTGGTTTATCATTCATATGCGCTCCCTTAGTCTCAAGGATGTAGTATGACACATATTTGATGACTATTCTCATCGACAACAATGGACAAATTATTCTTATGCTCCAGAGGGAGCTGGAAAAGGTGCAGCTAGTTTACAGCTTGATTGCGATAGTTACACCTTTCAAACCAACACACCTGTCTTTTGCAGCATCTTGTGCTGTATTAACAGTGATATTAACATGGAAATGGCCAATTTCTAGAGCTGTATTAAAAGTGATGACATGAAAATGCTAAGTTTCTCTGTACTCATAGTCTTTTGTGAACAAAGTAATCTGTAATTTATAATTACACATTTACATTTTACATCATTTTAAACTGAAGGTGGCCCTTAAGGGGCTTGCCTCTCAAGAAACGAACAAAAGCGAGAAGTGGTGGCTTGTTCTAATCCCGCAAATTTTAAGTATCCCCTGATCTCAAGGGAAGTCAGACCAGAGACAGACTATCAACTCTGAAGTCCTGCGTACATGCTGTGCACGTAAAGGAACCGCTGGCAGATGAAAATAGAAAAGAGAAGGCTGTTAGCCTCTGTCTGAGCATAAATGATAAAGGTGATGATGGCTCCTCCATCATGCATAAAGGTAACACAACAGGCCAATCACATGTTTGTATGTACACTCGATTTGAATGCAAGTATATACAAAAAGACCTCTACTCTCCAACAGAGCTAGAAGAGAAGTTACTATAACTTTCAACTTCTAAAATAAATGTAGATAAAAATATAAAGTAACAAAAAATTATAAATAAACAATTCAGCTATTAACCAATGTCTTTTGTTGTAAAAGGATTAAACAAGAATACATGAAATAAAAAAATACAACACAAGTTAACCAATTTCCAGTGTTTTCTAAAGTTGAAAATAATAAGCAGAAACGAATTACTGGTAATACACACTGCTTTTTCAGTCAATAACCAAATTATTTTTTAAATGGTGCAGATGTAGATGGACATAAGACATCAAGGACACCCTAAACATGAACATGGAGCAGGCGAGTAGACTGCTGATCGAGATTCCTATAGAATGGCTGTGATGAGAGCGTTGTTCTGCCAAGGACATGCTATATGATAATGATGATGTATGCAGGAATAATTATATTTATTTTAAGGTAATCTGTTTAGTTTGCGTTGCTGAGCTCATTTAGGTATTGCTCAGTCTCTTAGACACTGACTGAGGATGACTATGTCACCAGCAAACCTTTGGTGGTTGAGCATGTCTTCATCTATGTCGATAACTTCTTCCCAATTTAGTATTTTAAAGACTTCCTCAAGGGTCTCTGTAAAGTTTTGGGGAGATTGTATTACCCTGACAAATGCCGCATTGTATTGGTACATTGATTGGCTGATAGAAGAGGGTTATCTCATTTGAGCAATCCTGATTTATCTCTTATATCAGCTAATCATACTTATTTTCAAGACCCTGATTTCTCAGGACATTTACTAATGTGGTTATTACAATGCTGTCTAAGACTTTTTCATTGTCCACAAACGCAAGATACAGAGGCATATATACTTCATATTCCCACACCATTTACTGGATGAGTGTGTGGAGCCCCTCCTGAAGCCTGTCTGGTCCGGTGGTTGATTTTCATAGGGTTGCTTCTCTAGTCTGGTGACAATCACTCAAGTGAAAAATGTGTACATGGCAAATAGATTAGATGATAGTTTTGCCAGTTGTTCTCCGTCTCCTTTCTCGTTAAAATAATTTTTGATGTTTTCCATTGGTTAGGGATTCGACCTTCACTAAGACATATGTTGAATAATTCAGCTAGCTGTCATTACTGCATGGCGTAGAAATGTGGACAATGGAAAAATAGTTGGAAAGGAGAATTGATGCCTTTGAAATGTGGATATATAGCAAACGGGGTGCATCTCATTGGAAAAAAAGAAAAAACCCAAACAACAAAAACAAATATGAAGTCTTGGAGAAACTATGAGTGTTAAGAAAATTGATGAACACAAATTCTTTGAGAAGAAGGAGATGTTTTTAAAGCAGTGCTGTATCATTCACATACTGGCTGTTTATTTGTTCTTTCTAATTTATTAAACTATTAATCTTAGGCCAAAGATTTACATAAAAAATGTCCCCGCATTGTACAAACTGATTTGTAGTATGGAGTTTTATTAAGAAAATAGGAAACAAAGAAAATATTTTTTTTAAACAGTAACAAATACTGGCTGTAACAATGAACAGTAGAACAAAACATAAATGCTGCTATTCTCACCCAGTATTTCTGTAATTATTATTTTTTTTTAAACAAAATAAAAAATAAAATCAGTGTAAATTTTTTTTTTTAAAGTGTCACTTAAAAAAAAAAGTCTAAATATATTTAAATGCTTCACTGGCTTTTTTAATGACATATTATACTCATCTACTTCTTCTTCGTACGCTGTCAGACGTCAACCTTTATTTTTTCGAAAAAAGCAGAGGTCATCCTGAGGCTGTCGACACTGCCAAAGAGCTTGTCTAGTGTTGCCACTGGTGACAGCCACATCTGCTTTCTCTGATCCTCGTATGTCGGGCAGTTTTGCAGCAGATGTTCAGCTGTCATTTTCCCAGTACCGCATGTGCATTCGTCAGTGCCACCTATCTTCAGTTTATTGAATAGGTGGTACCTCAGTCTATTGTGGCCAGTGCGAAGTCTGAAGACCACGACCTGCTCTCTTCGGTTCAACTGGTAATAGGCATCGTTTTTTGTGTAGCCAGTATGTTCTGTTTCCCATTTGGTCATGTATCTAGCTCTAATAAGCCTTTTTGACTCTTTGTATGTCACACTAGTATCTGGTTGTGGTAGTCTTGCACCTTCTTTTGCCGACATATTATACAATATGTAATAAGAATATAATGAGAACCAATTCTTTTTCTTTGATGTTCATCCTAAAAAGGACATTTTGACGCTCTATACAGTGAGGTTGCGATATCTGCACCTATCGGTTCAACACATCCGATTTCAGCTGTCTTTTTTTTGGGTACCTAATGGTCTGCCTTACCACTGTTATCACTATTCTCTTAGCCAGACTACACTAGTGGTCTATTTCCAGGGTTGCTGCTTTGAGGCAGAATACGGTCCTGGTCAGCTCTAGGTCACTAACCCTGATGCAAGCAACCAACTATGAGTCATTGACTGCTGTCAGCTCATTCCCTGCTGCATCTTTGACCCCAATGAGAACTAATAAGGATTTAGATTTGCAATCTATTAAGACGAGAAGTTACATTCTTAAGTTTAATTTAATAGATGAGGTGTAAGGTCAAATGTATAAGTACAAATCTGAATAGCATAGGAAATAAGGGAACTCTACAGCATCATGTTTTCCATAACTGACTTGTCCCTTTTTTCACTTCATATGAAGCATAAAGGCACTTCTTCTGTGTTCGTTCTCAATCTCCCGCTACCAAGCCCAGAATAGGGCTTTGCAAGTAGCAGGATGCAGTCCAGAGAACGGAATGTGTTGTGTCACTAGTTTACAGCTTGACTGCGATATCTG
Source organism: Ariolimax columbianus (assembly GCA_036924085.1). Lineage (NCBI taxonomy): Eukaryota > Metazoa > Mollusca > Gastropoda > Stylommatophora > Arionidae > Ariolimax > Ariolimax columbianus. Next base: position 33,402,103 of record JAVGWX010000006.1, read on the forward strand.
CACCTTTCGTCTGACACATCCATCTTCGGCAGCAATTAAGGGCACTATTCTGTGCGTTCTTGCAGTGGTGGTTTTCTTAGCAATTTGTTTCACATGATTAAGACAGGACACCTATTGTTACGCAGTCTTTATTATTTCAGGAATTTAAATTTGACTAGCAGCGGGATGGATACATTCCATTGGATATTTTTAGCATACAAAATGCGTTTGATTAATAATTCTGTGTTATGTTATCATTTAGTTGATAATTCTGTTTTAATTTGCTTGATGATTCGGTGTAGTATTATCATTTGGTTGGTGACTGTGTTATGTTATCATTTGTTTGATGATCCTGTGTTATGTTAATATTATGGTGCTTTCCCGTTGCTGGGGTTCATCAGGGGCATTTATAGGGCTGAGCAATAAATGTCACTTGCTCAATTTACACCAGATATAAAAAAATCCTAGGTTTTACCTTGCGTCTGAACCAATGTCTTCAGGATAAGAGACCATGATCTTAAATGCTAGGCCACGTATTTACAAATGTGCCTTATAATGACTTGGGAGGGAAGGGGAAGAAGAAACTGCATTTCCTCAATGTGTCAACGGCCATATTCACAAATAGATTATTGGTCAATCTCTTGTTTTAAGCTGTAGCATGTGCAAATTATTCTTTTCAAATAAACAATAAAACAGAAATTGTGGGAGTACTGAAGGTCAATAGTTGATAAAAACATAAACCAATGACTCCTGTGTTCAGTGTCGAACGCATTAAAAATACCTTGGCAGTTAGAAATAAAAAAGAGTACACTTAACAGCCGCTGCTCGGACAAAAAATATAGTTGAAAATCTGCCCAAATAATTTGTATCTTCCCCCAAGTCTGGTATGCCGCAGGTAGTTGTAAAATACCTACTACATATAGCCGGCAACAGACATTAATAACATGCCTGTTTGAATACTAGGATTTCAAGTATTCCAAGTATAAACAGATATGGCTTATTAGTCGTACCAGGACAATAACAGAAACAAGCTATTACACCTCAGTTGAAATTGCGTGTATGACAAGGACTATCTTTATTTCTTTCTGTTATGTGTCTGTATGTGCAAACATTTATGTTTGTATTTTTTGATATGCATGCTGCTGTCATATAAATGTAGGTGTGTAGTTAGTGTATATACTCATTGCTTCATATGCACTTATTCTCTTATATACATTTTACAACGTATTTGTAATTATATTGATCATTTCTTATTTGGTGTACTCTTTCATAACTGGCATTTTGTGGCTCACACATTCCTGACCATTTTCTGGGTAATGGCTGAATCAAGCCATATTGTTTCATTGTCATGCCAATTGTCCTTTTTTCTTTCATCTTGTTCTTTGTTCCTGGTGAAGCCTATGACCATAATGTTGGTTTAATTTTGTTTCTGCTCCAGCACAGAAGCAGAGCTGTACCTATTTGTTTTTATTGTGCATCCATAATAGTACTGATAATAGTTAAATTATTTCCATAGCACACTATTCTCCAAGAAGACACCAAGGCCCCTCACTAGGACTGCATTATAATATGCAGTCAGAGAAGGCAGGTAAGTACAGAAGTGACTGTTCACCTCTAAATCAGTGCTACCAGATACCACCACTAGGGGTAGGAGCACATAAATACTTTGGCACAGCTGTCCTGAAAGGAAGATAACTGCTGTTATAATAGAATGCTCCTATAATGGTGAAAAAATACACAGCAAGGATGACTGAACAATGCGTACTTTTGTTTCTTGTGTAGATGTGTATACATTCACATATTTTATGCTGGTTACTGTACCTAACTATTTATAAAAATTGAAAGTAATGACTCACTCTTTCCTGTTGTAGGTGGTCTCCAATCTCCACTGCCAATTTCTTCACCAACACTGGTCGTTCTCCAAAGTCAAACACCACCCATTGACTGAATGATCCGAACATGCCTCCGGTAAAGGACACCTGTTACAGATATGCAAGCAAAGGTCTCAAGATTAAACAAAAAACGGGCATGGCTTAACCAATTTCACTTAACATGGAACTTTAACAGAAAAATAAAATTAGACTTGAATTTTTTTCATATGTCTTCGATATGGCTTGATAACATTGCATGTCAGTCAAAATAATGGCTGAAATGCAAGCAAGGTTAAATAAATTTGACACAAGAACAGTAAAAGATGTGTACTGACATTTTGACCGAAGTTAAGTCCTCATCAAAGACTGGATAAATGAAAACGGTGATTTATCCTAAATACCATCCAGAAATTTTTGTTCAGCAAGATACTGCATACCAGGCAATAATGGAAGTCAAGTAATGAAAAAGAAATAACAGTGTGTATTTTGCAGTAGAGAGGAGCTTAATACATACAATACATTTGGTCATAAAAAGATTATGCTGAAATGTTAATCCCTTTCTGAAAGTGGTCATTGTTGCATCTGTATCAGATAGTCGAAAGCAATCAGAAACATAATCTCGTTAAAAAGAACCAGAAAAACACTAATTCATCTGAAGTGTAATACACGCAGTTAAGCTGAAGAACTTTTGATACTAACATAGGTTGTCAAACCGACCAATACATGTTTCTGTGAGTATATACAGCTGACATTCAGTTCCACGGTAGCTCAATGATTTTAGATAAGGCATATCCTCTGTAAACAACCAACTTGTGCAAACAGACACGCCTTTGACTGGAACCCATAGCAGAAGTCAGGAATAGAAAGGTCACGGAGAACAATGAGAATAATGGCAGAAATGAAAACCAGAAGAGTTGACAACTTGATCTGCAAAATATGAACCACTTGTGATGAAAAAAGATATTCTAATAAAGATTAAGGAAAGATGTGTTTAGATTCAGTAAACCCCAAGAAGAAAAGTTCTGTTCTGTTTTTAAGAATCGACTTCAAAATTGGCTAACCAAATTTGTTTTATCATCATTATCCAATCAGATCTCTACTGAATTCGAACTGAAAACGCCAAAGGACTATGGTTCAGGCAAGCAACTAAAATTAGCAGCATTAACCTTTAGCACGCCCTTGTAACACTCTAGGGGACCAACTCGGCCTACAAAAACGATGTACGTAAATTTTTTTAATTTTTAAATTGAGCCACTCCCGACAGCCATTTTTAAAATGCTGAATACTTCACCATATATACATAACATTTTGTCGGTTAAAGTATCGTATGTTAGATTACAAATGGCTTTTGAACAGTTTTAATTTTGTATACGCCGTTTGGAGCAAGCCGACTTTTTGCGAAAGGTGAAGTAGGTTGTTGGGAACGATCTTTATCGAGTAGATCTGTTTATTTTGTTTGTTTAGATGAAAGAACTACGTTTAAATTGGAAACTAACAGTTGTGTCGATAGAGCGGAGGCAGAGGCACTGAGGGCGGCAGTGGAAGAAATGGTGACACATAAAGAAAATGAAAGCCATACAGTCCTGCTTACAGATGCTCTGGCCGTAGTCACAGCGCTAAAAAGCCAGAAAAACACTGAGCTTAATGACTTAAGAGCAGTACTCTGTCAACTATGCCAGCAGTCCGCACCAAAAAGGGTAGTGGTACAGTGGGTCCCATCACACTGCAACATCCAAGGCAACGAGGAGGCAGACAGACTGGCAAAAGAAGGTGCAAGACTACCACAAACAGATACTAGTATGACGTACGAAGAGTCAAAACGGCTTATTAAAGCCAGATACATGACCAAATGGGAAACCGAACATACTGGTTACACCAAAAACGATGCCTATTACCAGTTGAACAGAAGAGAGCAGGTCGTTCTCTTCAGACTTCGCACTGGCCACAATAGACTGAGGTACCACCTATTCAACAAATTGAAGATAGGTGGTACCGACGAATGTCCGTGTGGTACCGGTAAAATGATCGCTGAACATCTGTTGCAGAACTGCCCGACATACGAGGATCAGAGAGAGCAGATGTGGCCATCACCAGTGGAACCACAAGACAAGCTCTATGGCAGTGTCGACAGCCTCAGGATGACCGCCGCTTTTTTCGAAAAAATAATGGTTACTGTCTGACTGCGTACGAAGAAGAAGATTACAAATGGCTTTTGAACAGTTTTAATTTTGTATATGCCGTTTGGAGCAAGCCGACTTTTTGCGAAAGGTGAAGTAGGTTGTTGGGAACGATCTTTATCGAGTAGATCTGTTTATTTTGTTTGTTTAGATGAAAGAACTACGTTTAAATTGGAAACTAACAGTTGTGTCGATAGTGTAAATACAGTATCGATACGTTGTGGTTTCCATTGTTTTCTATCAGAGCGACTAGTCCTAGTGGTCGAGTCCAAATTTTTTAAAGAGATTTTCATAAATTTTCAACTTCATCTTTTTGTATCTCAGAAACTAACAAATACACAACAAAAACAATAACACCCACATGTTCTTTATTCAATTGTGTCTCTCTACACACAAGAAAATCATATTTGTTGACAAACAAACAGAAAAGTTACAAATTTTAAAAGTCAACTACCATAGTGAGAAATAAAGACAATTAATTAGGTCAAATTTTCTTCATAAATTGTGTGGTGTGCTAAAGGTTAAATGGTAGATGACTTTTGGGATGGAGCCGAAACTTATAGAAATTATCACAGACAAAAATAAATAAAGATATCAATTTTAGGACCAGTCGATATCAGAAAAAATGGGTAGAGCATCAAATTGTTTAGTCTCCTTTAATGTTTTTGTAGCAATGGTTGGTACACAGCGCGTCAGCTTGCTAGACCAGTCACAGAGGTGATAGTGAGGATTTGTAGGGCTCAATCCACTTGTCATGGCAGTCACTGTGTAGTGTGCAAAGGCATGGTTTTTATTTGGCTTGGTTCATTCTCAATCTCCCACTACCAAACACTGAAAGGGCTTAAGTAGCAGAATGTAGTCCAAAGAACCAAATGCGTTGTGTCACAGTTTACAGCTTGACTGCGATATTTACACCTTTCGGTCCAACACATCCGACTTCAGCAAGCGTTTTTTTAGTACATGGCTAGCATTCCCTCTTCGATCCCTTCTCCTTAGCCAGTCTACCCTGCTGCATCCTGTTATCCAGGATCACTAAGTGGAGGTGTAGAAGGGTCTTGGCAGCTTTGGTTCGCTGGCCCTGATGCTAGCAGTCAGCTATGAGTCGCTGACCACTGCAGCTCATGCGCTGCTCAGCATCTTGATCCCTGGTTTTTATTTCACCCCAATAGAAACAAAAATTGATATTACATGGATTCAAATCTGTGTCTCCAGAATAACATACAGTTAGCCTTACTCCTTCAACAAATATCTAATAAATAAGTAAAACATGTCATTTTATTAAAAATGATCCTTACGTTGATTTTATAACATGCATTGCCACGATCATCAACAGCCAGAAACAGGTCACCTGAGGCCACTTGGTGTCTGGATTCATCACTACCCAAGAGGAAGAAATGAAGTCTGTCCTTGTTGTGTAGAAGAGCCACCTTATCCACAGCTTTCTGGTGAGTCATTTATAAGTTCAAATATAAAAACACAATGTTAAAGGTCAGCAACACCCCCACTAATTAATATATATATACTACTTTGGAATTGTTGTGACTCTGATACGACCTTGTGCTATGGACCCATGAAGGAAGGTAAAAGAGGCTGACCTAAAATAATTTAATGGAGAACCAAAAAGTATAAATGAATATTCTGACCAATAATACTGTAAATACAAGGCTTAACCCTAAAAGGTGCCATCTGGAGTTACAATTACTGTTTGTTTGTCTTCTACTGAAAAATCTAAAAGAAAATAAATATTTTGACCAATAATACTGTAAATACAAGGCGTAACCCGGATAATTCAGAAATGACTTGTATTTGTTGACTCATTTGTTCTAAACAGCATGCTATTGTAATGCAACCTGCAGCCTCTATACTACCGTTGTAGCATTCATTTTATACCACATATCAAGGTTTTATTATTCATAGCTGATTACCTAGGGCATCACCCATCTGTTACTTGTGTCTGAAAGGGAAGCAGAGTAGCATGACACTATGACCTGTCTCACTGTAATAGGAAGGTACTTTGAGCATGAGGTCAGCTGATAAAGAAAAGATTATCTCTACATCACATGGTAGAAGAGAAGCGACTAAGTCTTCTAAGACATATATTTGTTCATCTGATTTCCAAGGCTCTTTTCATAATTTACTTTTGTTTCCTACAAGTCCATCAAATGCATTTTCTATTACTCTGCATTTTCTGTTATTCTTCTCTACTTTTTCTTCCTACTTTACCAAAACATTAATTTTCTTTGTTTCTTCTGGTTTTTATCTACTTGCAAAAGATCAAACAAGAAGAATAAACTTCACACCTGTGAGTGAATTTCAAAAATCCAGGTAAACACAGCATTCTTTTCATTTTTGTACAGCACCTGCTCTTCATTGCAAACAATCAACACATCTGCCAATGATTCAGAGATCTGCAGAAAAATTGTTCAAATGTAATAAGAGATAGGGATAATGAGGACATGACTATAAGACCTTTCTTCATCATAACCATGTGCATTCTTTTCCTGGAGACTTGCTACCAACTATGCCCATCCCCTTTCTTAAAAGTGATATCACATAAAAGAGAATCATAAAACTTTACTTTTCAATTACATTATTAAAAAAATGTTTGTAGATAACATTCTTCTACATTATTAGCTTATTCAATTGAGATTTTGTTTCCCTGCTGTAAAACCCCTACATATCACTCGTTTGAGACCTATTTATTTTCAGTAATGTTTCACTAATGTCATATATTATGTACTAAACTAGTTGAATGGAATAAACAGATTTGATGTGTAGGGATGCAGATGTGATGTGTAGGGATGCAGCTTTGATGTGTAAGGATGTAGATTTGATGTGTAAGGATGCAGATTTGATGTGTAAGGATGCAGCTTTGATGTGTAGGGATGCAGATTTGATGTGTAGGGATGCAGCTTTGACGTGTAGGGATGCAGATTTGATGTGTAGGGATGCAGATTTGTGTAAAAGAGGGTTTCATAGTTTTTGCGGTTTAAAAAAAAATCATATTTGTACACACAAGTCAATAGTTCAGCTATATTTATATTTATTGTTGCAACAATGGACAAATGCGCAAGGAACATGCTGTCACCTCTGACTTAATAAACACATACTAATGTACAAGTGTGCATATGTTCATTATTCTCGCATTCATAGGTTCTGCTGCCCACCATTGACAAAATGCTGGGTGTGATACAGATTCTGCCCTGGGTTGATCAGTAAGCAGTGGTTCAGTTCCTAACCAGTCGACATTCATCGCAGAATGCGAGCAGTGTATGGTGACAAAAGTGTGTCGAAGACAACAGTGAAGGGCTGGGCACAGATGTTTCAGGAAGGACATGAGTTAATGAAATTTCTTCCATGACCAGGTCAGGCGCATATTGTTACAACAGAAGAAGCCATCGCAGTTTATGATGCAATCATACGGGTGTACCGTTGACGGAGCTTACGTTTGCCAGCAGAGGAATTCACAGTGTTGCTTGGGACAGTTTAAATGGTGGTTAGGAAGAAGTATTGGGAGTATGAGGCTGAATTTTAAGATTTGAAACTCTATTGCCAACCCTTATTTACATTTATCTTGCCCTTCTTAAGAAACAAAACATTTAAAGGTAATATATTCTTTGTTTATGTTTACTTAGCTTTCTCACTCATTTTCAAATGATACACAGTACATTATTTACTAATTTTTTGGCGTCCAAAATGCATCTGCAAGCTTAAGTAAGAGTAAAAAAAGGTGGCCAATTCAAATATGTTGCAAACTTGGACTTAAAAATATAAGGGACATGGAAATCATACTCACAACAGTGACACTGTTATCCTTGCTGTAATATTCATCTAATAGAGCCTCAGTGTATGAAAACATGTGACGCTCTTTTGCCACCTCTCGCTTGAGCTGTCGCCATTCGTATCTCTCCAGCCACTCATCCAACTCCTCCTGGCTATGGGCATACTTGCACAGGTTGTACATGTCAGGTACATGGGAGTATTGGCATGACTGGTTGTGCAGATGTCTAAATGATGCATAAGATAATACAAAAAAGCAAAATTATTCATTACGTATAAACTTGTATTAAGTTGAACTTGACTTAGACGCACCTCATCTATTGTGGCATGTATTCGTCTTATCTTTATCTAATGGTTTACCATTTCTACAAGATAGAGTAGCTGGCTCAATACCCAATCTTTTTTTAGATGCCTCTTAGAACATGCTTGGCAGGTTAGAGTAACTATTCTTTACTTCCTTTTCAGGCCCCAGCACCACACTGGCTCTGAATTCTATTGTAAGTTATTAAAGAAGTATAGGTAGTCCCATATCAGATACTGTCATAAGTGATGAAGTGTTTTAAGACTTCATTATGATAAATCTTTAAACTACAGAGGTGGGTTATCAGTTTCCTTCAACTCTACCTTTGGTGAAGAACATAGCACAACTCATTTGTGCAGGAGATTGGGTAGGAAAAGTGGGGATGGATAGGACATTCTCAGGAAGAAGCTGCACATGTGCTGAATTCAAAACCACAGTGAAAGAGATGAATGGGAATGCCAAGAAACACATGATGGCGAATGGTCAAGAAGAATCTCAGTTCAATCAGTCTCTTGGGCGGAATTAAAGAAAACTGCACAGAATAGAAAGAGAATCTTGTGCAACCCTATCTTCCAAGGGGAACCACATAGATATGTGATGATGAATGATTCCTTGCTCCCAGCACCACATAGGCACTGATATTACACAAATAAGTGGATGTACCAACCAGAAAGGTTTAGGTACCTCAGTCTACAGAAAGTGGATGTACCAACCAGAAAGGTTTAGGTACCTCAGTCTACAAAAGTGGATGTACCAACCAGAAAGGTTTAGGTACCTCAGTCTACAAAAGTGGATGTACCAACCAGAAAGGCTTTGGCACCCTAGTCTACAGAAAATGGATGTACCAACCAGAAAGGTTTGGATACCACAGCCCAACTGTAAAATGAAGCATAATATAAGCACACAAGAAACACATTTTTAACAAGCGATCAAAGTAGATACAAAAAAGATTTTTCATGTTAAATGGAAGCAAAATTATATGTATATGATATTTCAATACAAAAAATAAAGAGACCATATTACTCACTTCACACAAAGTGTCAGGTTGTTTCCTTGCCCCCAAGGTGGCTGTCTGTAGTTCCACTGATGCTCTTTGTCAGAGTTGACATTATTGATGTGCCTCTCTGTCATACAGTGATCATCCCACTGTCTAGTACTGTTGCAGCTGGTGCCACAATAGCTGCAGTAAAATTCGTTGACTACAAAGTCTCCCGGTGCAATGATACGGTTGACGGGCTTGCTTTGAATGACATTGGCAGCATTTCCCTGATTCCAGACATTGACCACAGACTCTCCCACATTGATCTTGCGAGTTTTGTTTTTCTGGGATTCTTGAATGTGGTCACACAACTCGCGTAAAGTTTTAACTAGGAAAAGAATAAGTGCACAACAAAATTTGATGAGTAGGTTTGGTGGTGTATGTTTAACTTGGACAACAACTTTCATGTCTTTTTCATTTTAACTAATATTTGGTTTTATTTTACATTTCTCATGATTTTCTTTGTATCTTTAGCTATAAAAAAGACTAGTTAACTTAAGGTCATTATACTGGTTTACAAGACTCTTTAGGGTCTGTATACAACTAGTTTTATTTACATTTCCTTGCTCTAAAAGTTATGCCATCCAATCTATTCTTAAATGCATTAACTGTCCCTGTTACCACTACTTCCTGTGGCAATGCATTCCAAGCATTCACCACTCTCTGACTACAAAAATATTTCAAAATATCTAATCTGGACCTTTCTTTTGTTATTTTGTAGCTATGCCCTCTTGTTCTTGTAGGTGGTTGTATTTTGAAAAGCTTGTTATAGTCTAATTATCTGCTCCTTTGATTTTCTTGTGAAACTTTATTAAGTCACCTCGAATTCTTTTAATTTCTGGACAATACAGGCTGGTTTTTCTGAGGCTTTCCTTATAACTATTCCCACTATCAGCTTTGTCCCTCTTTTTTTGTATTCTTTCCAGCATTTTTATATCTCCTCTACGATAAGGACTCCACACCTGTACACAGCACTCCAATCTAGGTCTAACTAATGCTTTATATAATTTAACTATCACTTTCTTGCTTCTATGTTTAATATTTCTTTTTATCATACCAAACATTGCATTTGTCTTTTTCACTGCGGTCTGGACTTGGCTCACTGACTTTACCTGATCTATTATAACCTCTAGGTCCCTTTCCTTTTCTTTCATTCTAATATTGTTTTCGCCCATTCTGCAATTATGTTTCATATTGGATCTACCCATGTGGATGACTACATTTATCTACATTAAACTCCATTTGTCACAGAACATTCTAAAATTTTATCTAAATCCGATATCATCGTCGTTAATTAGTTACTTAATGGAAGAGGCTGTGCCTGGACACCACCTGCCCTACGCTGTGTGGAAGGCAATGAACAGACTGCGAACTGGTGTCTCAAGATCCAGAGTCAACTTGAAGAAATGGGGATACTCAGATGTCGACACATGTGAATGCGGCGCAGTTCAGGACCAAGATCATCTGATGACATGCCCCAACCTCCCTGAAACCTGTGACATGAACGACATGATGGAGGCGAACGACAAGGCAGTTCAAGTTGCTGAATACTGGATGGATGCTGTGTGACATGGTGTTTGGACACGGAAAGTAAGTAAGTTATTTAAAAGTATGATGGATTATAAAATGCTGGATAAGTAATAATTGCTATAATTATGGCAGTTTAAACCTACTAAAGCCATTGATAAATGGTACAACAGTGCAAAAACTATCAAGCACATTCATGGACACGAAAGCCTTGCCTCTGACAGTAGTGCATTTTTTTCTTAAGAAGAAATAGGCTAATACTGTGTAAGTAATACAATATATGTTGGTTTGGTATGCATTGTTATTTAGAAATAAAGGTGAATTAGTGTCTAGTTTAAATTTGTTAACATAAATTGCACAAATATAGTTCCAAAATGCTGACTGGTGTCAAGCCCTGATCATTCTGCTGATGAAATCTTTATTTTCTGTGAATGTCTCCTGCCATTTTAGCTCACTTTCAATACAACGATCTGCACATTTGCCAGCTTCAAGGTCAGAAATGATTAATTCTCTGTTGTCAAAGTGAGGACTCACTTCTACAGTTTTGTTTGATGACTTTACAGAACAACAACGGTACTGTTTTTTGTTGTTGTTACAAAACTAAAGTAACACATAATTGGTTAAATACTCTCTTAGAGGCTTAGTAACATTTCTTGCAGTTCAAGATGGCAAAAGTTGAAAATTAACATAATGAAATATCATACATTTTTGTCTGTCTGGCATCAAGCAGCAAATTTTGTTGTTTATTTGTAAATAAAAGTAAAGAAAATGTATTTTTTCGGAGCCACAGGAACACTATACTTTAATCCAGTAGTTCTCAATATTTTTGGGCCCACGGCACCCTTATTGTACCAGAATTTTTCCATACCACCTCAAGTGCGAAAAGCTGCAGTGCGCACTTGATGAAAATATTGGAATGTTTCGCAGCACACCTGTAAACCAGCCACGACACCCCAGGGTGCCGCAACACATAGTTTGGGAACCATTGCCTTTATTCATTCGTGTACATATAACTTAATATACAAAATGTCCAATATGAGCCCAGAAGATGGATATCAAAATAGTGGTCTTAAGTTGTCAAAGACGAATATGCGAAATGATAGACAGCGAGGGCATAATGTTCTATGACCTTAGAACTATCCACTCATTCAGGGGCTAAAATTTGTTTGAAAATACTTTAAATGTGAACAAAATAGAGCAAATAATGTGGAATTAACCAGTTCTTTTGACATGCCTATCTAACTACTCATCTATAACAAACTACTTAACTATCTCTATGGTAGACGGATCTCCAACACTTGAAATTGCATCCATCGCCAAGTGTGGATAGCCTATTGAATTTGATGAAAGCTCAATAACTCTTCCACATAATGCCTCTAGTGAAGAAGACTATCCAATACCTGGCAAGGCACACACTAAATTAATCCCACAGGTCAAGAGTCAGCAGAGTATGAAGTAGTTTTCTGGATTAGAAAAAAGCTCAAGAAAAAGAATACCCCACATCAGATGCAGGAATAAAAGAGTGAATCATTTATTTTTCTGAGGATGTTAAGAAGAAAAAGAAGGAGAAACATCCCTCCAAATAACAAAATAAGTAAGAGTTAACTCATTGTGTCCAGGTGTTTAGTTAGAGAATAAGATACATTCCAACTTACAATCTACTCATATATGACAAACTGTTCAACTCACTTTGATGACTCAACATGTACATCCATATATCCAGCTCCTCTTGTCCATGCGGATGTGTGCAAACTGGACGAACACATTTAGGATAGTATTCGCACATAACAGGCCTCATACCCGAACGTAATGGCAGATTTCGAATCTCTTTCCCAGCAGGCAAAGAAACAAAGACACTATTGACCTGTAGTAGAAAATATATTAAAATTTCACTGCAATTGTACACAGAGATAAACAGTTGATCACAAGTTTTAGCAACAGGCAGGCTAGCCAATGATCTTATAAAAAGAAGAAATATGATTTATGTAGGCTTCACACTTTAGTTTTAATTGACCTGTACTTCTACTGGGGCAGATGCCCCTGTGCAGGTCCCAGTGCATGTAATCATTTTTCTCAATGCTTTCTGCAATATCGGTAAGTCTTGGGCCATTTTGCACCTGATGGAGCCCATCTGTCTCCAGGCAACTTGTTTCTCCACATTGTGAATTATTCTATGAACTTCCTGTCTACTCAAGCATTGCATCACAGTTCCTTTCCTTATTCTTTTTCCAGCCACGTTTTCATCTTTTAATCGCTCTTGTGTATTCTGTGTTCGACTTTATCCTGTAATATATCGATTGAAATACATCTCGACGCTTTGACGGCTCAAGTCCAATTGGAAAAACGCACATAAAACACATTTTCCAACAGGAATCTGTAACACTGCAATTGTAGAACCAAAGATCACAGAAAAACACACATGATTCAGGAGCGAATCAGATCAGCAACCATGTTGGCACTCGACCCAGAAGCGAGATAAAGTTGCCAAATCCTGCACATGTCTTACTTAGTTGCTATATATAATAGAGTGCAGTAAATTTATTCTTCCCTTGGCAGTAAGGCATGCCAGAATCAACATGAGATTAATATTTGACTAGAATGCATCAACACCTAAGTAGTAGCATATGTCTTTGTATTGAAAGACATTGGTAGAAACATGTTTGAGGTGTGAAAAAAAGGAGTTCAAGAATGAAATGTTCAAGATCATATTATTAAAAAAAACAAAAAACTGTCATACAACATTTTTCCCATTGCTGGGGTAGTCGAGAGGTTTTGAAGGCTGAGGACTACAGGCCACATCGTCACTGCTGTCGCCACGTCGTGTGCTGACTATGTTTGTTTATTTCACCCCCAACAGAAAAACAACACATGCCATACCGGGGATTCAAACCGCAGCTCTCCTTGTCAGCAGGCAGGCCTCAAAACCATTCGGCCATGCGCTCCTCGATCATCTTATATCGGGCCTTATCAATCCATCTTTATCTTGGCTTGACTTAGCTGCTCCTCTTTGACCATGCGATTTACAGGTCTTCTTTCCTTTTAGTTTTTTTGGTGTGACCTGGTTTCTATAGGATGAAGTTAGCCAGCCCCACGCCCTATTCTTTAGTCACCTTTTATGACATGCTTGGAAAGTTACAGTAGTCTTATTATTCATTTCAACCCAGGTACCAATAAACCTGAGATTAAAGATCAAAGATGAATATGGATTAGGACATACCCACAGGAAATAACCTCAATATACCAGTAGGCAGAAGACAGTGGACAAGGTGACAACAGTCAGCTATTGACAGCAGTCAACAACTCATAGCTGACTGATTCTTCAGGGTCAGCGAACTAGAGATGTCCATGACTCTATTCCACCTCCAAGTGGTGACCCTGGGAACAGCTGCAGCATCCTATCTGAGAGAATAGGGAAAGCAATACCAGTCCCCCAAATGTTGAAACCAGATGTGTCGGGTAAACTATGACAACATAGCAGAACGTCCTTTACAGGGTCAACGACGAAGACAAAATAGCCAAAGAAAGCCCAGAGAAAACTGCTGAAAAAAGACTAACACAGTGGAATCATATTGAAGTGAAGGGATGGCATGGCCTAGTGGCACGGCTCACAACCAGAAGGTGCTGGGTTCGATCCCCATCACAGCACCGGCCGTTACCCCGGGGAAGCAAACCCTTAGAAAATGCAGGAGGAAGCAGACCCTTACATAAAATGCATGCTGAAGTCGGATGCACTGGGCCGACAGGCACAAAATAAAAACCACAGTGTAACACACACCCGCCTTGGGGAATAGAGAAATAAGGCGAACAAACAAACAAACAAAAAAATCTGAAATGAATATAGCCTAAATCAGAAACTGGTGGCAAGCAACAGTAATAGCCCAGTGTTCTCCAAGAAACAAAAATGAGGAACAATGATGACACACATTAATGTCGAAAACTACCATCAAATGAAATAATTGAGAATAAATAAGACTTCAGTTATTGTGACATAACCTGCAATACAGGTAGGAATGGAACTCTAAGATGATCAGAAAAGGTTAGTCTGACAGTTTTAACAATGTTACTTGTATATTAGCACATTCAAGCAAGCAATAGATGACATCAAAGCTACACTTACTAGAATATTGTTTTCCTGAAAGTGCAACCATTTTCAAGCCTGCCGAAGACGGGTGTGTCAGGCCGAAAGGTGAGAATATCGCAGTCAAGCTGTAAACTAGCGACACAATGCATTGTTCTCCAGACTACATCCTGCTACTCGCAAAGCCCTGTTTAGGGCTTGGTAGCGGGAGATTGAGAACGAACAAAGAAGAAGAAGGTGTAGTGTTTATTAAAGCTACCATAACAGTTTAGGCTAGAATGTAGACTTTTTTGTTAATGGGTCACATTCCGATATAATTTTAACTATCTGCAGCTGACAGAGGCATACCTTCGCTAAAAGAAGGTTAAACTATAGAGAACTATAGCCTACCACTGATTCTTACACCAAATAGTAAAAAATGATACAAGTAAAACAATCATGATCTTCCTTCCAGCACTGTGCCAATTCAATTCCCCTCTATGATCAATAGTGATACCCTTCTTGAACTTTGAAACCGTGATACCCTTCTTGAACTTTGGAACCCCTTTTGAAAAGCAAGTTAATGCCTCTTTTGCTCCCTGCATGACATATTTGGAGAGGTTACTCTAAAGCACAAACCCATTAGGCCATCTGCATTAGGCTAAGTGTTATAGAAGAGTTGGTCCTTCCATCAGTTTCTCTTTGTATTATATTATTTATCAGCTTTTTTCAATTACCCCCAACAGAAACACAAACGAACAAACAAAACCTAGCACTAATCAAACACTACCTTCAAAAACTGATTTACCACCCACCTTGAAATTACTGTGACCACGAACGCATTTATCCTTTTTGCCATCTTCTTTGGATCGCTGACTTTTGCCCCAACAAGTTCTACAGAACTCTGCCAAGTTTATTGTTGGACTTTCCACAGTTACAACCGATGGTTCTCTTGCAGGTGTTGATGGCCTAGATGTATTGTTGCCCCAATGTCCCCCTGCAGTAGTTGGGCCAGGAGCTGAAGGCGTTGGCTGACCCTAAAATGGCAATATTAAAAAAACAGTGGTATGCTTTCAATAAATTATTACCTTTATTAACAGTAAAACAAAACATGCCTAGAAATGAAACAATGAAAAAGTACATCAAATAAATCATACCTTGATGTACACGTATTAAAGTTATACTGATTTGTAGATTTAAGGAAAGATTCCTTTAACACACAATTGTGGCATATTGGGGATATGGTGTTAGGCCCATATTTGCCTTGACCAATGTCACACTAGAGGTGATGTGGTTAACATCATGCCGGCCACCTTTACTTTCCCAGAATATTCTGGTGCCCAATTTTTTTAGGTTGGGTCAACCCCAGGAGCAATTTTGCGATCAGAAAAATGTGCCTGATTAATGTGCCAATAGGATATTTTTTTTTTAAATCTATCATTCAAAAATTATTTTCCACTACTGGGGTTAACCGTAGGGATCTGTAGATCTACATGTAAGTAATAAAAATTGTTTAAACTGGCAGTCATCTGGCATGGTCAAGGATAGGTTTTATTTCAAGACTGAGAGACAGGTCTCTGCCACTGATTCCTCTTGCTCTGAAGGAATATGCAATACTTATGTATTAGTTTGCTGACGATTACATACTTTTATCTTCATGTAGTGAAATAGAATACTGAATAAAGTTTGTTTTATCACAATTTTCGTATAATAAGCACCGAGTATAGATTGAATTTTTTTTTAAACGATAAACTATATCTATATATAACTATATGCTAAACATCATAGTATTTAACCATGATTTGACATTAATAGTTTTTCCCATTGTGTTAAAACCTTTGAAACAAATTAACCATGTCACAGAATTACTGTATAGGTATGTATTTCATGTGTTTTCCACTACATCACATCTTTCTGCATAATTATGTCTAGTATACTACATCTTACAGTTTAAAACCCCATTTCACTTATATATCTATATTTCTAAAGTATACATTCATGTTAAAATCATTAAATGCAGTTTATCTTCTTCATCTGATCCACAGGACAATAAGCTATTCGTTCTGTTATTCCTAGGGATTCCGTGGCAAAGTGGTTAAGCCATCAGCCTCGTGATCAGCTGGTGTGGGTTCGACTCCGAACGCCGCCGTCTATTTCACCGGTGATTGATGCGGAGTCCCCTGCATCTCGTAGTTGCTCACTAGTCGTCTTGTCCTTGACTTGCCACTGGGGTCGGGCGGCACGAGACGAGAAAGAGGATAAAAAGGAGCGCAGTTAATCCTTACTAAAAAATAGCGCTAGCCAAATTAATTATGCCATCATCGTCTACGATGGACGGCGGCCTTTGTCTTTTATTCCTGCATTATATATAGCAGTATTGTTTTCAGAGCGTTCTTGCAAATCCAGAAGACTCCATACTTGTCAGGCTTTTGACTGGTGTGGATTGTGCAGTGTCATGAGTTGGATCTGATTCTTTCAGCTCAACACATCTGTTTTAGCACTGCATTTTTCTAACCGGGGTAACCTTCCCTCTTCGATTCCAATTCTTTTAGCCCTGCTGCATGGGTGCTGTCCATTTGCAGGGCTGCCACTTCGAGGCAGAATAAGTTCTTGGTTATCTAATTCCCTGACCTGGATGAAAAGCAGCCAGGTATTAGTCACTGGGTGGTGTCAGCTCATTCACTACTACGACTTTGGCCCCACCCCTGATCATCTAATGCACATTATGTATTGGTGATACAGAGAAATACGGTGATGAAGAACTGAAGTTTGGATGTCTTTTTTTTTCTACTTCATCATTCGTTCTCAAACTCCAGTTACCAAGCCCTGAGAAGGGCTTTGCAAGTAGCAGGATGTAGTCTGGAGAAAGTAATGCGTTGTCATAGTTTACAGCTCGACTGCGCTATTTGCACCTTTCGGCCTGACACATCAGACTTCAACCGGCATTTTTGAGTACCGGATTAGCCTTCCCTCTTCAATCACTCCTTAGCCAGTCTGCTCTGTTGCAGCCGGTTATCCAGGATCACTGCTTGGAAGTGTAGAAGGGTTCTGACTCTTGCAGTCAGCTGCCACTCATGCATCTTGGATAAAACCAGTAGAAAGCAAATCTGGCTTTTAATCCATAACCCTTTTTAGCCCCCTTTTGCAACAAGAATAAGGTACTAAATAAAGAACACGTGCAAAGCTTATCTATATAATCGAACCTACCTGTGGTGGATGTGGGAACAAGTTTGCAGTTAGTGTTACCAGCTCATCTCTACTAATTTTAGTATCCCTCTCCAACATCCAAACAGCTTTCTCCACATTACTATGAGCATACCGGCACCTGAGAACATAGCAATTGATTAGCATTTTTTTGTTGCCCATATACCTGACTTGTGTATATACCTCATTAACAAGCTGTGGCCTTGTAAATCTGAGTTTCTTACACTTCCTCCCCAACAGCAGTGTCTGCTATGGGACTACCTTTACTTAGGATCCTAGTATCCAAGCAGGCATGTGTATGCCTGCTGCCATGTAACCAAAGTCTAGCCGCAGGTTCTTTTTTTTTGAAATTTTACTTCAAATAGCCTACTAGAACTAGGGAAGGTATTGGCATCATCGTCATCATGTAGCATGTCCTTTATAGAACGTCGCTTCCATCTCAGTCAGTCTGAAAGAAACTCTTTCCCTTGCCAAAACTCCAGCCTCCGCCAGCCATACACAGGCATTGCTGGATATCTTGATGCCATCGTCTTCTCAGTCTACCCCTGCCTCTTTTTCCTGACACATTACTGTTCTCTCAAGACCGTTGTGTCTCTTGATGTAACCAAAGTATTTACATTTTCTGGCCAAAATGGAATTGATAAACCAGTTCTCCTCTATGTTCAACTCTTGCTGAATGTCTATATTTGTCTTTTTCCCCGTCCATGGTATTCTGAGGATCTTTTTGTAACATTTGGACTCGAAGGATTTGATTCTTTGTCTAGAAGATATTGGTATATTGGGTAGAAATTTCATTATTTTTCTTTAAAAGAATGTTGTGTGGACAGAGGATAACAGCCTGCTCTTTCAAATTCCTAAGTGTTCTTTAATGAGTAAAGTGTGTACATGGGACCTCCCAGCTTACTGTTCATCTCCAACAACTAAGTGGTTGATTTTCATCCCTTAAGACCAAGGGTAGTTTGAAACATGTGTTTCGGATGGCTGCCAATTATTGAGAGGCGTGCTATAGCAGCCTCCGGACTATCTTTCCCTCTATACTGTCAAACAAATCAAATAAAAATACTACAGCTCCATGCAGAGCAACAAATACTCGCCACGTCTTCCTGTAAACATGCCATCATTTCCACTTCCAGTGGTGGTGGCAGTGTTGCAATGCTCCCACCAGAGCAACAATTAAAAGATGAAAGGTAAAGGTAGTCCAATAGCAGATGTTGCAGCTGGCAATGAAGTGATGTGGACTTCAATGTAAAAGGTCTGTTATTGTAATGTGGTATGATCAGTTTCTTCCTTTGCCTTCTCTAACACTTACACAGTTGGGTTATCTAAAACGCTCTGAAAACAAATCCCATTAGTTGTGTAAACTATCTCCATTTAAACTGTTTTCAGTTTAACAATTGTTAGTTTAAAAAGGGATTACCAAACTATGGCTTTAGGATCTCATCTGGCACACCACAATATTTTTATCCAGCCCATGGCCAACTTGAAACATTAATAATACTATTTCAGGTAGCCATTAGTAAAGTTTCAGTACATAAAATTAATCCAAAAATGAATAGCCTGCTGTTATCTGCAGTCGAATCAATTATTACTTCGTCAGAGCATTTTCTAAGGTTAAACATTTTTACCCATCATATATTATTTCCTAGTGTAAATACACACCATTTCTAAGTAATTGTCACATTTCTCTTTCGTTCTGAATCGTAGTGTCTTTATACTGGTTTAGAAGACTGCAGTCTGTTTACAACCAGTTTAATTTACATTTCCTTGCTCTAAAAGCTATGTGCATCCAATCTATTCTTAAATGCATTAACCATTCAATCCCAGCTGATCAGAAAAACTCACAACTGAATTCCCAGGGCAAGGGGAATAACTCCACAAAAATTAGACGGCTTGCGCAATAAAATTAATAAAAAATACAATTTTAAATTTGTGTGTTTCAAACTCCAGTTTACAGATAAATTGAAGAGGTACTCTTCTGTGCACATGTTTTTTGTGAGTGTTATGTATGTTAGATGCAAAAAATTAAACAAGTGAAGAAAAAAAAAGTGTCAATATAAAATGTCTGTTTCACTCAATTTTGCTAATAAATGTTCAAGCGAAAAGCAATCTCCCTTGGTTCATTGCAACTAGTACATCTTTCATCTTCTTGTCCAATGTCTGACTTTCCAGTATACACCTCAAAGTTATAGATGTACCTAGTACGAGGATCTGCGGCACACCAAATTTTAATTCCTCAAGGATCTTTTTCCCCTAAAATTCTGATGCAGGCATATGATTTGGTTTGCTCTGACAAGGACTCAAAAAAGGTCTGAAGTAGAAATGATGAAAGTGAAAGGTAATCAAAAGGAGAGTAAACTGGACCTATGTCATCTGCAGGACCTGTTCCCTCACTAAATCTTTCAATAATGATATTACTCCTTTGCTTTGACCATTCTAGGGCCTGCCTGTGGAGAGGGTCACGTTGTCACCGTCTTCTACCGATAATTCATCATCACTACCGAGGCCAGTGTCGCTACTTTCATCATCTAAGTCCTGAACCTATTCCTCATCAACGTCTGATTCGTTCTCATTCTCTTCAACTCCATCAACAAATTCTCAACCACTATCACCTGACTCATAAGTATCTTCAGTCCGCACCAAGTTTTGAAGAAAATTGAAGGTCATTTTTAAAAATCACGGCTTGAACACCATACGTGATAGAAACGATCTGTAAACTCCAATAGGAGACGCCATTACTGGTTGTCACGTGAAGGCTAATTTTAGCGTGTCTATTCGCAGGTAAAACGTAATAAAAAATAATTTAAATCAGTATATCCATGGCGGCCGTTATCGGCCGGTCTGGGAGCGAATCGGTAGCGGCCGTCGCCGGCCGCTTTGGAATTGAATGGGTTAATTGTCCCTGCCTCCACTACTTCCTGTGGCAATTCATTCCAAGCATTCACTAATCTCTGACTTAAAAAAATTATTTCATAATATCTATTCTCTGCCTTTCTTTAGTTAATTTGTAGCTATGCCCTTTTGTTCTTGTAGGTGGTTGTATTTTTAAAAACTGGTTATCTTGGTACCTGAGAAATAATTGAATAAGAATTTGTTGTTGTTATTGCTTTTGTTGTGTTAGTTTCTGAGATTTAAACAAATTCTATGTTCTTTGCGCACCAAATACGGCGCATAAGACATAAACAAATGATATCCAGTTGGAATGGTGAGACAACACAGTTTTTAGACCTGCTGAGGCCCATAGTTGAGTCCTTTCGGATGATTGTTCTTCCGAGTGTTTCCTTGGGTTTCTCTCTTTTCTGAACGTCTTTTGGTGTCCATTCAAGTGCTTGCAATGGAAGACGGTTGTTGTTAATTCTAAGGACATGTCCAATGTTATGTCCATTGTTTTTTCCTGATGGTTGACACATTTAGTTGGTTTGTGTCTGTTCTTATCGAGTCATTAGTTATGAACTGGTCCCAGAGTATGTTCAATAATTTTCTTAGACATTTATTTTCAAAGACATTTAGTTTGTTTTCAAGCGCATTTGTTGTCTTCCAGCTTTCATATCCATATGTCAGGACTGATATTACTATTGACTTGAATAGTCTGAACTTGGTATGTTTGCTCAGTGTTGATTTCCAGATGTTGGTGAGCTGATTAAAGGCGCACGAGGCCAAAGCAATTATAGTAGAAATTTCTTTCGTGGCATCTCCATCTTGTGTCATTTTGCTTCCCAGGTATGTGAAGTGTTGAACATTTTGTAGAGATTTCACCTGTAGTTGATATCAACTGTTGTGGTTGTAGAAGCCATGACTTTTGTCTTTAAGGTATTTACTTGAAGTTCTATCTGTTCTGACCACTGACATATCTATCTATATTTTCTTGTGTTTTTCATTAGTGGTACTTTGTAGCGCAAAGTCATCTGCAAAAGTAAGATCTTCTAAGGTCTTGTTATCTGTCCATTCTATGCCTATAGGCTTATCATGGGCATAGTGTTTCATAATCAAATCTATAGCTATACCAAATAGTAGAGTTGATCAAAGTTGGTTATAGTCACACGAAAATGGTGAGAGCAGATTATTATTTTTATTCTCTGACACAGTTTGACTAAGCTGTGAATTTATCTTACTTACAGTGAAAATATGTAAGCAGAAATGAAAATCATGAACTAGAGTTGGGGCATTGTAGGAAGTATGGTCGCAGACCAAGTGAAGTGGAGGGATTTCATCACTGAACTAAGTGGTTTCCGGGATTGTATTGTATGTGACAGTGGAGAGTAAAGAACCACTGCCACACTGACAGCATGTCATATGATGCAGCTAACTTCTCTAGGGTAGAAGACTCGCCATCTTTTAGTAAAACCTGCTGGTTAAAACTTTACCACTCTACATACAAAATGGACGCAATTTTCCCTGCAGCTGCATTATTTTTTCATGACATCACGTCGTTCAACTATGTTTGCTACTTTGAGAGCCGTAACATTTTTATTTGACGGTCTATTGATATTTTTTTGTGTGCATTCGCCTTATTTCTCTTATCCCCAAGACTGTGTGCGTTGCACTGTGGTTTTTATTTTGCGCCTGTCGGCCCAGTGCATCCGACTTCAGCATGCATTTTATGTAAGGGTCTGCTTCCTCCTGCATTTTCTAAGGGTTTGCTTCCCCAGGGTAACGGCTGGTGCTGTGATGGGGATCGAACCCAGCACCTTCTGTTTGTGAGCCGTGTCATTTAACCACTAGCCCATGCCGCCCCGGTCTATTGATATTATTTGTTTGTGAGTAGCAAAATAATTGAATAAAAAATTTGTTGGTGTTATTGTTTTTGTTGTGTGTGTGTTAGTTTCAGAGATTTAAAAAAAAAATTAAGGTAATAGTATTGAAAAAACAGCACACTTGGTGACTAACCGTACATTACGAATGTCGGAACTCTCTACAATTAAAGAGAAGTATTGTTCCGACTATTACTACGAAGCCGTTGTTTTTTAAGTTTGATTAGAACGACTGCCGATATGTAACGGCAACGTAAGTCAAACACAGTCGACTTGCGCATCTCGATTTTTATGACATCAATCGAACAGACTCGACGTACGCAAGCTAATGCTTAAGGAAAAGCCATCTGGGTTTTAAAGAAAGCTCTAGAAATAATACGCCATATATGAATCAAGGTAGAGGAATAAATTAGTTTTACGTAGGAATCGAGAGAAGAAACATGTCACAATAGACGTCATTGTGTGTGGTTATCATCGACTGCTTCTCAGTCATTGGCCAGAATACAAGATGAAGAAGACACTAAAAAAGCAGATACCAATTTATGACACTTTATCAGATACAAATAGAAAAATCTCTCAAGTTGTTGTTTCGAATGCCCACAATGTACGCCCTGAAAAGGACATTAAGTGACGGGTTGCAGTAGCTTTCCTCACATCCTGAGCGTGCTGATGAAGGTGGACCGGAGTCTTCCAGGCGGTTGTGCTATACTTGACTTCATCTGCGTGTTGATCCCTCACCTCATTAGCTAGACTGTCATAAAAACAGCCTGTTTGTGGAAGGGCTACAAGCCAAGGTGAGGGTTTGGCCAGTATATTTTGCCTGACCCTGACTAATATGTCTGATCAGTATATTTTGCCTGGCCACACGTTAGTCTTCCTCCTCAAATCTCTCAAGTGAATCTATAAATAGTCAACCTCATCATTAGAAGTAAGCATTATATTTTTTCATTACGATATATACAAAAATAAATATAGTCCATAATATGCTTACTTGTTAGCCAGCCACAGTCTACAATAGTGCATGGAATTGCACATGAGATAGAAGGCCCCATCATGGACAAATTTTCTTTCATCAACAGGTGTGTAGAAGGTATTTTTCACATGAGCCAAAATCTTGGATGTGTCCCATTGATGATGAGCAGTACCTGAACAAGTGTTTTCTGCAGTTTTGCTACTTATCATTGGACGAGAGGCAAAGAAACAATCACGGCAAATGAAGCGGAAATATCCTCCAAATTTTTCTAAAAGAAATTTTACGTGAATGGAGTTTGTGGATGATCCAGTTGATGTGTTTTTAGTTTTGTTTTGATGAATGAATTCACTGATATCAAACTGCTCCTTCTGTTCTAGCTTCCACATATTCTGCTCTATTGCGTTGTGAGCAAAGCTGCAATTTTCCTTAAATTTACACAGCTCAATTTTCCCAGAATGCAGGCTGTGACATATAATGTAATTGCCTTGGAAGTTACGATGGCTGGCTCGCTCGCGCACCTTCATCCAGTAATTATTCCTTAGCTCATCCTGAACATAAAATGCCAGAATGTTTTGAGGGCACTGGTGTGAGATATTGTATGTGGAATAATACCAAGGTTTCCCAGAATATATAAGGCATAATGGGCAGAACAATTGGAATTTGTATTGCGGGAAAGGATTTTGAATTCGACTATGGTGTGGGGGTGGCTGGTTCAGATTAGGCATTTGGTGATTGAAAATAGGGGTTTCCATTCTTGGTGGTGTTGGTGGAGCTGGTCTTGGTGGAGCTGGTTGATTAAACACTGGCTGAACAGGATGTCTAAATGTTGATGGCTGCTGTGATCTGTATATAGGAATCAGTGGCTGTTTTAATATGGGCTGCTGTGCAACAGGAGGTGGCTTGTTATAGACGGATGTATTTGATTGCCAGTTTGCCCCAGGTAGCCGATAGTACATTGGTTGTGTGGGCACATATGGTGGTGTAGCATGCTGAGGTATTTGTGGAGGTGGTTGATTATAGCTTTCCTTGTAAGTTGACAAGGATGGTGGCTGTTGAATAAACAAAAGAACAACAAACCGTTTATTTCAAATATTCATGGCAACTTCTGCAGAGTTTGCAATACCACCTTCCAGCACCTAGTTGCGGTTCCAGTACAAGAACGAAAGACAAAATGTTATTAATGAACCTCTGCCACGTTCAAGACCAACAAGCGTGACTACTGACACAGTGAAACATCAGATCGACCAGTTAGGCTGTGCCAACAGGTGAGTCACTATTGACATAATAGCCGTAGATTTCAACACGAGTCGTGGCGCTGAGCACAAAATTGTCCATGATGACTTCGGTTATAGGAAAGTGTGTAGCAGATGGGTACCATGGCAGTTGATAAGGAGGTAATGTAGGGGTTGCAAAATTTTTAAAGGTCACACCAAAAGACTTTTTCTAGAGGGCATCCACAAGCTAGTGGACAGGTGAACCGTTGTGTTGCCAGGCACTTTTGTCGAAAAACAGGAAAGAAATAATGTATGATTTGCACTCTTGTAAAAATGTTGTTAATAAAATAACTAGCATAGCACAGTGGTTAGTGAGCTGGCTGCACATCCAAGTGGTCCTGGGTTGAGGCGGAATTTTTTTTTCAGACCGCATAGGTTCACATTTTGACCCAGCCTGAAATGGGTACCGGTTCAATCCGGGAAGTTAAAGCGGCGATGGAAAAGAGATGCTACTGCTCTCCTATAGCCGAGCCTTTAAAATGTGAGGAGATCGCTAAACACCGCACACCCTTACGACAATGTTATGGGTTACTTTACTTTATATATATATATATATATATATATATATATATATATATATATATATATATATATATATATATTTATATATATATATATATATATATTATATATATATATATATATAGGCATTTCAAATTGATTTGAACGATAAGTTCCACGAGGGATATATATATATATATATATATATTACTTATTTACTTTCATCTCCAGAAAGGGTATTGTCATGGGCTCAAAAACTAAGGTGTTGAATTCTCTCCCCAATCACAGCACAAGCCGTTACCCCGGGGAAGCAAACCCTTTGAAAATTGCTGGAGGAAGCAGACTACATAAAATGAATGCCGATGTCAGATGCACTGTACCGACAGGCACGAAAATAAAAGAGAAAAAAAAAACATTTAATCTCCAGAGTGATGATGATAGTAAGAAAGAATATTCGGCCACTAAAACCTCACAAACATGTAGGAAAATACAAATAATGAGAGTTGTGTGTGTGAATGACAGCTTCATAAAATGAATTGCTACAGAAGCCACAAGTGCAGAAGCACATGTTTCCGGTTAAGTGCTTTGATATAGGTGGTCATGAAAGAGGTTAACTGTAGTGGTGACTCGTGATATATAGCTCGTGATGAGGTTAAAAGAAGGCTAGATTAAACAGCTTCCTTAACATAGGGAAGTTAGCTCATACAATTCAATACCCTTGACTTCCGTCCGATATGTGTGCCGTATGTGAGGTAGTCAGCAATGTCCTGTATGCAGTCTGATCTTTCGCCATGTTGTACCATTTCGTTTGCAATATCTGAGACTTTCGATCCAACACATCCAGTTTCAGCCCAGTACTTTTGGGACAGGTTTCCCTTCCATCTTCAATACATATTCTCTTAGACCAGGCTGCTTGGTTATAGTTTCCAGGGCTGCCACTAGAAAGTGGAAAAGGGTTTTTGTCGGTTGCAAGACGCTGGCTGCTGTCAGTTCATGTAATATCAAAATACAATAAGTACAGAAAAGCACATTTTGACCGTATACTATGATTCATTACTTTTTCTTCTAGTTAAAAAAAACAACGATCTTATAATTTGTTTTTTAAATAGCAGGGATGTTAAATAGTTCTTATTGTACTAATTCATCAGCTTGTTATTTTATTTTTTTGCATTCGCCTTATTTCTCTATTCACCAAGGCAGTGTGCGTTGCACTGTGGTTTTTGTTTTGCGCCTGTCGGCCCAGTGCATCCGACCAGCATGCATTTTATGTAAGGTTCTGCTTCCTCCTGCATTTTCTAAGGGTTTGTTCACCCGGGGTAACGGCCGATACTGTGAAGGAGTGCAAACCCAGCATCATATGAAATCGGTGGCCATTTCCTTCCCTAACACTAAGCCAGGTGCAAGTTTAAGGAATGACCGACTGCAGTGTGTCAGTAATTAGGGTTTAACCCGGTACCTTTGCTGTGAGAGTCTACTGCTACTGTACTCAGTCCCTATTATTTTTGTTGTTGTTGCCAGCAATGAAATGTGGCAGAACAAAAAGGAATCCCAATATCAAGCTAAAAGCAGATGTATCAGGCCAAAAGACATCACAGCCTCGTTGTAAACTATGACACAAAATCATTTTCAGGATAAACATCGAAGGAGATCCTAATTTACTCAATTCTGTTATTGTGTGGATCCCAAGATCTCCTACTGGTGAGGAAATAATAAGGCGACTTCACCCAACTTACGCATGTTGTAAAACTAAATAGCGTTGTACATGGGACCGCAACTTCATCATGTAAAACAAGTGCCACAGAAATCACCTCTGCATAAGCAGATATATGCGTCGATGCAGTCTTCCTTCAAAGAGGCCAAATGTAGAGGTAGCTCCATGCTACTAATGGAGCAGTAAAGGACATATGGCTTGGCTTCGTTCTCAAACTCCTGCTACTAAACCCTGACACGGGCCTAAGTAGCAGAATGTAGTCCAGAGAACGGAATGCATTGTGTCGTAGTTTACAGCTTGAACTGTGATATTTGCACCTTTCAGTCCAACACATCTGACTTCAGCAAGCATTTTTTGAGTACCGGGTTAGCATTCCCTCTTCGATCCCTTCTCCTTAGCCAGTCTGCCCTGCTGCAGCCTGTTATCCAGGATCACCGCGCGGAGGTGTAGAAGGGTCTTGGCAGCTCTAGTTCGCTGGCCCTGATGCTAGCAGTCAGCTATGTATCACTGACCGCTGAAGCTCATGCGTTGATCAGCATCTTCGTTAAGGACATATAACACATAATTCTCAATCCCGCAGAGTGAAAATGTATTACCAAATTGAAATCAGAAAGGTCTGATATTCCCCCAACAGTTGCACCTGGAGATCTTGTTTGATATGTGGCATTTGTATTGAATGCAGCAGCGTAATACTGGTGATTCTGTATAAGAAAATGAAGAGGGAAAAAAAATGTAATATGTAATGTAGCCATAAACGATTTTTTTAAAATGTTCTTTATGCATTCACCATATTTCTCTATTCCCCAAGTCGGTGTGCTTTGCACTGTTTTTCTTTTACATCTGTCGGCCCAGTGCATCCATCTTCGGCATGCATTTTATGTAAGGATCTGCTTCCTCCTGCATTTTCAAAGTGTTCGCTTCCCCGGGGTAACAGCAGGTGCTGTTATGGGAAGACAACCTAGCACCATCGGATTTTGTGAGCCGCGCCACTTAACCACCAGCACAGACCATCCCCTGGTATGGATAATGTGAATATGAAGTGTTGCGGTTTGTGATGATTGTGTCAGATTATTTTAAGCATTAAAAAAAGTTAAACATTAACAAACGCTGCCCATAGCACCTGTTATCTTTCTCATACAATTCTTGCTCCTTACAAAGCATATAGCCACCACAGAAGAGGCAAACAAATATAATAGATTATGTAGCAGTTTGTGATGATTGTACAACGTTATTTTATCATCATAAAATGTTTAGTTAATTTCTTAAATGGGAGAGATGTAACAAACACTGCCTGCGACACCTGTAATTTCTCTTTATATTTGTTCTCCTTACAAAGCATATAGCCACCACAGAAGAGGCAAACAAATATAATAGATCATGTAGCAGTTTGTGATGATTGTACAACATTATTTTATCATCATAAAATATTTAGTTAATTTGTTAAATGGGAGAGATGTAAACAAACACTGCCTGTGACACCTGTAATTTCTCTTTATATTTGTTCTCCTTACAAAGTATACAACTACCGTTTCATGTTAGGTGGTTTCTGATTCTATTTGTTTCACTTGATGAGGTTGCTAACTCAATGACAAACAGAAAAAAAAAACATTATCCCCAAAAATGAGTTACTTGTGCTGCTGGTGGAGGAGTTTGTTGTCGCTTTGCTCCAGCATGTACAAAATTTAATCCTGGAATGTATCGTCCATCTCCACTTTCTTGTGGTTTTACAACTTCTAGCCCTTCCGATGAGGCTGAGGAAGAGTCATTTGTAAAAATTGTAATTATTTTCTTACATTTATTATTTCATTTTATTATGAACAAAAACACTGGTACTCCCTTACAAGCTATATGGAATCTAATAGTAAGCTTTACTATTATTTTATTTACAAAAATTTATAAACTGAAACAACAAATCCGCACACCTTCACCAACAGATGCCTCTGTCATTTACTTTGAATATTGAATGGATAGAAGGGGATCATGACACTGAGCAGCACAAGAGCTGCAGCAGTCAGCAACCCACACCTGCCTGCTAGCTTCAGGGCTAGCAAACCAGAGCTGCCAAGACCCTTCTACACCTCCACGCAGTGATCCTGGATAATAGGCCACTACAGAGCAGACTGGCTAAGTAGAAGGGATCGAAGAGGGAAGGCTAATGCGGCACTCAAAAGCACCTGATGAAGTCGGATGTGTTGAACCGAAAGGTGAAATGCACTCAAGCACTAAACTATGACAACGCATTCTTCTTCTTCTTCGTACGCTGTCAGACGTCAACTTGAATTTGTTCGAAGAAAGTAGCTGTCATCCTGAGGCTGTCGACACTGCCATAGAGCTTAACAACGCATTCCATTCTCTGGACTACATTCTGCTACTTGCAAAGCCCATATCAGGACTTGGTAGCAGGAGATTAAGAACGAACGAAGAAAAATAATGGCTAGAAGTAATAACTTGTTCAAGATAACAAAGAACCAACAGCCATCTTGAACGGAAAATCGAGAACTCTGGTTAGAAATCAGATGAAGTGAGTGGTATCCATCCTTCTATACCAAGAAGAGTCCATAGCTCAATGTTTGCAGACAATCTGGCTATGTGGACCTCTGAAAAAAATCTTACCATAGCAAGCAATCGGATGCAGCAGGCCCTAACATCGCTGGAAGAGTGGGCGAACTCATGGCTGGTTAAAATAAACGAGGAAAAAACATGTACGATATTCTCACTTTCAAACAAACCCCAAAACACCAAAATAACGGCAAATACCTGCAGCCAAACGACAACCTAAACTACCTGGGAGTCACATTTGATCGGCGCATGACATGGAAAAGTCAGATCAAGAGAAACCGAGTGAGAGCCAGAGAAAGAATGGCAATCATGAAGAAACTTGCTGGCACAAGCTGGGGAGCAGACGAAAGTATACTAAAGAAACTGTACACTAGAAGAGTGAGACCAGTCCTCGAGTATGGCATTGCGTCATGGACAACTGCAGCAAAGGCGAACTTCGATAAAATTAGCAAACTCCAAAACCAAGCCATGAGAGTTATAACAGGAGGCATGAAGTCAACGCCAATTGTAGAACTTGAAAATATTACAAAACTGCAATCCATGACCGATTGAAGAGACTGCAGAGCCCAGCTGCAATCAGTGAAACTCAGAAGACTGATGGACCATCCAATGCACTAGAGACTACACAATTTTGGAAATGGGAAACTAAAGCGGAGAAACTTTGCAGAGATAGCCAAAGCAAAGATGCATGAAGACCCTATGAGCGCACTAACAACACCAAAGCCCATTCCTACTGAACGAAAACCTACCTGGAGGCAGCATATATTTCCAGAGGTGGTAGAAAATATACCAGGTATTGGAAACAAAAACTGCCAGACTGAAAAAGAAAGAAGAGATACAACCCTGAGGTACATAACGAAAAACTACCCAAGCATGGACTGGACCCATGCATACACCGACGGCTCTGTAACAAACACAACACAGAACGGAGGGGCAGGGGCATTCCTGAGCCTACCAAATGGCAGGAAAATAACACTGTCATTGGCAACTGGAAAATACACAGGCAATTTCAGAGCGGAGGCAGAGGCACTGAGGGCGGAAGTGGAAGAAATGGTGACAGGTAAAAGGAATGAAAGCCATATAGTGCTGCTTACAGATGCCCTGGCCGTAGTCACAGCACTAAAAAGCCAGAAAAATACTGAACTTAATGATTTAAGAGCAGTACTCTGTCAACTATGCCAGCAGGCCGCACCAAAAAGGGTAGTGGTACAGTGGGTTCCATCCCACTGCAACATCCAAGGCAACGAGGAGGCAGACAGACTGGCAAAAGAAGGTGCAAGACTACCACAACCAGATACCAGTGTGACATACGAAGAGTCAAAACGGCTTATTAGAGCTAGATACATGACCAAATGGGAAACAGAACATACTGGCTACACAAAAAACGATGCCTATTACCAGTTGAACAGAAGAGAGCAGGTCGTGGTCTTCAGACTTCGCACTGGCCACAATAGACTGATGTACCACCTATTCAACAAATTGAAGATAGGTGGCACCGACGACTGCACGTGTGGTACCGGGAAAATGACCGCTGAACATTTGCTGCAAAACTGCCCAACATACGAGAATCAGAGAGAGCAGATGTGGCCATCACCAGTGGCAACACTAGACAAGCTCTACGGCAGTGTCGAGAGCCTCAGGATGACCGCTGCTTTTTTCGAAAAAATAAAGGTCGACGTCTGACAGCGTAAGAAGAAGAAGTATCCATCCTTCACTTATTATTGAATCTCCAGTTGATCTCTGATGCAGATGATGATCATCTTCAATGTTCATCACTCTTTTTGGCAACCAGTGCATTGCACTGTGGTTTTTATTTTGCACCTGTTAGCCCAGTGCATCCGACTTCAGCATACATTTTATGTAAGGGTCTGCTTACTCCTGCATTTTCTAAGGGTTTGCTTCCACGGGGTAACGGCCGGTGCTGTGATGGGGATTGAACCCAGCTCCTTCATGTTGTGAGTCGTGTCACTTAACCCTTTACATCCTAACCTGCCCATTGTATGTTCTTTGGAAACCAGAAACACTACTACTATGTTCAATACAACCGTTCATTGCTTGTTCTGTGCTGGGATATCATTTACATCGCACAAGCAAACAAATGGTATATTAATAAGGAAAAGAAGTATCTTCCTGCGCTTATGAATATGTATTTCCTATTTTAAGGCTTAGGGTGTAAAGGGTTAACCACTAGCCCACGCTGTCCCATCTTTCAATTGAAAGTGTAGAGGCCAGAAAAAAACCAAGCATAATGAACCTGTTGCCCAGCAGAGAGGCTGGACAACATCTAGAGTTAACCATACAGAAAGAACTATGAAGTCAGATACACTGGTACACAGGCACAACAAAATAATGCAACATAAGATGAAGAAAACTTAGGAGACTTCTCACATCAGACCTGTACACTTCTCACTTCAGACTTGCTGCTACATAAGTATTATCTTTTCATAAAAGCTGTGACTGTGCTGAGCCATGACCTGTTGTAATCTGTCTCTGAATGTTAATAAAAGCACCACAGTAATATGTATCTCCTTTATGCCCCATTTCAAGCATAAGGACACCACTGTAGCTGATCACGCCCTTACAGAAAACCTGTATCAAAGCCTTCCCAGGTGCTGTTGCCACTGTAGTTACACATACATGATTAGAGGTTGCTAATCACATGCACAAACCTCTTTAGTTGCCATTAATGACATGCTTGGAATGTCAGTGACCTCTGTTCTTTCCCTCCTAGCATAGCACTCTCAGATGTCTAACAGCTCTTCAAAATTTTTAAAAATCAAATCCCATAGCAGAAACTGCCATCAGGAATCAAGTGTTGGAGACATTATACCTATGCCACAGATTACATGAGGTGGGGTGGCCAGTTCCTTTCCTTACTGCCTTTCTTTCCCTAACTGCAGTTCTGGTCCTCATTTACAAATGAGCCCCCTATGCAGCTAGGTCACTGAAGCTGCAAGTTGAACCATGTATCTTTGCCTTGAAAATTGACTGCTCTACCATTAATACTTACTAATTCCCTGCCTTTTGGAATCATTAATGAAACCCTGAATGTTGAACACTCTTTCACGATCCAAGTTCCAAAGGGTCACCTCAGCATGGTTGTGAGCAAATGTACAATTCTGTTCCCCATTAAGACATGGCAGGTGGTTCTGGAAATGTTTGCACATCTGGTACTTGTAGATATGTGGATTTTCACTAATAATAATCCTAGGACGAATTTTCAGCCAGTCCAGATTAGGTCTTTCTTTACTTCTGACGATAAGTGTGTCATGGCTGCAGTCGTGTTGGAACTTTTCTTTGTACTTATAGCCTGCAACAGAACATTTAAAAGTTTTAACTGACACACCCCAATAAGCTTTCTCATCAACATTTCCTAATATTTTATTTTAAAATTAACAATAACCCGTCAATAATAACATAAATGTTAAAATTGAAATGGTTTTTATTATTCAACTCTGAGAAAAATAAATGCTGCAAGGTACGGTTTATGGAAATGTTTTTGTGAACGTGCGTGGAATTATGTGACATCAAACGACAGATTAGAGGTCACATGCTATCTCTGTTAGTTTCTGGGATGGAAGGTGCTAGTTTGATTTGTTGTTGGAGAAATTTAATAACTAAAATATATTTCTATAATATTTTTTAAGTCAATTTGAAAGCCCCATGTTACTTAATACTAAATGACGTTTTAGATGTGAATGTGACATTCTAGTCAGCATATTGGAATATTTCTTTACTTCAGTCGCATTTTACAATAGTCTTGGATGGTTACAGGTGCCTATTCTTTTCTCCACAGTACCACTCGGTATCTATGTTCTAGAACTTGGAATCATGGGTTCAAGAAGTTTCAGAGTTCTATCCTTGTATAAAATATTTGGTACTAAGACTGATGTTTTGTTTCTGTTTTGAAACATCTACAGACAAACATTTTTGACTGTTTTGGCACATATGATAAATGACATTTGATAAATGGCAAGAATTATGGATTATTTTTTTTTCTTTTCACACCAGCATGATCACCAATGTGGCTGATTTTCTACAGTAAGCCTGTGTGAAGTAATTAATGCACTCTAGTGAAGGTGGTTTATGTGGCACACAGTTTAACATAATGAGGTTACCAGCCCCATGCAAAACCTTAGTCATCAATAATAATAAGCACAGTATGATTGAGTGGTTCTGTTCTTTCTTCCCAAGTAAAGGATCTAAATATCCACACTGAGATTAATATTTTAGAACAACATAAAATTTAATGACCTGAAATAAAATACAAGAAAATGTTAGCTCATGTATTAAAGAAATTTGATATGCCCCCAACTTCAATTTAAAAAATCATGTAAGCTGCGTTATTTCAAATTTCTTGTGAATGCAATAAAACACTGCCGGGTCTTTTTTAATGAACAGAATCTGTTTATTGCTTCTGTTAGCTAGCCTGGCAAAAGAATGATCAGTTGAACAATTTGTTTGACAATAATTGATTATACATACCTCCAGGCCCCTCTCCAACCTTCATAAAACAACGTCGACAAGCCAAACAAAAATCATAGCCATCAAGAAGCCACTGCACTGACACAGACTGCTTTCTGCTTTGCTGCCCAGTTTTTGCTTTCCCTGCAACTGAATTTTGGTAAGAACATTTATAATCATCAGTTCACTTATTTGAGAGGTTGACTACACACAACAGGGTTCATTTGAAATTGCTTGGGCGGGTTTTTTTTGTGTTAAAATGCCTGCTCAACTTAGTCTTCAACTACATCTGTATCTGAGCGTGATAGATTAAAAAGAACTATACAAATGAGATATAAATAGTACTATATGATGAATATTCTTCTCCTTCTACGGGGTTCGTCCTATAAAAGGGCGTTGTGTTATAGTTTACAGCAGGGCTGCTATTTTTGCGCTTTTTGGCTTGACACATCCAATGGAGATAGCTTTCTTTTTAGCACAGCGTTGCCTTCCCACTGCGATCCCTATCTCTTGGCCAGACTACATTAGTGACTAATGCAGTCTATTTCCTGGGTTGCCACCAGGAGAGAGGATTGGGTCTTGGTTAGCTATGATTTGCTGACTGCTGTCAGCTCATGCATTGCTGCATCTTGGCCCCATTAATGAATATGACACTAACAACTTCACACAATAATAAAGATAAAATACAGCTAAATGTGCTAAAATTTATAATCTCATCTCTTTATTAAAGTGCTTTTGTCACCTGGATGGATAAGGCTCAATTGTGGAGTGATTATAATCTTTTCTTTTATTTGATGTACATTTTCGAGTTCACAAAATATGTTGTTTACTTTGTTTAATTTGCTAGTCTCATTTTTTCATCATTTCTGTTATATTATGTAGTGCTGACATCACTACACCCCAGTTAGTTTCTATTATCATATGGTGAATAGTATGTGGCTCACTGTGAGTACAATACCCTCTCAGGCCCATGCCAAAGATACAAATAACCAGATATGGAGCAAAGTTATGCCAGTAGGTGTCAGTGAAGTGAATTCAGAATTCCAAACTTTGGACCACACTACAGTGAGATCAGAAACACATTTAACCATTCCATATGTTCAATCAGAGGCGAATTATTTTGGCCCACTGGTATGATCGGGTCTCAAACAACAAAGTCACTGTATGGACAGTCCTTGTAAGCAAACAGAACATGCTAGACCATCGCAGAGGCCGAAGACGCAACAGTGAATGAGCTGACAGCAGTCAGCGACTCATAGCTGGCTGCTTGCATCAGGGTCAGTGACAAATAAGTGACCAAGACCCTAATGAACCTCCAAGTGGCGGCCCCAGAAACAGGTCTGCTACCATGCAGGCTAGCCAAGAAATTATGGACCAAAAAGAGAGAAGACAAACCCGGTTCCACACATACTGTGCTTGAAATAAAATGTGTTGGGTTCAAATATCGAAGCCTCACTATAAACTACAACGCAACGTTGCAAACGTCCTTTTCAGGACTAATGCAGAAGAAGAAACCATGACTATATGGCCCTGCTTTGACAGGTGGCCCGCTGTGCAGAGGATGATGCCGCCCAAGAGTTCTTAAAGCAGACCATGTGGACATCAAGGATGGGAAGTGCCCCACTCTCGCTCCCATTCACGCATGACCTAATTAGATGAAATCAGAAAGACAGCATCCTCTTACACGCTGCCTGGGACTCTGCCTCTCATTGTGCTCATAGGGTGTGCAACAGGCAACAGGCGCTTGTTGTCTAAGCGGACTACCTACCTGCCTACCAGAGAAATATGTAGATATTTGGGTTGTGTGTAGTACCATCAATATCTCTAATACGTGTGTATCATAACATGTGTATGACCTACATAAAAATGTATTTAATAAAAATAATCTTTAATCTGATTATGTCGTTAAATGTCATGGGGAGGTGCCATCTTCTGACATGTC
This sequence comes from Ariolimax columbianus, assembly GCA_036924085.1. NCBI lineage: Eukaryota > Metazoa > Mollusca > Gastropoda > Stylommatophora > Arionidae > Ariolimax > Ariolimax columbianus. The sequence goes on from JAVGWX010000006.1 coordinate 33,438,210, forward strand.
AACTTGTCCAAATTGAAAACATATACACAAGCCTAATGTTACCCTACGTGAATAGGAAAATATTGTACATGCAAAAATGCACATCTGTATTTTTGTTTGTTTCTGTATGTTTGTTGGGGTGGGTCGAATGTGTGTGTATGAGGAGGAACTAGAGAAGGAGGGGGAAGGGAAAGATGGGGTTGTGAGAAACACTGCTAAAAAATATATAGGTATTAAGTTGTTTTATGCTTTCGCCTTACTTCTCCATTCCCCAAAACGGTATGCGTTGCACTATGGTTTTATTTTGCGCGTGTCAGCCTAGTGCATCTGACTTCGGCATGCATTTTATGTAAGGGTCCCCTTCCTCGTGCATTTTCTAAGGGTTTGATTCACCGTGGTAAACAGGTTGTGAGCCGTGTCATTTAACCACTAGCCCATGCGGCCCCCTAGGTCTTAAGTAATTATGATTATAAAGTAAAGTTAAGGTTTGCACCAAGTAGTTACACTACTGTCGCAGAATGAAGTTGTTAGAGACCAGTATAAGTCACAGCTTGTATGAGGCAGTGTGGCCAGTTCCTTGCCTTTTACTTCTCTAGTCATATATCAGGTACCCATTACCTTTGCCATTAAAAGTGAGTGCTCTACCACTATTTTAACCGTACCCTCTTGTTTAAAATATACAAACTACTAAATATAGCATCAGTCACCTAATATCAATAACAAAAAGGTTACATTATTCTATCATTTAAGAACATTAACAAGAAGTTAATTTTTAGACTGGTTTATTTTGTTGTTTTCTTTTTCTTCTTCTTCATACGCAGTCAAACGTCAATCTGTATTTTTTCTAAAAAAGCAGCGGCCATTCTGAGGCTGTCGACACTGCCATAGAGCTTGTCTAGTGTTGCCACTAACGATGGCCACATGTGCTTTCTCTGGTCCTCGTATGTCGGGCAGTTTTGCAGCAGATGTTCAGCGGTCATTTTCCCGGTACCACAAGTGCATTCGTCAGTGCCACCTATCTTCAGTTTATTGAAAAGGTGGTACCTCAGTCTATCGTGGCCAGTGCGAAGTCTGAAGACCACGACCTGCTCTCTTCTGATCAACTGGTAATAAGCATGTTTTTGGTGTAGCCAGTATGTTCTGTTTCCCATTTGGCCATGTATCTGGCTCTAATAAGCCTTTTGGACTCTTCGTAGGTCACACTAGAATCTGGTTGTGGTAGTCTTGCACCTTCTGTTGCCAGTCTGTCTGCCTCCTCGTTGCCTTGGATGTTACAGTGGGATGGAACCCACTGTACCACGACTCATTTTGGTGTGGACTGCTGGCATAGTTGACAGAATACTGCTCTTAAATCATTAAGTTCAGTATTTTTCTGGCTTTTTAGTGCTGTGAGTTACGGCCAGGGCATCTGTAAACAGGACTATCTGGCTTTCATTTCTTTTGCCTGTCAGCATTGCTTCTGCTGTAGCCCTCAGTGCCTCTGCTTTGAATTTGCTTGAGTATTTTCCAGTTGCCACTGACAGTGTTATTTTTTTACCATTTGGTAGGCTCAGGAATACTCCTGCCCCTCCGTTCTGTGGTGTGTTTGTTACAGAACCGTCGGTGTATGCATGGGTCCAGTCCCTGCTTGGGTAGTTTTTCATTATATAACTCAGGGTTCTGTCTCTTCTTTCTTTTTCAGTCTGGCTGTTCTTGTTTCCAATACCTGGTATATTTTCTACCCCCTTCGGAATGATATGATGCTTCTGGCGATGCAGCAGGCCCTAACATCGCTGGAAGAGTGGGCGAACTCATGGCTGGTCAAAATAAACAAGGAAAAGACCACATGTACAATATTCTCGCTCTCAATCAAACCCCAAAACACCAAATTAAGTCTAAACGGCAAATACCTGCAGCCAAACGACAACCCAAACTATCTGGGAGTCCCATTTGATCGGCGCATGACATGGAAAAGTCAGATCGAGAGAAACCGAATGAGAGCCAGAGAAAGAATGGCAATCATGAGGAAACTTGCTGGCACAAGCTGGGGAGCAGACGAAAGTATACTAAAGAAACTGTACACTGGAATAGTGAGACCAGTTCTCGAGTATGGCATTGCGGCATGGACAACAGCAGCAAAGGCGAACTTCGATAAAGTTAGCAAACTCCAAAACCAAGCCATGAGAGTTATAACAGGAGGCATGAAGTCAACGCCAATTGTAGAACTTGAAAATATTACAAAACTGCAATCCATGACCGACAGAAGAGACTGCAGAACCCAGCTGCAATCAGAGAAACTCAGAAGACTGACTGACCATCCAATGCATCAGAGACTAAACAATTTCGGAAATGGGAAGCTAAAGCGAAGAAACTTTGCAGAAATAGCCAAAGCAAAGATGCACGAAAACCCCATGAACGCACTCACCACATCAAAGCCCATCCCTACTGTACGAAAACCTACCTAGAGGCAGCATATATTTCCAGAAATGGTAGAAAATATACCAGGTATTGGAAACAAAAACTGCCAGTCTGAAAAAGAAAGAAGAGATACTACCCTGAGTTACATAACGGTAAACTACCCAAGCATGGACTGGATTCATGCATAGATCGACGGTTCCGTAACAAATACAACACAGAACGGAGGGGCAGGAGCATTTCTGAACCTACCAAATGGCAGAAAAATAACACTGTCATTCGCTACTGGAAAATACACAAGCAATTTCAGAGCGGAGGCAGAGGCACTGAGGGCGGTGGTGGAAGAAATGGTGACAGATAAAAGGAATGAAAGCCACATAGTCCTGCTTACAGATGCTCTGGCCGTAGTCACAGCACTAAAAAGCCAGAAAAATACTGAACTTAATGATTTAAGAGCAGTACTCTGTCAACTATGCCAGCAGGCCGCACCAAAAAGGGTAGTGGTGCAGTGGGTTCCATCTCACTGCAACATCCAAGGCAATGAGGAGGCAGACAGACTGGCAACAGAAGGTGCAAAACTACCACATCCTGATACTAGTATGACATACGAAGAGTCAAAACGGCTCATTAGAGCTAGATACATGACCAAATGGGAAACTGAACATACTGGTTACACCAAAAACGATGCCTATTACCAGTTGAACAGAAGAGAGCAGGTCGTGGTCTTCAGACTTCGCACTGGCCACAATAGATGCAGGTACCACCTATTCAACAAATTGAAGATAGGTGGCACCGACGAATGCCCGTGTGGTACCGGGAAAATTACCGCTGAGCATTTGCTGCAAAACTGCCCGACATACGAGGATCAGAGAGAGCAGATGTGGCCATCACCAGTGGCAACACTAGACAAGCTCTATGGCAATGTCGACAGCTTTTTTCGAAAAAATAATGGTTACTGTCTGACTGCGTACGATGAAGAAGAAGATATGATGCTTCCAGGTAGGTTTGCGTACAGTAGGGATGGGCTTTGGTGTTAATGTGTTCATAGGGTCTTCGCTCATCTTTGCTTTGGGTATTTCTGCAAAGTTTCTCCGGTTTAGTTTCCTTTTTCCAAATCTATTTAGTCTGATGCATTTGGTGTTCTGTCAGTCTTCTGAGTTTCTCTGCTTGCTGCTGGGCTCTGCAGTCTCTTCTGTCGGTCATGGATTGCAGATTTGTAATCTTTTCAAGTTCTACAATTGGCGTTGACTTCACGCCTCCTGTTATAACTCTCATGGCTTGGTTTTGAAGTTTGCTAATTTTATCAAAGTTCGCCTTTGCTGCTGTTGTCCATGCCGCAATACCATACTCGAGAACTGGTCTCACTCTTCCAGTGTACAGTTTCTTTAGTATACTTTCGTCTGCTCCCCAGCTTGTGCCAGCAAGCTTCCTAATTATTGCCATTCTTTGTCTAGCTCTCATTCGGTTTCTCTCGATCTGACTTTTCCCTGTCATGCGACGATCAAATGCGACTCCCAGGTAGTTTGGGTTGTCGTTTGGCCGCAGATATTTGCCGTTAAGATTTATTTTGGTGTTCTGTGGTTTGTTTGAAAGTGAAAATATCATACATGTTTTTACCTCATTTATTTTGACCAGCCATGAGTTCGCCCACTCCTCCAACAATGTTAGGGCCTGCTGCATCCGATTGTTTGCTACGGTGAGATTATTTTCAGAGGTCCACATAGCCAGATCGTCTGCAAACATGGAGCTGTGGACTCTTCTTGGTATATTCTCTGTGATGTTGTTTATATAGACCAGGAAAAGTGTGTGTGACAGTACTCCTCCTTGGGGTACTCCCTGCTCTAGTGTGACCTTTTTGCTCATCTGCCCTTGTACTTGAACTCTGGCTGTTCTGTTTTCGAGGTAGTGGCTGATCCATCTGTACATTTTCCAACAAACTTCTCTTCTTCGTAGCTTGACTTAAAGTCCCTCTTTCCACACCTTGTCAAATGCTTTCTCTAAATCCACCCAAACCGCTACTGTGTGTTTTTTCTCCTGGTAAGCATCCTCTATTTCCTGGGCTATGAGAGTGATCTGGTCCTCAGTGGATCTGTGTTCTCTAAAGCCTGCTTGCTGTGGAATTAGTATGTGTTTTTCTTCCAGATGCCACATCAGTCTGGTGTTTATCATACGCTCCATCAGTTTGCCTACACAACTCAGTAGACTGATAGGCCTGTATCCATTTGGATCTGTTCTATCTTTTTTTCTTTGGTACTGGTACAGCGTCTTTCCATGCCTGCGGTACAATTCCCCTGTTCCAGCTTTGGTTCAGGATTGATAGTAACTTCCTCTTTGCTGTTTGGCCCAAACCCCATCAGCATTTCGTTTGTTACCCCATCTTTTCCGGGCGATTTATTTTTCTTTAAAGTTCTCATGGCCTCTTCCATTTCATTCATTGTTAGTTTTGCCATCATGTGCTCCTCTGGTGCCATATTGATGTTGTCGTGGCTCTTTTGTTCTTCAGTATTGTCTGTGTGCCTGTCTGTAGGGACATCAATGTGGTTTGCTCTGGCATAATGTTCTATAAAGGCGTTTGCTGCTTTTTTTCCAGTAAGCATGTTGTCGCCCTGCTTGATGGTAATTTGTTTATTTGATGGAGTTTCGTCATTCATTGCTCTGACTAACTTCCATAGTTTGTTCCCTTCTTTATCTAAATTGAGGCTTTCTGTTTTGTTTTTCCAGCTGTCTCTTGTTATTTGGTTTAGTGTTCTTTTGTATTTCGCCGTGATAGCCTTGAGGGCGATATTTGCCTCCATAGATTGTTCTCTCTCTGCCATGTTCCTAGCATTTGAGACTTCGTCTTCCACTTTCTGAAATTCATCATTCCAATATGGCTTGTAGTTTTTCCTTGCCCCTCTTGGGATGGTTTCGGTGGCTGCTTGCATTATTGCTTTGCTTAGGCTTTCCACCATAGGTTTCATATTGTTATTCCGTGTGTTGATGGTTTCATACAGCCCATCTGTCAGAATTGCAAATCTGTCCCAGTCGGCTCGTTTATAGTTCCAACGTGGGAGCGGTTTTATTTCCTGTGGGCCTACTTCCATATCAATTTCTAGCTTAATTGGCCTGTGGTTGCTACCTGCCAATTGGTTGAGCACCTGGCGGTCTATTTTGTGGTGAATATCCACCGTGGAGAAAGCCAAGTCTGGAGTAGAGGTGGTATGCCATGTTCTAGAATAGAAGCTAAGGCTGTCCTCCGGCCTATTGATAAGATTTTGTTGTTTAATGAGCATCTAGTGGTTAAGGGACACAGCTCATAATCCAAAGGTGCTGGGTTCACTCCCCAATCACAGCACCGACCGTTACACTGGGAAAGCAAATCCTTAGAAAATGCAGGAGGAAGCAGACCCTTACATAAAATGCATGCCAAAGTCAGATGCACTGGGCCAACAGGTGCAAAATAAAAACACAGTGCAGTGCACACCGCCTTGGGGAATCGAAAAAAATAAGGTGAGAAAGCGCGCAAGCGCACACACACACACACACACAAAAGTACACTCAAAGTTTTAAGGGAAGAAAGCATATTTACATAATTTGAAATAACAAAATCACTTTAGGAACAGAAAAAAAAACCTGTATAAAATGGTGTACCTCCAAGTACAAGGTGACTGTGTAGCCATTGCTATCTTCAATCAATGTTTCTGAAGTGCTTATCACCATTCATCAATATAATTATTGGTCTTTCTGCTGCTTTGAAGACATTATGTTTGGTATTACAGGCTTGTGCAACAGAGATGGTTTGGATAGGTCTGTCAGTAGGACTCCAACCTTTTTTCTCAGATTTCTTAGTTTCTCCTCTAGTATCCTGAACAATTTTCACAAGGTATTGCACTTCACATGTTTCTATTTTAAGCATTGGTCATGGGATCAAACACTAACAATAGAGTTTGTTTTAAAAGACTTGATAATTCGTCTATTTGCCACCTCCATCAAGGAATTCTAAGAGCAATAAATAAAATATAAAAACCAGAAAAAAAAGACATTTATGTTATTAAAATTCTTCACACACAAACATAATAAATCAAATGACTTCCGAGGGGACGGCGTGGCCTAGTGGTTAAGTGGCACGGCTCACAACCGGAAGGTGCTGGGTTCGATCCCCATCACAGCACCGGCCGTTACCCCAGGGAAGCAAACCCTTAGAAAATGCAGGAGGAAGCAGAGCCTTACATAAAATGCCTTACATAAAATGCATGCTGAAGTCGGATGCACTGGGCCGACACGCGCAAAATAAAAACAATGTAACGCACACTGTCTTGGGGATTATAGAAATAAGGCGAACGCACACACAAAAAAATGACTTCCAAATAGCATACAGGAAAATAGTAAGACTAAGGTTGAACAAAATAATGACAAAAATATTAACTTACCAGATGTGAATCCATCCATACTAGTTTTACCACCAACCTGTGCGAAAAGCAACATGAAAACTATAAACATTATTGTACAACTGCACAAACAGATAAAAGACATTGATCCAAGTACTCATATGTCAGCTTAAATAATGTACGAGGCATGTTCTGGCACATTTTAGAACTGGCAATCATGACATTTGTCCTTCAGGCTCAGTACTTTTAATTATAATTTTTACTTTAAATTTATAATTGTTCATTAAAATGTATGAGCAACATACAAGGCGTGTTCAAATGAAACCTGACTGCAACTAGTAAACATACGTACGATGGGCATTATGGCCTGACTTCTGGTGTAAACAGCACTACCCAAATGTCAAATCGCAAAATTTCATTATCCTCCGGCTCATAGTCTCCTCAGCAGACCATTGAAAACATGGCGGGTGTGACATAGAATCCGTCCAGAGTTGATCGGCAAGTGTTGATTCGGTTTCTAACAGCTGAAGGATCTTGACCAGTTGACATTCATCGCAGAATGCAGGCAGTTTATTGTGACAAAAGTGTGTCGAAGGCAACAGTGAGGAACTGGACAATGATGTTTAAAGAAGGACGTGAGTTAAGGCAGCAATATGCACCTGACCTGGTCTCGGAAGATCTTTCATTAACTCACGTTCTTCTTTAAACATCATTGTCGTTCTTCACCGTTGTCTGTCTTGGGTCACTGGTTCATGGCAGTTAATGTTATAGTTTGATGTGAAAGAAAATGTCATTACAGCTGTTAAATTGAATCAATTAATCATTTTAATTATACCTTATCGTGTTCACGGAAACATGTTGTTGTTTTCCATTTGGACTGGTTAATTCGTTTGTTTGGTGTGTTTTCTTCCGTTCCAATTATCCTTGAATGGACATCGGCTATATGAAAATAGCACTACGCTTAAACATGTGTCATATTCCACGGTCTAGTTCACACGGTTGAACTTCACGAGATTGGCACCCTTCTTCCTAGCTGAAGACAGTGTCAGCTTTGTTGTATGAAATTTAGACAACTATAATGAACTGTCACCTTTGTTGTATGGCGGGAGCTGGTACTACGATAACAGTTCATCAACGACCTTCTAGGTTATGGGACTGATGATGATGATGAATTATACCTATCTGTAAAAAATCATGTAAGCAAATGTAGACTCTGAATGCTTTAAGGTAGCCCTTATGCATATCATTACATAGTGACAAATATGACAGGTAAGGATCTACTTTTGCCAAAAAAGTGGGGATCAACACTGTGGTCTCCATAGCATTGAGCCTGTTGAGACAATTTGTAGTGCACTGTTGTGTCCTTTGCATGATGGAGGGCTCACCTCCTTTTTAGCATTCACGCAGGCCACTATTTTGTAGGAATTTTTTTTATTTTTATAGAAATTTTGCCCAGCTAAGAGGCTGCTCTTTTCTATTTCCAACTGCCATAGGTTCTTTTACATGCATAGCATGTACACAGTACTTCCGAGTTTATCGTCATCTCCAATAGGAACAGACGTTCCCTTCTTTGAAACATGTGGGATTGGAAACCGCATCATTTTTCCCTTTTCTTTCATTTCTTGAGAGGTGAACACTTTACCTCTCAGCAATATGCAACCCCCAGTCCCTAATGTAGGCATACTGCTAAGTGTATCATTGATGTTGCACCACTATGTGTAGTACGCAGTTTTGTGAATATGCTGATGACTAAAGAGGCAAGCCAGTCTCACTGTGTTAAATTTAAACGACAGAAGAGAGATTAAGCTATTTGAATATTTTTTTAAATAATTGTCAGAGGTATGATAAGTCTGTTCTGCTCGTCCAGAGGGTCTTTTATGTACCACATTATGTTTTTTACCTGTGCTTTAGTAGAATTTGCTGTGATATCTACAACAGCAGCATTAATTTTAGTCCTGTTTGTGTGTTTTTGACTTTTCACATTCAGCATTCTTGTTGCAAACTGTGAATCATTATCGCTATCAGTAGAATCAGAATCCACCTCAGCATCCTCAACTTTAACCGTGAAGCTCTTGGCATTAGATGATGTTGAAGCTAGATTTCTGGTGACCGGAGGCTGAGTCTGGCCTGTAATATAGAACTACAAAGATGAAGAAAAACATATCAAGTAGACACTTAAACATGACCAAAAAAACTATATTTTAAAATAAGGCAAGTAACTATATAAATTTTACCTCAAAAGATTATAAGAGTAATACAAAATAAAGGTCAATGTAGTCTCACAGCAAACATGCTGTTAAGATATATCATTTCTTCTTCTTCTTTGTTAGTTCGTTCTCAATCTCCCAATACCAAGCCCTGAAAAGGGCTTTGCAAGTAGCAGGATGTTTTCCGAAGAACGGAATGCATTGTGTCATAGTTTACAGCTTGGCTGTGATATTTGCACCTTTCTGTCCTATATAATTCAACGAGGTCTCAGCTATTTGTTAGATGAGGTTGACTAGTTCACTTTATTGCTGACTTGCTTTTCTGTAAGTCAGGCCCCCATTTAGAGCTAGGTAGACTGAAGATGTGACCATGACGTGAACATTTATCATTTTGCTGTGAAAAACAATAAACTCTGCTTTTCCCTCTCAGATCCTTATAAAGATTGTAAGCTTGGTGGGGTTGTGTTGTTGTGCAGAGGTACAAGTTAGACTATTTAAAATAGCACCAGATGCATAGACTAACAAGACTAGCTCATATCCACACCATGCGCCTGGAAACGGGCTGTTACAGATGTCTGGTCAACAAGCTGGTCTCAACACTGTGATCCCCATAGTGATGAGTCCACTGAGATGATTTGCATTGCACTACAGCGAGGAGGATCCAGCTTCACACTTTTCAGTATGCCCCTGGATGTAAGAGCCTCTGTAAACCTGCTACCAGAGAAAATGTATCCAATGTTAAAAACTCAGTGCAAGTAGCTTCAAAGAGAACCCACAAAAATTGCTTCAAATTTCTCCTCTGATCATGTTATAAATGGCTAATAACTGATTCTGATTTACTTATCTGTTCCATTCACCTACGCATGGTACATTACCTCAATCTAAACACAACAAATACCACTTTGGGATCAGTGGCAAGAACAGGAGGAGAAATTAAGGAAGTTATTTTCAAATGTTTACAATGAAATAAGATTTTTTATTAAAGAAAGATTTTTTTTTTTAAATCCTGACTTTCAATAAATGTACACTACCATTTGCTTCCCCTCTGTTCTCCAAAAAAAGCACGGGGTCATCGCACTAAAGTTGGCCACTTTTAAGGAAGTCTGTATCTGGGAATTTGCAGTGGCGGTTTCAAGAGCATGTATCTGAGAATTTGCAGTGGTGGTTTCAAGAGCAAGTTTTACGTGATGCGGTTGCTAGCCTCATTCATTCCCTCTTTCATCCTCTTTTAAATAATTACTTGGAAGGTAACAGTGGCCCTATTCTATTCAACTCGAGTGCCATTCAAGCGGAACTACTATTTGCTGTGCAATAATTGTTCAGATCTGTGACTTCATTTTGTTACTTGGCCTGAACCCCTGTGTATCATACAGGTATTTTTTTTATACTTGCTATAGTGTCTGCAGACAACATGGTGATTGAACTGTTGTGTCTTTGTATGATGGAGGGCCCTTAGTTTTACTTTTTTATCGTCACGCTAGCCACTATTGCATAGGAATTTCATTGCCTTTATAATTTGTTCCTGGACAGTAGCTAACAGTCAGCTAATTTCATTCTTCCGTTCTTCCAAGTGCCAACAGTTCTTGTATGTGTACACAGGACCTGCGAGTTTTTCGTTTATCTCCAATAAAACTTGATGTTGATATTATTTCCTCTGAGACCAGGGGATTCTTGAAACTTGCAGGATTCAAATCACCCACCATTTCTTGGTTTGGTTCATTCGTTTCTTGAGAGGCACCTTATCTCCCAGCTATAATGACGACATCCCCACCTATGTAATATTTACTTTGTACCTGACAAAAATCTATTAAACATGCATACTTTATCCTTAGGGGAGGCGCACATATGTATAGGAAAAAGTAGACTGAAATGATAGAGACTTCAGTATACTAAGCCACAGCTTATGAGAGGTAGGGTGGCCAGTTCCCTTCCTTGCTGTCTTTTCCTTCCCTAACCGGAAGTCATGTATCCATTTACAGCTGGGTCGATCAAAGATTGATCAAAGAGTGTTGCAGGAGTTGAACAACAGATTGGGAACTGATTAGCTCAAAACTTACCTTTCTTTTTCTTTGTAGCCTTGGAAGACATGCTTTTCTTCTGAAAATTTAAATAAGTAACAATGTTTGTGACATTTCTGAAGTATATGACATTCTTTGCTGTTATATCTCTATTATATATCCATTTTTTCAAGCAATGTTATTATCTTTAGTAATTACATATCTGGTACATGTTTTCAGTAATTAAATATCATTTTCAAATTCATGGCATTCCCGTGAGTGTTGTTTAACCTCTAGTATTCCCTCATTACTTAACCCATGGTATCCCCCCATGTGTTAATAATTTTAAAAGCCTGTCACTCCCTAGTTAAACCTGTTTTCCTCTAATTAATAAACCTCTGGTGTGCCCTAGTTAATAAACTTTTTACGTTCACTAGTTAATAAACCTCTGGAGTTATAAACCTCTGGTGTTCGCCAGTTAATAAGCCTCTGGTATGTGGCACACCTACTCTTAACAGTGATTCTCAAAATCTATTTCTGTCCTGAGGAGGAAGACTAACGTTTGGTCAGGCACAACTGATCAGACATGTTAGTCAAGGTCAGTCAAAATATAATGGCCAAGACCCTCACATCGGCTTCCTCATAGTCTTCCCTGCAAGCGGGCTGTTCTCATGGCAGCCTTACTAACAGGGCGAGGGATCGACGTGATCCCCGTAGTAGTGAGCAAATCGCAGATGAAGACACGTATTGCACAACCTCCTTGGGGACCCCGGTCCACTTTCATCAGCACTCAGGATGTGAGGAAAGCTACTGAAAACCCACCACATAACGTCCTTTTTAGGGCATACAAAAGAGTAAACCTACCCATTGTGGGCATTTGAAACAAACAACTATTTCTGTCCTGGTTAATAGACAATCAAGCACAAAGTTCACCACATGTTCAGTAATTTCACTATAAATGAGTATTTAAGTCACTTTTATTTTATTTTCTAAATTAATTACATAAAACCAATGTAGCACAAGTAAGAATCATGAAGGAAATGGGGTTTCCTTTGCATATAATCCATCTCATTGAAACATTATACCAAGATCTACAAGCCCGAGTATCTGGCCAAACATCAGATTGGTTTGCAATACAAAAGGGAGTCCGACAAGGATGTATCCTATCACCTTATCTGTACAACATATATGCGGAATGTATTATGAGAAATGTTCGAGAAGATGAGAACATTGAATGTTTCGACCCATTTACGATTGGGGGGTACGAGATTCCAGAGTTACGATACGCAGATGACACAGTGATACTATCAAGAAGTGCAGAAGGGCTAGAGCAGCTACTTTCAGCCGTTAATGAACATAGTAAAGATCAAAATCTGTTCATAAACAAAACAAAGATAATGACCACCGATAAAACACAATGTCAGCATAAATTTACAGTTGGTGGTGAGGAAATAGATCAGGTCACATATTTTGAATATCTGGGCTCCAGAATTGACAAAAATGGTGACTGCTCGAAAGAAATCAGAAGATGACTAGCTATGGCAATGCAGAGACTGAACAGCCTGAAGAAATTATGGCAGGGCACCAACAAAACGATAAAAGTAAAAGTCTTGAGAGCCTGTGTGTTTCCTGTGCCAGCTTATGGTTGTGAAGCATGGACGATTACCAAAACTTCTAGACAAAGAATCGAATCCTTCGAGTCAAAATGTTACAGAAAGATCCTCAGAATACCCTGGACAGAGAAAAGAACAAATGTAGATATTCGGCAAGAGTTGAGCATAGAGGAGAACTGGTTTATCAATTCCATTTTGGCTAGAAAATGCAAATACTTGGGTCACATCAAGAGACACAACGGTCTTGAGAGAACGGTAATGGAAGGTATGGTGCCAGGCAAAAGAGGAAGGGGTAGACCAAGAAGACGATGGCACCAAGATATCCAGGAATGCCAGAGTATGACAGTGGCGGAAGCTGGTGTTTTGGCAAGGGAACGAGTTTCTTTCAGGCAGACTGTGACGGGAGCGACGTTCTACAAAGGACATGCTACATGATGATGAGCACAAGTAATGTGATACACATATGTATCTTCTCTACTGATAACTATATTTGGGATTTTGTGCATTACACACAGATGTTACTTCCTGAAACTATATTAACCCAGGTTAGTTCATCTTTGGTCTTGATATATCTGTATCTATATTGAACTGTTTGTAGTCTATTCTCAGTATTTATTCTTGAACTCGGTTCTTTCACACTAGCTTTTAATTACCTATTCTCTGCTCTAAGTCTAGTTCTCACTAGCTAATCTCTGATATTAGATTCTGGATCTGGATATATATTCTTTATATCAGTTCTTTGTTCTAAGAATTTGGTTCTCAATATTGGTTCCCTGCTCTAAGACTGCTTCTCAGACTGTCGCCGCTCTCCCAGCCTGTCCACTGAGAACTCTCTCTTTTTTCTTCTGTATTGCTCGGATTCACTCTTCTGTGTTGTCTCAAGCAAAATTAGGCTTTATTCAACAACAGGGAATTTCTGGTTATCTCAAAGCATGTTTTCTTGACCGTTCTATATATCATCTTCTGCTCTCTATCAGCTCTTGTCCTTTCAGTTCTTGCTATCTTAGTCTCCCTTTTCTATCCTCTCTTGTCCTTTCAGTTCTCTCTTTCTCTGTTCTTGTTATCTTAGTTTCCCTTCTCTATCAGCTCTTGTCCTTTCAGTTTTCTCTCTCTCTGTTCTTGTCATCTTAGTCTTCCCTCTCTATCAGCTCTTGTCCTTTCAGTTTTCTCTCTCTCTGTTCTTGTCATCTTAGTCTTCCCTCTTTATCAGCTCTTGTCCTTTCAGTTCTCTCTCTCTGTTTTTGTCCTCTTAGTCCTCCCTCTCTATCAGCTCTTGTCCTTTCAGTTCTCTCTCTCTGTTTTTGTCCTCTTAGTCCTCCCTCTCTATCAGCTCTTGTCCTTTCAGTTCTCTCTCTCTGTTCTTGTCATCTTAGTCTCCCCTCTCTATCAGCTCTTTATCCTCTCAGTTTGTTTTCCTCCAAATCTGATTTTGTCTTCTGGTTAGATACATAAACAGAGGTTTCATTCCTATTGGTCTAACGGGCTTTCTTAGTTCCTATATCTATGTGTTTGTCAATCAGTTCCTGGATGTCCCTGCATTGATCTCTGCTTTATTTAGCCATACCTATTTACTCATTGGTAAAACATTTAGTCCCACAAATTACCATTTCTCTTCCCCACCCCTCTCATCCATCCATCCACCTACCTACCTAACAATCCATTTACCATCCAGCCAAATGATAGATGCCATCTGCTATCCCAACCGCTCATATTCTACTTCTTTTTATAATGTACCCTCAAGTTTTCATCCCTAGATTGTCTCATATATCTAATTGAAGCAAATATCCTTCAAAATTACAAACCTGTTTCTACTATTCTATCGTAAAAAGTTCTGACCCCAAAACAGATAAATGAGAAAACATTTGCTCAACTCCTTCAGTGCCAGAACATCTGCCCTCTGTCCCTCAAACACACTGCGCACAACAATGTTCTTCAGGACATGTATGCCTATAATTTCTTACCACATTGTTTAACCATCTGCTCCTAAACGCCCAGAGGAGAGCTATAGACTATGCCGCTCTATTCCGGCCACCTGTTCCTTAGATAATTAACCTTCCTTCCAGCGGCGAGTACAAGTTAAAAAGAGAAAGAAATGAATGTGTGACAGAAGCCCTGCCATGGGCATTCCCTGTGGTATTCCCTCAAGTGTTAATAAACATCTGGTATTATACTTTCAGTTATAAAATCTATAGCATTACTTATTATGTTACTACATCCCTCACAATACTTTATCCTTTTTTCATTACATGCAAGTGAAACATTCTTTATTTATGCTTCACAGTGCTTAGCTGATGCAGTACTTCTCAGCTATAACCCTTCATATTTTCAATGCATTTTTTACTTTTTTTTCTCTTCAGACAATCTGCAATCACCAATGTGAGCTTTAAATTGTTTATTAATTGTATATTTTTTTAACATAGTTATATTGCTAACTTAATATATATGCTAGTGTAAACATGTTATCCAGATTTTCTATAAACTTGCAAGATTTTCTTTGCTTGGCAGCAAAGGTCTGCAACCTATCCTGCCATAAAGTAAAGTTTACCTTATTATTTTTTCAACAATGATAGCTTTGGTACACATTTACATTAGCCAATGTTGGAAAAATGAAACTAAATGGTCTGTAAGGATAGATAACAATACCTTTTCATTAACTACAGCATTAGTGCCCTCAAGCCATTCTTCATTGACTTCAGTACTTTTAGAGCCTTTTGTATTTGCACCCTTTTCTTGTTTTGTGGGCAGTTGCTTTAGTTCCTGTATCAGTATGTCAAAATTGCCCTGAAAGAAAATAAAGATTGAATAAAGTGAATATTCCAGAGACAGAGAAAGAGAGAGAGTGAGAGAGAGAGAGAGAGAGAGAGAAAGAGAGAGAGAGAGAGAGGGAGAGAGAGAGAGAGAGAGAGAGAGAGAGAGAGAGAGAGAGAGAGAAAAGGCAGAGATATTAAAAAAGACAGAGACAGGCATACAAAAAGACAGAAATAAATAGAGGAAATCACAGAAAATAATGTCAACTCAAATATGTGTATTCAAATAACAAAGTAAGCATTAGTAACTTAGTTCTTAGTCGACCTGTACTTCTACAGCGACAGATGCCCGTGTGCAGGTCCCAGCTCTGGTTTGAGCTGAATGTGGCTAGGAGAAGGGTTTCCTGCTTAGCAGGCTAGGCTCGAGCAACTTATTACTCTGCTGAGTTGAAACAATAGACTCTTAATAGACTCATACACTAGAGCAAAGTAGACCCTCAGCCTGTTAGGCGCCATCTATGCTGCTCTTAACAAACCATCTAACCATGGACAGTGTTTTATGTCATGTCACACAGTTAGTCGCCTCTTACAACATGCTCTCTGTGAGGCAGTGGTGCTTTTCTTGTCCTTGACTTACACAAAGACCCCAGCAGACCACTCGGGATATGAGAAAAAAAACGTTTCATTGTCAAAGAGAAGGTATTAACTTTACTTAACAACACGAGACACTTGTACTGTTTCTGCATAGTACAAAAGCACCTATACTGTGCCATTGTATTGAGCTTAGCATACATTACTAGCCAGTGTATCTGATATTGGAAAGCAAATAACAGACCGACTCCAGCCTACCACTGCACATGACAAGAAGCACCACTGCCACAGAAATTGTCAATGGAGTCGGGTAAAAGCAGGTGTGACTCCTCTAGGATAGAAGGCTCTCCAACTCATGGATGATGCACACCCTATATATACCAAATATCTGCTGAGTATGAAAAGTCATATGGGTTTGAGGTAGTGGAAATAACTCGTTTTCAAGTTGATCAAAACTTCTGTATAGTGTTTATATGGCACAACCGGAAGGTATATCACTGACAAAGATATTCTAGATACAGATATTTGATAGAATTTATAATTATCTGAAATGGAGAAATGGTGAGAAATTCAGAACGGTCAATATGTTGAACAGTTTTCCTTTTTGCTCCTCTCTCCCACTGGCATCGCGCCAACAATTCTTGAATATAATCAATATCAGCGCTTCAATAATGTATACATATAACACATCCACTCTTCAATCGAATATTATCGTTATGCAGAGATTAACTGAATAACACTACTTAACACATCCAGCGACCGTCACTGTAATCTTTAAATGTGTGCGTCATCACTGTGGCAGTTTGTGTGTGATATATCAAGATGCGTGAACTAATAAAAAATGTACTAGCTATTTTCTTGTACATCGCTCCATGAAATGGGCTTATCTCCGAGAAACCAGTACGCCTAGTATTTAACTTTAGCATCATAGCATGGCGTATATGAGCATGCATATTCATTTAGTATTCAGTGCAATTGGAAAACCATTTCCACTCAAATCTATTGTCTACACGAGCAACATTGTAGAGTTTAAAACGCATTTGTAAGACAAATAATGTTACGGCTACATCCCTACCTATTAGCAGAAACGCCGTGAATGATATCTTAACAACAGCTTTAGTTAGATGTCAACAAATACGGATGAAAAGCTGCCATTTTCTCTGTAATGCTGCACCGGCTACACACGGTTTTGAAACTGAAACTTGAATGTTTACGTCACTCCCGTTACGTCTGCTTATTATAAGGAGGATTCCCCTGTCCCAGAATGCAACATAGGTAACTTCCCAGTTCTCATGAACTGATTCGATCTCAGAGGGGAACACAGACGAGACAGACAAATGAAAAATGTAGTGTACTTCTTTTTCGTACGTTTTAAGACGTCAAAAAAAAAACTACAACAGCACACGCACATTTATAAGGAAAGCAGTGGTCAATTTGAGGATGCTGGCACCTCCATACAGTGTGTCATATACTGACAACGAAGCAAGTCACTCACAATATTAAACTGATAGTGAAGTGGTGTTATGTTACTAGTCTTTACTGTTTTATTATTATTTTGATCACATATATAGAGATTCCATCCAACGCCGTAAGATGAGATGATAATATGACTTGCGCGTGAATTGGATTCAAGTGAGAGCGGGTTGCGTACCGTCAGTCTCACTCTCTCGTCCTGATACCATTTTATCCAGGGCAAGATATAATCAAGACGACTGGAACAGTAATTCGGATGCGGTGGAAGACCAAATGGATCTTCTGTGTCTAGTCTTGCTCTGAACGACCTCTACAGCGCGTTGCTGGTAGTCGCCTTGCTGCCCGTTGACCAGTCAGTGGTTCTTCGGTACAGTCTGTCGAATCCAGTCTTCACATGCTTAGGTAGACAAGACCTATATCACCGTGGGTTTATTAGACCCATCGGCTACCCTCACTTGATATAGCCGGTCATGTCGAGACCGTTGTCTTTGGTGTGACCCCTGCCGCATGCTGGCAGCTACGTGGAGCCACAAGTGAGAGTTAAGTGCAAGGTGAGGGCCGAACTAATATTGAGTAGAAACATGGACTATGAACACACGGTTGGAGAAGACAGTCGGTGCCTTTGAAGTGTTGATATAAAGAAAACGAGGGTGCATTTCCTTGAAACAGCAGAAAACAAATAAGGATGTCTAAGAGAAACTATGTGTGCAAAGAATCAAATCTGAGACCGACAGTTAAGATATGTTGGTCACATCAAAAGATACAACAACTTGTTGAAAACAATACTGGAAAGAAAGGTCGAGGACAAACATGTCAGAGGGAAATAATGCTATTAGTGGGAGGATACTATCAATATTTGGACGGGGAGGTGGGAAACTGGTAGATTATTCCATCAAGGCAACAGGCAGAGGACATTGGGCATCCATAGCAGCCACCGATCGATGTGGAGGAGGCACCTTAACTGATAGTCTGTCCAGGAATAGCTCTCTCTCTCTCTCTCTTTTGTCTTCAGCGACAAAAATGGCGCATAAGACAGAACTCAAAATTTACCAGTTCAATCGGTCCGTCGCCACTGTCTTGTAGTACTTGCATGTTCCCTAACCCCATGGTGGCACCCTCCCTGATGATTGTTTTATGCCACAACTCTCATCCTATTCTGATGCCCCGGCACCATGGCTCTCATCTTATTCTGATGCCATAGGCACTCATCTTCTCTGATGCCCCGCACCATGGCTCTTATCTTATTCTGATGCCCCGGCACTCATCTTATTATGATGCCCCAGCACCATGGCTCTTATCTTATTCTGATGCCCCGGCACCATGGCTCTTATCTTATTCTGATGCCCCGGCACCATGGCTCTTATCTTATTCTGATGCCCCGGCACCATGGCTTTTATCTTATTCTGATGCCCCGGCACTCATCTTATTATGATGCCCCGGCACCATGGCTCTTATCTTATTCTAATGCCCCGGCACTCATCTTATTATGATGCCCCGGCACCATGGTTCTCATCTTATTCTGATGTCCCTGGAACCATGGCTGCATCATTAAGAAAGTTCACATATGTAACCACAACAACACAGCCGTACACAATGTGTTAAACTGATCGGTGCTACGTTCAGCAAACTAGCAACCCCTGCAAACCTTTCAATTGACCAAAAAAAAATCAGGTTAGATCATCGATGCCATCAAACAATTGACTATTACTGACGACTTGTGTATGAGAATTGCTTTGTCGTGAATTGAAGTGCTTCGCCATTGGAGACGAATGAAGCGGGTGAAGTGAGCACCTAGCACGCTATGTAACAACACAGCAGGCGGTCTAATACTGGGTCCGTCTGGGTCATTCCAACTCTGTACGGGTGTGTGCTAAATTAACTCGTTTTTCGTGTATGTGTATCACTCGTTTTGACATCTCGTAGTTACAGTGCAGTGTTATGTCCATATGATCCACAAGAACTATACCGGCAGTAACATGGTGACAGCGATTCACTTTTACGCTCCATGAGAAGCATAGGGCTACAACTACGAGCCCCCTTTATGACATGACGCGTATATTCGAGAACTTAACTTAACGTCTTTATACTGGTTTAGAAGACACTGCAGAGTCTGTATACAACCAGTTTCATTTACATCACCTTGCTCTAAAAGCTATGCGCATCCAGTTTATTCTTAAATGCATTAACTGTCCCTGCCTCCACCACCTTGTAGTTAATGTGGATCGTGTAGCCTAGTCGACAGTGAACTGCCTTGCTAAGACTGGGATTACAGCGCTCCATAGTTCGAAATCAAGGACGGAAGGAAACAATCCGGGCATGATGCGTTCCTGGTACGACATGTCCTCCAGTTGACCATCATCAGTTGTCAAATACGTATGATTGGAACCCAGCGAACTCTGTTTGGGGTGAATTAAGGGACAAGTACCAACTTTGGCTCTGGTAGAACAGTGTTGGTAATCTTTTGTGAATCACTTGCTGCTTCGTTGTCAGATTAATGTAAGGATGTTTGAGCAGTGGCGCCAACTGAGAAGTCACTCCTGCTGTTTGTAGTAGCATTGTTACCAAGAGCCATGAATGGAGGCAGTTAACGTCCGTCATTGTTACCAAGAGCCATGAATGGAGGCAGTTGACGTCCGTCATTGTTACCAAGAGTCACGAATGGAGGCAGTTGACGTCCGTCATTGTTACCAAGAGCCATGAATGACATTTCGCTAAATCTGATATTTATTTTGTCAGTCATCGTGTCATCCATTTCCTTGCCATTTTGCCCTATCTTCTTCAATTATTGATCATCATCGATTACGATTGGTCAACAAGAATCTTTACGAGTTTTATGTCCACCGCACACATTTGCCAAGGAAGACATTATATCTTGGATCTGCTAAAGGAAAGCTGAACGGAAGGAAAGCTAAACGGAAGTCCACCCTACGGGTCATATACGATCGTAGAAACAAGCAGTCTTTCTCAAGACTAACGGACACCAGAGGTCACATAAATCCGACCAACAGAACTGAATCAGCTCTTAGAAGATGCGAAAATAAATCAAACAAACACGCCCTAATAAAAACACGTACTTGGTGGTTCAGAGCGGTGTCTCTAGCTGAAATACTTTTTTTTTTAAATAAATAAACCGAAAATGCAATTATCTCATTGACGAAGAACAACATTACTACCAAGAACGATACTTGAAATTACTGGAATCGAACGTCTAAAACATAGATAATGTAATCGGCTAGCACAAGAGAGCAATGATCAGGAAATCCCCGGGTAAAATAAATAGCGGTAAACCCGAAAACACGCAAAAAGGAACCGTCGTTTAAAAATACAAACGTTCTAAGAACACAAAGACGTGGACGTAGCCTCGGTCCGTTTTTGGTGAGACGTGATGAATACCCCATAGAGAGTCGAAGAGGAAGAAGATAGAAGAACAGAAAAAGGGTGACGGGAATAATGGTATTGGATTGCTAAGGAGGGATGAAAAAAAGCTTTGAAGCGTTTGAAGTGTGGAGTTATCGTAGAATGGAAAGAGTGAGTTGGACAGAACGGAGATCCAAAAATAGTGTATTCGCTGAGGTGGGCGCAAAAAATGTCACACAAGCGAAGATTGAGTTGCCTGGGACAATATGCGACATGAAAGTCTTAAACGAGGAAAAGAGCAATCAATGGAGGCACCTTTATATCTCAGAAATCCAGGGACATTTAAGTATCATCCTATGCTGAAATGAAGAGAGATGCAGAGCATATGGTCTTATGGAGAGACATGATCAGACAACCTTACATCCAGTTTTATTACTGATCAACCAGAGGAAAATCTCAAATGGATAGACATGCTCAGACAACCTTACATCCAGTTTTAGGACTGATCAACCAGAGGAAAATCTCAAATGGAGAGACATGCTCAGACAACCTTACGCGCCGTTTGAGGACTGATCAATCAGACGATATGGCCAAATGGTCCAGTGGCAAGACACAGCCGAGACGACTAGAGATATCACAGCATACATATTTTTCCTCAGTGTTTACTCTCGCAGTGTTTCCGTGAACAGGTAACCCAGAAGACAGCATATGCTACTACCATCATCACACCATAAGGAGCAGACGGCACGGCAAGTACTCGCTTTCCTCCTTTGTGAGAAATATGTGCCAGATCATCACTTCATGAGCTCCTACTGCAGTGGTTTATATTGCGATTTGTCTTACAATATGAAGCACCATACACAACCCTCCTTAATCGCTGCTGTTGTTGTTGTTTCAAATACCCACAATGAGTAGGTCTACTCTTTTGTGTGCACTGACATGGACGTTAAGTGACGGGGTGTAGTAGTTTTCCTCACATCCCGAGCGTGCCGATGAAGGTGGACAGATGCCCTCCAGGCGGTTGCGCTATGCTTGGCCTTATGTGTGTCGGTCACTACTATGGGGATCACGTCGATCCCTCACCTTGTTAGCCAGGCTGCTATGAAAACAGTCAGTTTCCAGGGAGGGCTACGAGGAAGCCAAGGTGAGGGTCGTGGCCAGTATATTTTGCCTGACTAACACGTCTGATCAGTATATTTTGCCTGACCGTTAGTCTTCCTGCCCCTCCTTAGTCGTATACCACATGCATTGAGTGACATAAATGTCGTATCTTTAGCAGGTCTGAAATATATCTACAACTAAATTATCCTGGCTGATCCGTTAGGTAAAAATATTTCTAAAACTCATTCACTGTTCTGACATTCAAAAACACAAAGACGACCTGATTATAATACAAATCCAACTCACCAATACTCCATATAGATCATAACTAAACAAGTCCAGAAAAACTGCCAATTCTTCAAGCGCACAGAGAGGAATGGATACGATTTTCCAAGATCGCAAAATCTGGTCTAAAGGACAAATGCATTTTACGGCAAAAATTCCAAGTAACCTTCTTTCAATTTCAATACGATACCTAATCTGCGTTACACTAAGTGGACCTAATCGATATCAACTAGATAAACATGTTTACCACAATCCACGATTACGACCGGAGCTGACGTTGTCACTATTTTTAATCGCAAGTAAATAAAACGTCCCCAGTAGTTCCAGAGGCGAAAATAATGCATACACAATCTCCTTTTCTGCATGTCGTAAGAGAGTTGTGCATTCGAATGTCAACCTCACCATGTAAAAACCCCATTGCTGTAAAAACCGTGTGGCAAATAACTGGTTTAAGACTTTCCAAAAGGCTGGTTAGGGTTAACCATATGCAGCGCTGGCCCCATCGACAGTCGCAGCGTGCAGTTTGGTACTTGTATTCACCCGAGAGTACCATAGGTTCCCACCGTACGTCACGGGACATTACATTGTGGGTTAAGGGGAGGACTGACCGATATCATTTTATTTAAAATAAATAAGTAAAGACTTGGATAAAGATAGAGTGTAGAAAGGATGGATATATTCAGTTTTGTGAAGGGTTAGGGTTATGTTCAGGTTTAGGAATAAAGTTGTAATTAGATAACATGGTTGTTTTTACATCGTCTGACATCATGGATAATGCCATGCTGCTGTAGACACTGGATGCTACTCTCCTTATCATGGACCAACGTTGACAGACTCCAGAAATTATCGTCTAATCTCGCAGTCTAAACCCTTCGTCGCACAGCCCACTTGTTTTCGTCCAATTAAATGGGAAATACATAGCAATGCTATACATAGCAATTCAATTCTACGATGGTTGTTAAATTTAACATCTACGTGAATAAATACGGTTCCTATTTTCGGTTCAGTTTCCCAGAAATGGACTCAGTTCGTGGAAGAGTCACCTGTTCCAAACATACTTAAGCTATGTAGGACAAAGATCGCAAACAGTCATCCTTTTATTTATTCGATAACCGGGAAAACCTGGAGTTATTCGATCTCGTGTTCTTCAATTATGCGATATAAGTAAGGGATTTGTGTTTCTATAGATCTCTTTCAAGCAGTACGAAAGTCATTTTTTAAGCATTTGAATCTCAAAAGAATAGAACCGAAAATGAAATACGATACTGTAACAGATAGAGCATGGGTTCTCAACCAGTGGCAGCCTGGCTAACAAGGTTAGGGATCAACTTGATCCCCGTAGAATTGAGTGACACGCAGTTGAAGCCAAGGATAG
Organism: Ariolimax columbianus; assembly: GCA_036924085.1. Lineage (NCBI taxonomy): Eukaryota > Metazoa > Mollusca > Gastropoda > Stylommatophora > Arionidae > Ariolimax > Ariolimax columbianus. The sequence continues at coordinate 33,461,696 of JAVGWX010000006.1, forward strand.
CACAAGCGCCTGGTGTACCACAGTGTACCTTCACCAGCATGCTCGGGATGTGAGAAAAGCTACTACAACCCGCCACTTACCTCCCTTTTCACGGTGCACAAAATAGTAAATTTGTTTATTGTGGGCATTGTGAACAACAACACTTCCTTGGTATATCAATAAACTTGAGACAAACATCTTGTTTTTGTTGTTTTTTTGATGTATGATCTTGTATGACTAGCTATGGCAATGCAGAGACTGAACAGCCTGAAGAAATTATGGCAGGGCACCAACAAAACGATAAAAGTAAAAGTCTTGAGAGCCTGTGTTTTTCCTGTGGCAGCTTATGGCTGTGAAGCATGGACGATTACCAAAACTTCTAGACAAAGAATCGAATCCTTCGAGCCAAAATGTTTCAGAAAGATCCCCAGAATACCCTGGACAGAGAAAAAAAACAAATGTAGACATTCGGCAAGAGTTGAGCATAGAGGAGAACTGGTTTATCAATTCCATTTTGGCTAGAAAATGCAAATACTTTGGTGACATCAAGAGACACAACGGTCTTGAGAGAACGGTGATGGAAGGTATGGTGCCAGGCAAAAGAGGAAGGGGTAGACCAAGAAGACGATGGCACCATGATATCCAGGAATGCCTTGGTATGACAGTGGTGGAAGCTGGTGTTTTGGCAAGGGAACGAGTTTCTTTCAGACAGACTGTGATGGGAGCGACGTTCTACAAAGGACATGCTACATGATGATGATGTATGATCTTGAAGTTTAAACTGAAAGAACGAGATGAATTATGACATTTAATCATTGTAAATTTGGGGGCCTCTGAGACATGAATATTATTTCAATGGTCTCGCAAGGGTAACAACGTTGAGAACCGCTGAGTATTTGCCTAATCTGAAACAACTTGCCATGTGACGACATTATATTTCTCTCAACGTCCTTTTGAAGAGGAACGTCGAGATGAAGAAAAAGAGCTGCTAGCATGCCTGCCTCTTCCCGTAGCCGGAGGCAAGGCTTTCGAATCCCGGTAAAAGTATGTATTTATTGTATATGTGGCGGGTTGCTGTAGCTTTACTCACATCCCAAGCGTGCTGATAAAGGTGGACCGTGGTCCTCCAGGCGGTTGTGCTATGCTTGGCTTCATCTGCGTGTCGCTCACTACTACGGGGATCACATCGTTAGCCAGGCAGCCATGAAAACAGTCCTTTTCTAGAGAGGGCTGCTAGGAAAAATTCGGTATTTAAATACATAAGGGATAGAGAGCGGAGGGAGCGAGAGAGACGTAAGAGGGAGAGAAGGGCACAGATACAGCACAGTGTCCACAAGTTGACAACTACGTGTAGTTTGTGTGGGTAGTACAGTTGACAAACCTTGGGGACGTTGGCGGATGGATCAATAGCTTCCGGGTTTCACACCAGTGCGCATTACACAATCGGTCTCGTAACGTATTCAGTCCATCAAGGGTGTCTTATTAGCGTTGTGGTAAAGCGCTCGAATTTTGTGACAGAACAAACTGAGTTCGACTCCACCGTTTAACGCACACTCGGCAAAAGCAAAACTTCAGATAGTCGAGTTCATCGCGAGAATATGTCTCATGGTGTAAACATAAAAGATGCGATCAGAATAAGAAAGCACGCTCCAGTCGAACCAGTTAAAATGGGTACCTGGATTACGGAGAGGGAAGAAAGATAAAGGAAATACATATCCAACTCAAAATCAAGCTGCTGTTTAGTACCAAGACGCATCTTAACACTTCATCCCCGACAGCAACAGCTGTTGTAGGATTATTTTACAAGTCCGTGAATCCATGTGAGCGTACAATCGAATCTTTGACGAGAGAGATGGGGCAAAAACGCAAGGTATGTCGCTACTCGAGGACACAGCTACAAATTAATTAAAGATTATTTATTAGGAAATATTGTTTTTTCACAACTATCAAAAGACGAAAGATGGCCTGGTGCGGGCACGTCGCGAGGTCCAACGGAATTCCCAACTCGATACTCTTTGGTTCCGTATAGGGACAGAGAGGGCGAGGACGTCCAAGGAAGAGATGGGTGGACAACATCACTGAGTGGTCAGGCCTTCGTCCTGGTGAGATACGTCAGGCGGCGACAGATAGAGAGAGCTGGCGTGAGATTTTCATGTCTTCGTGTGTGCCCCAACGACCTGATGGGTTTCGGGATGAACTGAACTGAATTGTTTTTTTTAGTCAGAGAGTCGTGAATGTTTGGAATGGATTGCCCCAGGAAATAGTGGAGGCATAGTCAATTAATGCATTCAAGAATAGATTGGATGTACATAGTTTTTAGATCAAGTACATGTAAAAAAAAAAAAATTGTTCTATACGACCACTCCATTAACACCCATATACCAAGCCTGCACTCTATTAACACCCCCCTACCAAGCATGCACTCTATTAACACCCCTCTACCAAGCCTGCACTCTATTAGCATCCCTATACCAAGTCTGCAATCTATTAACACCTCTATACCAAGTCTGCACTCTATTAACACCCCTATACCACGAGCTCCCATATTTCTGATGGTAGTCTCCAGTTCCCCCTTTATAGTTGGACCTAGAACACCAGGCCCCCCCCCCCCTCCCCAACGAAAGCACTATATACCAACAGGTCTAGTATGCTATATATGGCTGACAATAGAGCGTTCTAATCCGCACATATACGCAAGCATTCATGCATAGGCACACCGGGATCAGGCCTTCTCCTTAGTTCAATGCTTTACATTGTTGACTAAGGTGCACGCCTGAAAGCTGGCTTTTATTTTCTTGGAAATTGCGCCCTGATACCGCCGATCTGTAACCGGTCTATTTTTGGGCAAGACATGCTCCATGTATCATGCCTCGCCCCAAGGGCTTTTAATCATAGAGAAGCCAAACAGTTGGAAACTACACACGCGTTCTACAGTTACACACACGTTCTACAGTTACACACAAGAACTACAGTTGCATACGCGATCTACAACTACACACACGATCTACAACTACACACAATATCTACAACTACACACACGATCTACAACTACATACAATATCTACAACTACACACAATATCTACAGCTACACACACGATCTACAACTACACACAATATCTACAGCTACACTCACTATCTACAGTTACACACACAATATCTACAGTTACACACACACAATATCTACAGTTACACACACACAGTATCTACAGTTACACACATACACAGTACACACAATATCTACAGTTACACACACACACAATATCTACAGTTACACACACACAATATCTAGTTACACACACACACACACAATATCTAGTTACACGATCTACAGTTGCACAAAGACACTTCCCATATACATCATTAGTTAGTTAGCAGTGATATTTTGATTGTTTTCTTGTAATACATCAGAGTTTAATTTCTTAGCAGCCCATGGATCGTTTAACATTCATTTTTTATAGAGTAATCGCAAGTGAAAGGGTAGGTTGGTATAGGTTGAGAAAGAGATAGGTTAGGTAGATCGTGCAAACATATCGGACCACTGTAAGCTTGTAAGCATAAAATGTAACTAAAGAGGGTTATGCATGAAGCTAGTAACTTCCTTATGTAAAGCTATCGTTATTTACATAGAAGCTCGGAAACAGGTTTCTTGCAATGAGGTCAAATGTGATCGTGGCAATTTGGCTCACTTGAGGGAAAAGCTAATCATCATAGTTCAGGCGTAATAGGTTGGCACAATTCTGGTCAGGGTTAAACTATGTATAGAATGGCACAATTCTGGTCAGGGTTAAACTATGTATAGGTTGGCACAATTCTGGTCAATGTTAAACAATGTATAGGCTGGCCCAATTCTGGTCAATGTTAAACTATGTATAGGTTGGCACAATTCTGGTCAGGGTTAAACTATGTATAGGTTGGCACAATTCTGGTCAATGTTAAACTATGTATAGGTTGGCACAATTCTGGTCAATGTTAAACTATGTATAGGTTGGCACAATTCTGGTCAGGGTTAAACTATGTATAGGCTGGCACAATTCTGGTCAGGGTTAAACTATGTATAGGCTGGCACAATTTTGGTCAGGGTTAAACTATGTATAGGTTGGCACAATTCTGGTCATGGTTAAACTATGCATAGGTTGGCACAATTCTGGTCAGGGTTAAACAATGTATAGGTTTTAAAAGTAATGACACAAATAGGTTGAAAATAATGGCTCAGTTCTTGTCAGGTTTAGAACAGTGCTCTTCGACCTGGGCGGTGTCGCCCTCTAGTGGACGATTTGATCTTTTATGAGAGCGGTAGCAGAATAATTACATGTATTAAAAACACAACCTGAGGAAAATATAAATTACCAGAAAACAAACAAAGGTGCAAGTTTTCAGAACCTGTGTTTTTTCCCGTGGCAGCATACGGCTGTGAAACGAGGACAGTTACCAAAACCGCGAGTCCATCGAGTCGAAATGTTAAATAAATGCCATTAGAATATACCGTGGACCGAAAAAAAAGAAGAATGCAGACATTTGATAGGAGCTGGGCATAGAGGAGAACTGGTTCATAAATTGCATCATGAACAGAAAATTGAAATACTGTGTCCTACATAAAAAGACAACGGTCTTGAGAGAACGATGATGGAAGGAAGGTATGGTATTGGGCAAGAGAGGCAGAGGCAGATCACGAAGACGATGGCACCAAGATGTCAAGTAATGCTTGGACATCTGGTACAAGCTGCAGATTTGGCAAGAGATCAAGTTTCTTTAAGACGGGCTGTGTTGTGAGTGTACGTTCTGCTTGGTAGCGGGAGATTTAAATCGAAAGAAGACGAAGAGAATATACATCCAACCTTCACCTCGTACGCTAATTGTAGTTATTTATCATTCAGATAATTACATTTATATATGTAGTCATTGTTGCTATGGTCCATTAGTCACAATTATTTGTTTTCTTTGTCCCTGCCAAAAATATGTTGATCTGTGGTCTCGCGCCCGTGCGGTTACGTGATTTGCTATACGTGTTTACGTTAGTATCTTCTTATAAATGAGCAAAACAGGAACAATCTGATGTGCTGCAACATCCATTTTAAAACTGAACAAAAACACAAATGATATGCTCTCTTAATACGCTAGTGCTCTCGAATACTCCGTTATCAACAGTAAATACAAATGATACAATATCCACGTAACTAGACCAGAAAATTAACCGTGCATCAAATACCGACTTGGTATGTCATGACATGCTAGCGATAACGACAATATTCGACCATCTATATATAAGTTTACAAATCTTAGGATTATGCGACAGGTCGCTGTATGCGCCATAGTATGTCATGACATGATTAGTAGCACTGACAACACATTATCTGACAATCTATATCTAGGTTTCCAAACCTTAGTGTTATGGCTTTGGGCGTGAGGGTGTGTTCAGCTTACTTGCCAATTTGGTACTAGGCCCCTATTTGTCTTTGAGCAATGACACAATGGGAGAGATGTGGTCATTTTCTTTATCAGAATTGCGCTAGTACCAAATTTGTTTAGGCTGGGATAACATGGGGGGGGGGGGGGGGGGAGAAGGAGGAGCGCCTGTTTTTTCGAGATGGGAAAAAAAATCCGGGATCTAGATACTGAGCAGTGCATGAGCTGTAGCGGTCAGAGACCCAAAGCTGACCGCTAGCGTCAGGGTCAGCGACACAGAGCTGCCAAAACCCTTCTCCACCTCCACATTTCGTTCTACATACTACATCCTGCTACTTGCAACGCTTTTTCGTGGCTTGGTAGTGCGACTTTGAGAACGAACGACGACGCAAAAGAAAAAAATATCCGGCACCAACTGAGAAGAATCTAACTGAGATCGTCCGGCTGCAAGATGTTTCTAGCTGACAGACCAGCCACAATAGATTGTGTAGCAATAGCATGTTCGCATGGTTTAGCCATTACTGCTGACTTTTCGGGAACGACAAAGACGTTGAACGTGAAGTGCAAACGTGGATGAGACAGCAGATCAAAGACGTATATGTTGGTGCACTGATAAGACGATGGGATAAGCAACAAATGATGGTGGAAATGACTGACGTTGAGAAACATTTTTCTTTTGTAGATCATAGAGATTTTTTTTTAAAGACATGACAAGAAGAAGCTTAGACATCCACGGACGCTTACGAAACTAACAGCCAAAATATGAAAATAATTTGCTGTAAGTTAATATTGTTTCTTCTATCTTAACCGTCCTTCCTTTGTAATGTTTAAACATACCTGCAGCCCAATCAGATGGCGGTTAGTACTATTTCAGTCTATTCACTGCACTGGACACAAAGTATAGTCCAACCACAACGCACTTATCCATGTCAGATGTGTACACAGTAACACACGGATACGAAACAATCGAATATCATCACTTTGTGTGTCCGGTGGTCAATGTTAGGAAAATGCTTCTTCCTCCTAGCCCAGATAAATGGAACACTTGGTATGTTACTAAACAACACTAACAGATACCATTGCTTGACATGGAATGACTGGAGAAGGGCAGACTGCTGCTGTATTCATGTTAACAATAAAAGCGATAAAAAATATCACGGCTAAGGTGTAGTCACAAGAGATTTCAGAAATCAACAAACATGGCAAGAGTTGTGAAGAATTTAGTAACGTCAACATCAAATTGAAGCTTTACTAAACTTCATTATACCGGATTAGAAGGCTCTACAGAGTATGTATACAACCAGTTAATTTCACTCCAGCGATACTGAAAATACTGTGAGCATCCAATCTATTTTTGAATGCATTAACTGACTGCTTCCACTACATCCTACGGCAATGCATTCCAAGAATTCACAACTTTCTGACTAAAAAAAATATTTCCTAATATCTAATCTGGACCTGTTGAAACAATTTGTAGCTGTGCCATCTTGTTCTTGTAGTCGGTTGTAACTATTTCAGCGTTTTAAACTAAGCAATATCACTGCCCCAAACGATTCACTACGCTAACATATAACAACACACTGTTTGAAGACTTAATTCATCATTTACCTGGGGGGTACCTTACCCAGCTTTTATGGAATCCTGAATTAAATTGTTGTCAGTGCAGTTTCCGCAGCAACAGTTTTTGAAATGGTCACAATAAGCACACACTAAAAATTACAACACAACAGAAACCCCGCGCCGCGTACGTAAGCCTAGCCAAAACTGTGGGTTGACTTTACCGGGAATTCCTCGTCACCCACTTTCAGTTTAACAAAGTTGCGTTTTAGGCCACAGTGTGTCCGGTCGCGTATAAATACAGCTATGATTACAGCGGAGTGCTGCCGAAAACGTTAATGTCATTACGCTGAGTAAATGAGACTAACGATTAGTGGAACACTAGATGGCGTTGGTATGTATAAATATATATCTATATATATATATATATATATATATATATATATATATATATATATGTATGTATATTTATATATATCTATATATATATATATATATATATGGTAATGGATTGTTGATGTAAGGACTAGGAGCGTGGGCATTGATTAATTAGGCCGACGAACTTAACGTTTCTCAAATTGTAAAATGGGTGCGCGGGGAGGACGAGTGTTAATAACGAATACTGAAGGGGACTGAGTGCTCTCGAGGTAAGACGTCGGCCTCGGGTTCAAAATACGGGAGGCCGCGATTTTGTTCTTCCCCCGTGGACTTTCTGGTATTTCCTATGACCTATGGGGTAATAGAGATCGGACGCCCGTGTACAATGTCGCGCATATTAAAAATCTCTCGGCAATTGGAAATCGAAAAGAGTAGGATTAACGGCCCTTGCCCGGGAGATATTCACAATTATGTTAAAAATCTAGCCAATCTATTACTGGATCCTTGCAGGTGCTACAGAGTTTGTGCATTGTGCTGAGATTTTCAAAATATACGGAGAAGAACATTATTTACCGTAATTATAAAACCGGGTGCAATGAAGATTATTCGACTAAACTAAACTAATGAATACTAAGTGGTACATCAACTTGTCTCGGATGGGGGGTAGTAAGTATAACCCTTTGTTCTAAAAGTGTCACCAGTTGGCTCTTATAAGACGCTTTCCCCATGCCTTCCTTGGTCTGTCTTTTCTATTCTTATTTGGCTGTTCCAAGGTTGCATCTGGATCCCTTCTTGTGCCCTTAACTAAGTCTGGGAGAACATGTCGCTGCGGTGTGTCCAATCTCTGGGCTTTTCTCTGTTCGCATTTAGTCTAGCCAGCAATTTAGTATGCTCTGTGTTATTGACTGTGCTGCCAACAGTGAAGCTCTGATTATGTTCCAATGTCACTACTAGGGGACATATCAACATTGATTTAGAATGTGGAGACTGCAGTGAGAGAGTGTCCTTGAAAAGTTAAGCTAGTTCCATGAAACTCAATAAAAGAATATTCCGTTTATTCTCCTGATCATTTTAGCTATTTTTTCTCCTGTACATTCTCTTCTCCCTTTTCTCCTGTATATTTTCTCTTCTCCCTTTTCTCCTGTACATTTTCTGCTCCTTTTTCTCCTGTACATTTTCTTCTTTTTCTCCTGTACATTTTCTTCTCCTTTTTCTCCTGTACATTTTCTTCTCCCTGTTCGAGATTAGAGCATTGTTTAGTTTGAAAATTTGCCACCAAGAACCTAGCAAATAAAATCAAGCGCGGTAGTTAAATAGTGCAAAGAAAAAAGCGGAGAATGGAGGCCAGCATTTGTAAGCTGTTCAAATACAGCATCGCTATCATTGCCTTCTTCAACCTCGCAATAAGTGCTTCCATCACCACCACGCCCATCATTCATTTTTTTAAAAAACGTTATTCGATCTTTGAAATACATTTACCTTTGTAAATATAAGTCAGGCAACCTAGTATTTTAAAGAGGTCACAGAATCTTACATTCGCAACAACAGAACGGATAATCATTCATTCATTTAAAAACACCTTTTGGATCAAGATGCTGAGCAGCGCATGAGCTGCAGTGGTCAGCGTCCCATAGCTGACCGCTAGCGTCAGGGCCAGCGAACAAGAGCTGCCAAGACCCTTCTACACCTCCAAGCAGTGATCCCGGATAACAGACTGCAGCATGGCATGAAAACAATCAACGTAACTAGGAGAGACAGAATGAGCAATGAAGATTTGCGAAAAATAGTTGAAGCAAGACCCTGCACTGAATATATTGATGAGGAGAGAATCAAGTGAGTAGGGCCACCTAATGAGAAAGCAACTTGACGAACTATCCCTGTGCGCCTATACTGCATGGCATTCAGGTTTTCGCAACCGTGACAGGCTGAGAACTAGATGGATAGGAAATGTTGCGGATGTTCTAAATCATCAGAGGATGACAACTAAAAGATGGTTAGAGAAGCATAATGCAGTGTGTGACCTGTGCTTCAACAAATGGAGTGACGCTGTAAGTAAGATGTGGGTAAACAATGAGGACCGAAATTGTAAGCAGGTCATCAACCAAAGAGCATACATGTAGTTTAGGTGAACAGTAGGAAGTACATCAGGGCCAGGTGAAACATACTGACAAAACCCAATACCTCACGCCCATTCCGTGCACCTGTAAACTTGCCTTGACATAGCAGTCTAGCCAACAAGGTGGGGATCAACACTAATTCCCGTAGTAATGACCCTGTTGTGCCACATTAAATGGCACATGTTTCAGTGATGCTGTCACAGTACCAGCTGCACCATTTGTCTATTCAAAAGACAATTCCAATGCAAACACTGTGGAGAACTTGTGCATTCAAGAGGAGCCGGTATAGAGTTATGAGCTAGGAGCATCAACAACTAATTTTTATTATAGAACAAAAATGTATCCTAAAGAAATGTTTGCAGCAGATGCCAATATGAATGTACAAGTTCTCAATGAGAGAAACATAGCCAGTTTGAGCAATGTACACAATTGAATCTGATATTTAACTGGTAAACGTTATATGTTGTAAACTGTCTATGTACACAAGGAAATTGAAATTAGTGTTTATGGTACCGTAAAATCTTGGGTACAACGCGCACAATTTTTACTTGTTTTGACCCGCTAAAACTAGGGTATTATTATTCACGAGTACTAAAAAACATGCCATTTTCTACACGAAAAGTAACTTACATTTGATAGTTTGTCACAATTTGATGGTGAAAATGGTGCAAAATTGAATGTACCAAGTGTTTTCTAGTGAGCGTGATGACGAGGTGAGATCAAAGTACATAAAATGTTGATGTTGCGTACCTATTTCTGTTTATTAGTTTTCTGCTAGGTAGTTCTTACCATTTAGATTCAATCCATTGTATGTTAATAATTTATTAAGTGTATATTACCGCTTCCCCAAGTCTGTACCGCTCACTGTCAAAGGTGGATACCAGACATGCTCTCCAAATCCAGGCCAAACGTAGCCCTAGTGTTTCTAATTGTTAAAATAAGCTTTTGAATTACTGCATCAGTGTCAAGAAAATTTGTATTTTATCTGATCACCTCAAAGTTAAGTATCTAAGTGGCAGAGAAGTAGAAATCTTGTCTCTCAAAAGAGACTTAGTTCACGCCATAGTCAATGACATGCTCAAGTGTACCCAGCTGTAAATGGGTATACAACACAGTTAAGAAAGACAAGGTAGAGGAAGTGAAAAAAGAAAAACTGAACCTAAAACGCAAGTCCATGAAATAGACAAATGGAAAGTTTAGTAAAGCTATCGAGACAAGAACGCAAAGGGTTAATGACGCCAACCAAAAGTAAATTCTGCTTCTCATGCATCAAGTTTTCACTAAAAACTATAGAGACATAATAGATCTGAATGATGAATACAGGAATGAAAAACACAAAGGCTAAGATTTAGAGACAGTGACATTAAGGGATACACAGATCTAAGGAAGAAGAAACACTGCAACTTCCAACAGGAGCATGTCATAATAGGTGATTTAAGAGCTGTTTGCATGATGCCAGCAACATCATCATTATGTAAAACAAATTGCTACCAAAATAAACCTCCCACTGATTGAACAATTAAAGTGCTACTAGCAGATACAGGTAGAACACATGACTGCCAGTCAAACTACAATATGAACGAAACAACAGCAAATTAATAATTAAAGGTTCTCCCTTCCTTAATCTTCTACCAGAAGAGTGCATTACGCATTTTCTTTAATTTCTTTCTATTGAATTTTTCTATGAGGTTATCCTAAAATAGGCTCATAATAAAATGTAATGTATTGATAACATTTTCAAAAGATTTTAACCAATTCGATCCCAGCTGAGAAAAACTTAATTCCCAGGGCAAAGGGAATAACTCCACAAAAATTAGACATACTAGTGCAACAAAATGAATATAAAAATAACAATTTTTTTATTTATTTGTGTGATTCAAACTCCAGTTTACAGATAAATGGAAGAGGTACTCTTCTGTGCACATGTTTTTTGTGAGTAACATGTATATTGGATGCGAAAAATTAAAAGGAAGAAAAAAAATGTGTCAATATAAAATGTAAATTTTGCTGATAAATGACCAACTAAAAAGCTGCAAAGCAATCTCCCTTGGTTCATTGCAACTAGTTCATCTTCTTGTCTGACTTTCCAGTATACACCTTTTATAGAGGAATTTAGTATAAGGATCTACGGCACACCCAATTTTAATTCCTCTAGGACAGTGTTTTTTTAAAAATATATTGCTTGAACTGGGGTCTTCCTGTAATAGCAACCATAGATTCATCAATACTAATATACAATTGGTCTTCCTTTATTTATATTTTTTAATGTGTTCGCTCTATGATCATTTGAATTCAGGTGTGCCTACGACTTGAGAATAAACAAAACACAGCTTTTTCCCCAATCTCAAATATTATTGTGCTGAGGTTATGGGAATTAAAATCCCACTATGGAAGAGAATGAATTGATCAGATTTTTAAACTTCTTCTTCGTACGCTGTCAGACGTCAACTTGAATTTGTTCGAAGAAAGCAGCTGTCATCCTGAGGTTGTCGACACTGCCATAGAGATTGTCTAGTGTTGGCCACATGTGCTTTCTCTGGTCCTCATATGTTGGGCAATTTTGCGGTCATTTTCCCTGTACCACAGGTGCATTCGTCAGTGCCACCTATCTTCAGTTTATTGAATAGATGGTACCTCAGTCTGTTGTGGCCTGTGCGGAGTCTGAAGACCACGACCTGCTCTCTTCTGTTCAACTGATAACAGGCATCATTTTTTGTGTAGCCAGTATGCTCTGTTTCCCATTTGGCCATGTATCTGGCCCTAATAAACCTTTTGGACTCTTCGTAGATCACACTAGAATCTGGTTGTGGTAATCATGCACCTTCTTTTGCCAGTCTGTCTGCCTCCTCGTTGCCTTGAATGTTACAGTGGGATGGAACTCACTGTACCACTACTCTTTTTGGTGCGGACTGCTGGCATAGTTGACAGAGTACTGCTCTTAAAATCATTGTTCTGTATTTTTCTGGCTTTTTAGTGCTGTAACCACGGACAGGGCATCTGTAAACAGGACTATCTGGCTTTCATTGCTTTCGTCTGCCAGCATTGCTTCTACTGCAGCCTTCAATGCCTCTGCCTCCGCTCTGAAATTGCTTGAGAATTTTCCAGTTGCCACTGACGGTGTTATTTTTCTACCGCCTGTTAGGCTCAGGAATACTCCATTCTGTGTTGTGTTTGTTACAGAACCGTCGGTGTATGCATGGGTCCAGTCCATGCTTGGGTAGTTTTTCGCTATGTGCCTCAGGGTTATGTCTCTTCTTTCTTTTTCAGTCTGGCTGTTCTAGTTTCCAATACCTCTGGAATGATATGCTGCTTCCAGGTGGGTTTGCGTACAGTAGGGATGGGCCTTGGTGTTGTTAGTGCGTTCATGGGGTCTTCATGCATCTTTGCTTTGGCTATTTCTGCAAAGTTTCTCCGCTTTAGTTTCCCTTTTCCAAATCTATTTAGTCTCTGTTGCATTGGATTGTCTGTCAGTCTTCTGAGTTTCTCTGCTTGCTGCTGGGCTCTGCAGTCTCTACTGTCGGTCATGGATTGCAGATTTGTAATCTTTTCCAGTTCTACAATTGGCGTTGACTTCATGCCTCCTGTTATAACTCTCATGGCTTGGTTTTGAAGTTTGCTAATTTTATCAAAGTTCGCCTTTGCTGCTGTTGTCCATGCAGCAATGCCATACTCGAGAACTGGTCTCACTCTTAAAGTGTACAGTTTCTTCAGTATTCTTTCGTCTGCTCCCCAGCTTGTGCCAGCAAGTTTTCTCATGATTGCCATTCTTTGTCTTGCTCTCATTCGGTTTCTCTCGATCTGACTTTTCCATGTCATGCGCCGATCAAATGTGAATTTTTAACCAAAAAATGAAAAGGAAAAAAATATTTGGGCCCAGTTGGGATATTCACCCTGTGTCTTCTCGCACCATAAATGGGAATCACATGATTCGATCAGCAAATCCAATTACAATGAATTACATACAAATGACACACCGGAATTCAATGTATGATGACTCAGGCTTTCTTTAATGGCCAAGGGGCCAACTGAAATGGTAGCCTTATAATATAAGGAGTAAAATCTAACAGACATGAAGGAAAGGACAAATCATTTATACCACAGTATAAAACCTCATTGGTTTGCAAATTTGAAATTTTTTTTTAATTGTCTGCCTACCTTGACGTCAAATCGCTTCCCTTTCAAAGCCTGGTCTGTGGCTTCATCGTAGCGGCCTAGCCCTTTTAAAGCTACAGCTCGCCGATACATTGCTTTAATATTGTCCTTCTGGCAACACAGGGCTGAAAATAAAAGCAAATACTTTTGTTTTCTAATTATGAAAATAAAAACTGTTTCAAGATTTTAAAGAAAGACCAGCATTGTCAAAATTGAAGTAGCCAACGGTTTTTAGATAAAAACAATGGTAACAAATTAAAACAGTGGGATCAAGATGATGAGCAGTGCATGAGTTGCAGCAGTCAGTGACACAAAGTAACATCAAGGCCAAGACCCCTATACATCTAGACGCGGTGATCTTGGATAACAGGTTGCAACAGAAAAGACTGGCTAAAGATAAAGACCGAAGAGGGAAGGAACTCATAAATGCCAAAGACAACATCAACCTCCGGAAAAGGAGAGACCAAATCACCATTTTCCGACTTCGTGCTCAACACATACAACTTAACAGCCACTTGATCAGAATCCAACCAGAACATGATCCAGAGTGCCGGCTGTGCACACATCCCTAAGATAACTGTTGAACATCATCTTTTTGAATGTCCGGCCCTTGCAGGTGCTAGAAATAAGCTTCTTCCTCCGAGGCCAGACAAGTGGAACACGTTGTACGGAACTAAACAACAGATTACAAATACTTGCAGATACCACTATATGACATTGGGCCAAAGGGTAGGAGCCCATAGGCCGCTGGGTTCAATAACCAACCAACATCCTGCTACTTGCAAAGTCCTGATTAGGGGTTGGTGGCGAGAGATTGAGAACAAACGAAGAAGGGACAAAAACAGGACATGAAGGCCCCCCCCCCAATTTATCACAGAACAGTTGGATATTCAAAGTGAAAACAAATATCCTGCTGAATTGTGGATGCTAGGGCAGGATCTTCTGTTCTGGGAGTAAATATGATTCTGCTAGAGAACAAATGCCCTGAATACATGCAATCATCGTGTCTTTTTCAGAACTTTGGCCTTTTGAAAACCGATCTGTAAGACACATGATCCCTGGCCAGGTCTCTCGCCTCTGCCATTGTCAACCCTAGAGCCTCTGTAGTGCCCCACATTCATATTCTTCTCTGCCTGCCTCTTTTGACAGGTACCATACTTCTTCTTCTTCTTACGCTGTCAGACATCGACCTTTATTTTTTCGAAAAAAGCAGCGGTCATCCTGAGGCTGTCGACACTGCCATAGAGCTTGTCTAGTGTTGCCACATCTGCTCTCTCTGATCCTCGTATGTCGGGCAGTTTTGCAGCAAATGCTCAGCAGTCATTTTCCCGGTACCACACGGGCATTCGTCAGTGCCACCTATCTTCAATTTGTTGAATAGGTGGTACCTCAGTCTATTGTGGCCAGTGCGAAGTCTGAAGAGAACGACCTGCTCTCTTCTGTTCAGCTGGTAATAGGCATCGTTTTTTGTGTAGCCAGTATGTTCGGTTTCCCATTTGGTCATGTATCTAGCTCTAATAAGTCGTTTTGACTCTTCGTATGTCATATTAGTATCTGGTTGTGGTAGTCTTGCACCTTCTTTTGCCAGTCTGTCTGCCTCCTCGTTGCCTTGGATGTTGCAGTGGGATGGAACCCACTGTACCACTACCCTTTTTGGTGCGGACTGCTGGCATAGTTGACAGAATACTGCTTTTAAATCATTAAGTTCAGTATTTTTCTGGCTTTTTAGTGCTGTGACTACTGCCAGGGCATCTGTAAGCCATATAGTCTTGCTTACAGATGCCCTGGCCATAGTCACAGCACAGGTACTATACCACTAGTATCGTTCTTTCTAGGCCATTGTGGCGTTTGATGTGGCCAAAGTATGTTAATTTCCTAGATGTAATGTTTACTAGTCAGTTTTGCTCTATATCCATCACCTGTAGGATTTCTTAATTTTATTTTTTACTATCCATGGTATATTTAGCACCCTCCTGTGTAAATTTTAGCTCAAAAATGTAAATCTTCCATAAGGTTTATGTTGTTGACCAAGTCTCCCATCCATATACTGCCACCAGGAAGATGCAAGTCCACAGGATTTAATATTTACATCTCATTGAATACATTTACAGGGGTAGGAAGACTAACGTCTGGTCAGGCAAAACATGGCCAAGACCTCCACCTCGGCTTCCTAGTAGCCTCCCTGGAAATGGGCTATTTTCATGGCAGCCTAACAAGGCGCGGGATCAAAGTGATCCTCGTGGTAGTGAGTGATACGCAGATGAAGCCAAGCATAGCACAACCGCCTGGAAAACCCCAGTCCACTTTCATCAGCACGCTCAGGATATGAGGAAAAATACTGCAAACCGCCACTTAACGTCAAAGAGTAACCTACTCATTGAGGCATTCGCAAACAACAACAAAAATACATTAACACATACAAAATAGTTTGACCTACCCATGTCTGCATCCTTCAACGCTTCCTCGTATTTTTCCTGCAAAATATAAAAATGAAGTCGGAATGAGCAGCGAAAGAGTATTTTCAATAATCAAGAAAACATCTACGGTAAGTACATCAGCTTAACATACTGACTAAGATCCCACCTCACTTCTATGCAGTTCTCCCTGGAAACAGACTGTTTCATGGCAGTCTGGGGAGGTCAATGTAACCTCCCGTAGTAGTGAACAGCATGCAGATGAGCCCAAGCATAGCACAACAGCCTGGAGGGCTGTGATCCACCTTCATCAGCGTGCTTAGAATGTGAGGAAAGCTACTGTGACAAGCCACTTAACCTCCTTTTCAGGGAGCACAAAAGAGTAAACCTACTCATAGTGGGCATTCAACAACAACAATCATAAAACAGCCAATCATTTGACTTGCTAAAGCAAGCAGGAACAACAGTAAATCCATACAAAAACAAAAACACATATTTATGAGGATAGGTTTGATAATGTCAATGCTAGCCACAATGGAGCTAAAGTGACAACCAACCTTCAGTATTAGAAATCACATTGAGACATTTTTTATAATTATTATGTAGTAAATATTTTGAGAATTTTCTTTTATAATTTTTGTGATCTGCTTTTTAACTAAGTTGTACGTTATTTCGTGTTTTGTTTGCATCTAATGGCTGCCCAATATAGCAGACTTCAGCATTTTTTAAAAAGGGTTCATTTCTCATAGGGGTACGACCTTACTGATATAAGATTCCAAATTCAGTAGGTTTGAATTCATCAACATCTCCTATTAGTAATAAGTTGTTGTTTGCAAATTCCCACAATGAGTAGGTTACTCTTTTGTGTGTCCTGAAAAGGAGGTTAAGTGACAGGTTGCAGTAACTTTCCTCACACCCTGAGCGTGCTGATGAAGGTGGATTGGGGTCCTCCAGACGGTTGTGCTACACTTAGCACCACTACTACAGGGACCTCGTTAGTCAGGCTGCCATGGAAACAGCTTTTTTCCAGGGAGGGCACTAGGAAGCCAATTTTAGGGTTTGGCCAGTTTATTTTGCCTCACCTAGACTAACATGTCTGATCAGTATATTTTGGCTGACCAGATGTTAGTAATAAGTAATCAACAAAAACATAGTTAATATAAAGGGCAAATATCTCAAACCTATCATATCGCTTAAAACTCTATAAAGTTCCTATAAAGTATGGCAAAACAAAAAGGCACAATTTAAACCATTGCAACAGTCAAAATGTGAGGAATAACACAGATGCTGATATTTTCATGCTTAGCTTTAACCGGCTGGCTGCCAATTCTCTACCTAGTGAGTTTAGCAACTCACAACTTGATAAATTACTCATCACAAGGAGCATTGTGTTAAGTTAGTACAGAATTTAAGTGAAAGGATTTCCAACATTTTTGGTCCGAAATTATCATGTCACACTTTAATTATTCATATTAAATTGCAAGATTATATTTGATCAAACGAAGTCATCAAATGAAAGGTACCTTCATTGTCCACTTGTACAAAGGGCAACCGTCACTTCTGCGATAACCACACGGGAATCTCTTTACTGTGAATCACTGGCCCAACAGCCTAACTAGTCATCTTTAGTTTAGTCGAAGAATCAACGTTATTGCACACGGTTTAACCCATAAGTGCTCTGTTCTTCTCCATATTTGTAGAATCACCGGGCTGCCGATGACAGATGTGTCAAACCAAAAGGTGAAAATATCGCAGCCAGGCTGTAAACTAGCGACATAACGCATTCCGTTCTGAGGACTACATCTAGCTACTTGCAAAGTCCTGTTCAGTGCTTGCTAGTGGTAGACTGAGAACGAACGCAGAAGAAGAATCTCAGCACAATGCATGAACTCCATAGCACAGGTGAGGATCCCATAATAGATTGGGTAGACTTTTAAAACATAATTTTTAATTTTACCAGGGCAGCGGCCATATAGCATTCTCTTTTTGATTTTCAACTGCCGAGGGATTTTTAACATGCACAACACTGAACACAGGTGTCCGATATCTACTACCCAGAGATCTGGAAAAATGCCAGAAAGTCCCCCGATAAAAAAATCCAGCGCCTTACTTCAAGACCACTCAGTCCCCAACTAGCCATCTTGAGCAGTGCACTTCGAGAGAGTAAGTGTGGTTTTCCAGTGAGTCGTTGGAGTCAACATTATATATGCAGCACATCAACTCCAGGGAAAATGTCAAGAACAGCATTATGATGTGTACACAGTCGTGCTGACCAAGACCTTTGACATTGATAACAGGAAATGGTTCTGGCAAAACATGGATTTCCCGACAGATTC
Source organism: Ariolimax columbianus (assembly GCA_036924085.1). NCBI lineage: Eukaryota > Metazoa > Mollusca > Gastropoda > Stylommatophora > Arionidae > Ariolimax > Ariolimax columbianus. Next base: position 33,480,033 of record JAVGWX010000006.1, read on the forward strand.
ATTACAGTTGCCCGTTAGTTTCCCGGTGTTTCGAGTACTGCACTGAGTGCTGTCGCCTTCCCAGTAACCAATGGTGTCAAACAGGGATGCATGTTGGCACAATACTCTTTAGCGTGGTCTTTGCAGCAATGCTCTCTGGAGCTGTACGTGACACTGATAACGATGTCCATATCAGGTATAGGACGCAAGGCCAGCTGTTCAATCTGAGATGACCGAAGTCTTACACCAAAGTGAATGAAACCACTATCTTGGATCTCCAGCATCTGACAGCTGAACACATGCTCAGAACAAGATATGCAGTCCACCATGACCAAATTTTCTGCGACTTACACACATTTCGGTCTAACAACCAACACCAGGAAAACTTGAGGTATTCTTTCAGCTTGCTCCCGTGAAGCTGTACAGCAAACCAATCATTCAACATCTTCTGGCAGTCTATAGCTTCATAGTATGCAGTGTCCAGTTCTCAGACGAAATAAGGTAGTTTGTTTATTTCTTTTGAGTTGGTGAATTGGGTCTGGTGTACTGCTTATGTTTCTGTCTTCTCTCCATTGGCGTATATACTGATTTCTGATGATGTTCTTGATTTCTCTGTATGGTACTCGATGATTAAGTTGTGCCTTTTTGCTGCCATCTTTTGCCAGAGCGTCAGCTCTCTCGTTTACCGTAATTCCACAATGGTAGGGTAGCCACTGGAGCGCTATTGTTGAGGATCTTTGGAGTTTTCCTAGTTCTGCTCTGATAACAGAAGTTCGTTGTTTTTTTTTGTATGGTCTCTAATAGTTCTCTGCAGTCTGTGAATACAGCTATTTTTGTTCACAACATTAAAGTGTATCCTGGTTTATAGCCAACCGCTCTGTTTCACGCCCGTGAAACATGGAAATTGTAAAATACATGTGCCAGACAGCTAAATTGTTTTCACATGAGCTGGCTGCATAGGCTGCTCTTAATCAAGTGGCAGGAGAAAGCACACAGTATCATGTGGCAGTACAAAGTGGCTACTCAGAAATTCTTACAAATTCAAACATGGTGAACATTCATATGCTTTTGCAAAAAGCCCGGATAAGATGGATGGGACATATTGTTCACATGCCCGATGAGCACCTTCCCAAGCAGCCAATATATGGTAATCTCAGAACAAGAAGATGGCAATCAGGGGGACAGAAGAAACGCCACAGACTCCTTAAAAGTGTATTTGAAAAACTTTGTCATGTCCTTGGAGATGATTACACAGAACTGCTCCACCTGGTGGACTAGCATCACACAAGGTGATCAGATAGCATAGTGAAACATCACAGAACAGAGACTCAGAATAAGAGAGCCGCCCGAAAGAACATCATATGACAGACAACCCCCCACAGTCGACTCCCCATATGAGTGCGGCAGAGTATTCCGTGTCAGGTTTGAACTTTAGTCATATGAGATCACATCTTCTAGCACAAGTCTGATGCTGTCGCCATTTTCACTAGCAATGGGAAACTAATATTATTATCGACACCGAATAGAATACGATATCTGTTGCATCCCTGGTATTAGATACCGATGGGTATGTAGTTTGCAGGTTATACACACTTCTGATCTCCCTCCTATTAGGCATCGCACCCCCACCCGATCTGTTTGATTCAAAACAACTGCAGTCTGTGTATTACAGATTCATCAATTGGGGTGTTATTATATAACAGGGTGGGTCAAATGTGATCTCAGGATGTATCCTTATCATTATCTTATAATGATGTTTTCAAAACCAGTATAACAACTTCTTTCATTGTCAAGAACTCCAGCAGGGTCAGGACAGTAGATCCCACAAAGCTCAGTAGGTTGCATTTTTCTATCTTCTTATTTTCACTGTTCCTGTTTTCCCTTTCAGCATCAGGTTATGAACCCGACTATGTGCCTCTTGCACAGTGGCATTCATCACCTCAGATATTTCTGTGATCCACCTTTTTCGTGGTCGGCCTTTGGGCATGGATCCGTTGTTTCTAAATAGCATTGCTTGTTGGGGTGTACGTGGTGGTGTTATATGGCCAAACAATTTTATTTGCTGTCTTTTGATGTAGTCTAATACTGGTGTTGTTCCCACCAGTACCCTGATGTCTTCATTTCTGATCTTGTCACACCCCCCCCCCCCCCCAATTTTTCATGGCCATTTCATTTCTGTTGTCACAATTTGTCTTGTTTTTCTCATTTGTTGCTGGTGTCTAGTTTTGACATTGGTAGCTTGGTGTTAGGATGAAAATAGTGTTGTATAAAGCTGTTTTGGTAGTTATTGTCACGTGCTTGCAAATAAGTAATAGTGATAATTGTCTAATGATCGATTTGCTTTACTGCATCTTTGTTGAATTTCCAGTGATTTTTCCATCGGCTGATATCAAGCTTCAAGCTACTTAAGTATGTAAAGCTTTCACCTGTTTGATTTACTGCTTTTCAAGGAAGATTACTCCTTTTCTAGATATTATCAGCTGTATCTTCTTCTTCTTCGTACGCTGTCAGACGTCAACTTGAATTTGTTCGAAGAAAGCAGCTGTCATCATGAGGCCGCCGACACTGCCATAGAGCTTGTCTAATGTTGCCACTGGCGATGGCCACATGTGCTTTCTCTGGTCCTCGTATGTCGGACAATTTTGCAGCAGATGTTCAGCAGTCATTTTCCCTGTACCCCAGGTGCATTCATCAGTGCCACCTATCTTCAGTTTATTGAATAGGTGGTACCTCAGTCTGTTGTGGGCTGTGCAGAGTCTAAAGACCACGACCTACTCTCTTCTGTTCAACTGTTAATAGGCATCATTTTTTGTGTAAGCTACTTAAGTATGTGAAACTTTCACCTGTTTGATTTACTGCTTTTCAAGGAAGATTACTCCTTTTCTAGAAATTATCAGCTGTATAAGGTGTTGGTGATTGTTGTTATGCTCGACAATAACTTTTCTGTCTGTGGCGAGTCCGGGGCAAGCGAGCAGCACATGATGCACTGTCTCCTATGGATGGGTGCAGTTGTGCCAGTTAGATGTGTGTGTCGGGTCTAACTTGTTTATATATTTGTTAAGTCTGATGTGTTCTGTACTAAGTTAGAAGATTATACTGATCTGTCTGCAGTGAGCTTTTGTTGATGTTGTCATTTATGTTTTGACGGTAAATGGGTTCATTTGTAAACACGGTTATGTAAAGAAAGACAGCAAGCAGAGAACTAACCACACCACCTCATACAAGCTGTGGTCTAGCACAATGAAATCTCTTCTTCTTCTTCGTTGTTCTCGATCTCCCACTACCAAGCCATGAACAAGGCTTTGCAAGTAGCAGGATGTAGTCCGGAGAACAGAATGCGACACACCGATGGCAGTGTCTGCTATAAAACTTATTTTTAAAAGTGTGATGAAAGAATTAAAATGAAACAAACTTACAGTTTTCAAACAGCAAAGTGATGCATTGCAGAACAGAGTTGCTAGAAATCCTTTTTCCACATGGTATAAAAACGTTAGTTCCAGCTGCCTTGCAGCAAACAGTGCAAAACAGTAATACTGCCAAGCGGCATCAAAGTTTTTCTCCTTAAACAGAGTGTTGCCTTCATCTTTCAGGTCTTGCATCAGAAAAAGTAATTTTTGCTGTTGAAGGTTTTAAAAAAAACCTGATCAATTACAAACCATCAACATCATTCAGCTCCCTGTGGAGCACATACACATAACATGCAATGTCCTCCTATTCGTTTGTCTACAAACCATCAACATCATTCAGCTCTCTGTGGAGCACATACAAATAACATGCAATGTCCTCCTATTCGTTTGTCTACTTTCTCCCTCTTATTTCCTACAAAAATAGAACAAGTCAGCAGTGCAGATTCATTTTGGTTTTCTTCTACTGCCTCTGCATTTGAAATTAAAGGGATATTGAGAAGTTGTCGTAGTTTACATCGAGGCTGTGGGGAGGAAGACTAACATCTGGTCAGGCAAAATATACTGATCAGACATGTTAGTCAGGGTCAGGGAAAACATACTGACCAAGACCCTCACCTCGGTTTCCTAGCAGCCCTCCCTGGAAATGGGCTGTCTTCATGGTAGCTTGACTAACGAGGTCAGAGATCAACATGATCCCTGTAGTAATGAGTGACAGGCAGATGAAGCCAAGCATAGCACAACCGCCTGGAGGACTCCAGTCCACCCTCATCAGCACGCTCGGGATATGAGGAAAGATGCTACAACCCACCACTTAAAGTCTTTTCCAAGGCGCACAAAAGAGTAACCTACTCATTGTGGGCATTCACAAAGAGCAACAGCAAGGCTGCGATATCTGCTACTTTCAGCCTGACACCATTCTATTTCAGGTGGCTTTTATTAGTACCAGGTTTGTCTTCCCTTCACGAACCATATCCTGTTTCCAGAGCGGCCACTAGTAGGCGGAATAGGGTGTTGGTCAGCTATGGTTTGCTGACCCTGATGCAAGTAGCCAGCTATGAGACACTGGCTGTAGCCTCATGCATCTTGATCTCTTTTGGAACTTTCCACTGTCTCGGGTGGTCAATTTATATTTGACTTTCATTTAACGTGCCCATATTTGTGAAGTTTATTGTGCCTTAATATAGGATGCTGCAGACAGTCTATATCCAAACATCCTTTATTTGCTCTTACGACATATATGGCCAGTTGCAGTGTTACTTCATTTGCCCCAAATTTATAGACTGTTACTTGCTGTTGTTAATATTTATAAACCACGGGGACGGCGTGGGCTAGTTGTTAAGTGACACAGCTCACAAGACGAAGGTACTGGGTTCGCTCCCCATCACAGCAACGGCCGTTATCTGGGGAAGCAGACCCTAACATAAAAATACACGCTGGAAGTCAGATGCACTGGGCCGACAGGCGCAAAATAAAAACCACAGTGCAGCGCACACCGCCTTTGGAAATAAAGAAATGTGGCGAACGCCATACAAAATTTGGATCTACCATTGTCCACAGTCACTTGGTTATCGCAAACACAAGCATTGACCGTCTATGCCTGTGTAAAAGTAAAAATCCTGATTTCACATCACTGTGGCATATTGGGAAAACGGTGTCAGAACCATATTTTCTTTGACCAAATGGCACACTGGGGGTGATGTGGTTAACATCAAGCAGCCGGCTGCCTTGACTTTCTCAGATTATTCTGGCACCCAATTTTCCTTTTAGGCTGGGTGAATCTCTGGAGCCATTTTGCAATCGGAAAAATCCTGCACCGACTGGGGACCAAACCTTGATCACTCGGCTCACCTATGCATGTGTGGTTTACGCTTAGTGATTGGAAAGTTAGAGAAGTAAAAGTCTATAAATTTGTATGGATTGACATAGGCCAATGTTTCAGTTGGAATAGATGGGCATGAGTGAGGGATAGGCTAGATCAAAGATGGCATCTGGTTTTGGGGTGTCAAGTTTGGTCAAATCCCCATCATTCTTGCTGCAAGATGCATCTGTCAGCTGGACACATCAATGGATGAAATTAGGATTGCCTTTTACTTCATTTTCTTTTCTGTTGTTCGACGATGTATACTTCCACTCATGTATGCGATTGTTCAGTCAGAATCCACAAAACTAAATTAGTGTTTGTGTGTCGGAGGGTCAAGCGGCTTTACTTTGTGAATGCATAAATACATGAAACTAATGAGTAAGTAAATTTGTGTAGACCAACCAAAACACAAATGATCGATCAGAGTACTTGTATCTCACAACTAAGGGACTTGGTTCACAGCCTGACCATCATACACTCCAGTCTGTACTAAGCAAAGTAGCACTTATGACTGAGTGTTCTAAGGCCCCAGACTCGAGGTTCATAATCCCAGAATATTGGGATGAGTGTTCTGGTTTAGGAAATAGGTACTTCTGTTACCAGTTAGGACAATGCAACAAGGAAAGGTGCTGGTCGTCACACTTCACAAAAGCGGAGACTTGATACTATGAAGTCTCTAACACTTCATCCCTGACAATAATATATGTTATGATGCTGTACAAAATGTAAGTAGCATGTCCTCTGTAGAACATCGATTCTTACAACCGCCAACCTATTTGGCTGTTAGAAGTATCTTGGCAGGTGGGCAGTATGGTAGGTTGCCATTAATTTCCATACTTGGAGCAATCACACCAAGAAAAATACTCTGTGTCTACCAAATTGGATACAGCGGGAAACAAACCCGGTGCATTGGAATTGTGAAACGGATGTTTCATCCTAAGGCTCACACACACACACTACTATACACTGAGGATATAACATCAATTAATTTTTATTAGCTTTAATAATTTCAACTAACTGTGCGCATATGAAGCTCATAATAAAACAATAATTTTCACTGGAGAAACTCATCCCCATTTTCATTACCACAAAATACTTTAAAACTGCTACCTCAATGGGCTAGTAACATGCAGTTTATATAACTTCTGTCTAAAAGTAGTAAAATCCATACCTTGTTGTCGACTGCCAGTGTTTGATTGGTGCTGGAATATACAAAGTACTCACATAAACTCATTGTTTGCAATATCATTTTAAAATGTTGAGAATGATCAAATATAGATTTTATGAGCTTAAAATACAAAACATAAAACAGAGATTGGGGGGAAAAAAGGATGACGGTGAATTACGCTATTGGGACAAGCTGAGTAGTGAGCGGTTAGATAAGTGGGGTGGATGTAAACATGGATACGTGATGATGGCGGTATTAGATCAGGAGATTCTTCTTCTTCTTCGTTCATTCTCAATCTCCCACTACCAAACCCTGAAAGGGCTTAAGTAGCAGAATGTAGTCCAGAGAACGGAATGCGTTGTGTCGTAGTTTACAGCTTGACTGCGATATTTGCACCTTTCAGTCCAACACATCCGACTTCAGCAAGCATTTGTTGAGTACCGGGTTAGCATTCCCTCTTCGATCCCTTCTCCTTAGCCAGTCTGCCCTGCTGCAGCCTGTTATCCAGGATCACCGTGTGAAGGTGTAGAAGGGCCTTGGCAGCTATGGTTCGCTAACCACTGCAGCTCATGTGCTGCTCAGCATCTTGATGCCGATCAGGAGATTCAAAATAAAGCCACTTACGAGCAGCACGATGACAAGTCAGATGACCAATAGGGGCCGAAGATGCAGCACAGTGAATGAGCTGATAGTAGTGAGCGGTAAGTAGCTGGCTGTTTGATCAGGGTCAGGAAATCAGAGTTGGCCAAGACCCTATTCCACTTCCAACCGGGGGCCCTGGAATCAGGCTGAACTGGCCTAGTCTGGCTAAGAGAATAAGCATCAGAGCAGAAAAGCAACCTGGCTCCAAAAAAATGCCAGCTGAACCAAAAAAAAAAAAAGGCAGTCCCATATAAGACAGGAAATAATATGGTTATGTCATCTCATGTTGGTGTTCAAAACTACTAGTAAAGGCTGAACTCCTATAACTGCCATGTTGACCACATCGTACAAAGATGCAAGAGAGGGCTAGGAGCACTCAACGCCTCCTGTTCATCCTATTTCGTCAGGTCGTGTTGTCTGTCATCGATTACGGATTAGGCATCCTCACACTGTCAAGAACACAGTGTGTAAGGTTGGACCTCATCCAGAATGAAGGTATGCGTCTGGTTCTGGGCTGCACTAGAGATACCCCGATTGTGATGATGCGGTACATGTTGGGATTGTTATCAGTGACATCCAGACATAAACTGGCACAAGTCAAAGCCTATATGTGTGTCACCACAGACACTCGACACCCTCTGCACAGTAGTATCTCAGATATCAAAGGATCAAGAATCAAGAGAGGGTCGTCATGGATGGCACAGGCTGAGACAACAATCGGACACGTCACTCCAGCTGAGACGATAGCCAAAGGGGAAGAATGGGTCCACACTGGTGATAGAATAATAGAGTACCAGAGAGTCATCATAACCTTAGGCAAGGAATGCAGAGAACGGAACATCGAGAGTGCAGAGCACGAGGTAAATCAGCTGATAACTGAGAACACCCAGGAGAGTGACGCTGTCATATACACCGACGGATCAGTCGTGTGCAGTGGGACATCAGGCTGGGGCTTCTCGGATAGAGTGAGAGGAGAGGTCGTGGCTGAGCGCATAAGGCATACATGTCAACAACCTCCAGTATGAGAATGGATATGGAAGCAGTGACCTCTGAGACTTCTATAACAAAGGCAGTCATCGTGACAGATGCGCAAGCCGTACTTCAGAAGGTACAAGCGGATAGCTGCTGTTGAGGCCTCAAACCTTCAGGCGCCGACCTGGATCTACTGTCCTGCTCATGCCGGGGTTCAGGGCAATGAAAGAGCTGACATCTTGGCTTCCCGGGCTCCCATCATGGGCACATTGGTAATGGACAGAAGTGACATTTTGAAATCAATCAATGACCGTCTGCTGGATGAGGACAGCGCAATAGATGAAGAAGCAATCCACAGACTGCAAAGTTTCGACATTAAACGAGGTTAGAGCGGAGTGGGGTGCATGAAAGGACGGCGCAGGAGAGTGTACAACCAGCAAGCTACAGGGACCATCAGCATCCATACCTTACGCCATTTGATGAGAGAGACTGAGCACCTATGGGTATGCCCAGAGTGCAGTGACGTCGATTCTTAGAAACAGAAACTAGTGCTAAATTTATGTTTCTTTGGTGGTGGATTACAGTGGGTTTTCTTATATCCCAAGACATTCTTGAGAAGGTGGACCAGGGCCCTCCTGGCTGCAGTGCAATGAGAGACTTCACGGTAATCTCACCACAGTAACAACCCCCCCCCCCCCCCCCCCCGCAAAACTATTTCCAAGAACAACGGCAAGGATCTTCTTCTTCGTTTGTTATCAATCTTGCGCTAACAAGCCCTGAAAAAGGACTTGGTAAGTAGCAAGATGTAGTCTGGAGAATGGAATGCGTTGTGTTGCTAGTTTACAGATTTGCTGCGATATTTGCACCTTTCGTTTCGACACATCCGTCTTCGGCAGAAAGTGTACACTGAAATCTGACATCTTATTTGGCTCGACATAACACCATGCACGCTTCTCTGCTAATGCCCCTTGCTCAACCTCTCTCACTTTATTTAGATTGACAGCATACCTGCTTAGTACTTAGTCGATCTGTACAGAAATTCTGCAGAGGCAGATGCCCCGTTCAGGTCCCAGCTCTGGTATGAGCTAGGTATAGCCGGGAGAAGGATTTCCTGCTTAGCGGGCTAGGCTTGAGCAGCTTAATACTCTGTTGCATTGGGATAATTGCTTACGGAGAGTGGTTAACCAATGCGCGAGTCCATCTTAATAGACTCAAACAATAGAACAAAGTAGACCCACAGCCTGTTAGGCGCCATCTATGCTGCTCTAAACAAAACCACCTAACTATGGCCGGTGATATGCCATGTCACACAGTTAGTGCCTTTTACCGACATGCTCTCTGTGAGGTAGTGGTGCTATTCTTATCACACACAAAGACCTCGGTCGACCACTCGGGCAGCATACCTGCTTCAAATACTAAATTCCAGTTTTTCTACTCTCAAACAAATCAAACAACAAAAATAACATCTAATATATATACCTTAGTACTTTCAAGTGAGGAGCAATGCGGTCTAAACGCTCTTTCCTATCTTTTTCTGCCATCTTAGCAAAATATCCCTATTGCATGTCAGGCTTTTAAAAACTCCTCACTAATAATTCAGTGGTACTTGTTTCTGAAAGATAAATTTAGAATAATCAACAATATATATATATATATATATATGTTACAGAAAGATCCTCAGAATACCCTGGACAGAGAAAAGAACAAATGTAGACATTCGGCAAGAGTTGAGCATAGAGGAGAACTGGTTTATCAATTCCATTTTGGCTAGAAAATGCAAATACTTTGGTCACATCAAGAGACACAACGGTCTTGAGAGGACGGTGATGGAAGGTATGGTGCCAGGCAAAAGAGGAAGGGGTAGACCAAGAAGACGATGGCACCAAGATATCCAGGAGTGCCTGAGTATGACAGTGGCGGAAGCTGGATTTTTGGCAAGGGAACGAGTTTCTTTCAGACAGACTGTGATGGGAGCGACGTTCTACAAAGGACATGCTACATGATGCTGATGATATATATATATATATATATATATATATATATATATATATATATATATAATGTGGTTTTACTTAAATTGCTTACCATAAGAAGAAAGCCAACACACTACACAAATTCATTTGTTGTGTGTTAACAACTTACATCTATCTTTATCTTCCATTTTAGTGAGATATCTTGTCCCTTTTGTGCATAGGGCTTTAAAAAAATTGAACGCTGGTTGTATGTGGTTGATCTGAGATTCTAATACTCTATGCACCACACAATTCAATCAATCAATCAAAGTCGCTCCTCTCGGTGCATAGGCCACCAACAACATCCCACCAGCATGTGTGGCACTGGGCTGCCCTTTCTGCCTATCTCCAAGTGTGATCATTTAATCTTAGTTGCTTCTCCCATTCTCTTCTTCATGTACCGTCCCTTGAGGATTCCATGTAGGAGATTGTCTGGCTATGTTGAATTGTGCCTTATGCGGTGTATGTCCTATCCAGCACCATTTTCCTTGCTTAATTTGTTGTCCCAGTGGATGTTGTTGGCTCCATTTCCCATAGGTCTTCATGCCACTTTATGTCCATTATCCTTCGTAGGCATCTGTCAACAAAGGACTGGAGTCTTTGTTGTATGGCCTTGGTCATTGTCCATGTCTCGGCTCCATACAGCAACACCAATTTGACACTGGCGCTGAATAGTCTAACTTTGACGTGAATCTAGATTTCTCAGGATCTCCATATGTTGTTTAGTGTCAGGAATGTTCTTTTTGCTTTTCCCAATTCTGATCCGTACCTCCTGATGTGTCTACTGTGGTGTCCAAATAGGTAACGGTATCCACTTCATCCAACTGCTCTCCTTCTAGCATGATTGGTTCTTTGCTGATAGAGTTTAAAGAACTTAGTTTTCTTCATGTTGATATTCAGTCCCAATTTGACTGATGTTCTTTCACACTATCAAGTTTCTCTTGCATTTATACAAATATACTAGATCATCTTTTTAGTTCAGGTCCTCCAATTGTGTCCACTGAATACCAGTTATTTTTCCTTTGATTGATGTATTTTTTATATCTATAGCCAACAAGAACAGGAAAGGAGAGAGCAGGCATCCTTGTCTCCCTTGTATTCACCCGGAAGATGTCGTCAGTGCTCCTTCACGCACTATTCTATTCTCTATTAACTGTGTCTTTGCACATATTCTGGATGAGGGTTGTATACTTCTCTGGTATCCAATAGTGTCTCAATAGTTGCCATGGAGTACTTAGATCGACACTGTCAAATGCTGTTTCATTCAATACTTTGTTCTACTATGATGCTTAGGGTGAGCTATATGATCTGTGCATGATCTTCCCTGGCAAAATCCTGCCTGTTCCTCTCTGAGCTTTTTGTCTACTTCCGCTTCAAATCTGTCCAAGATGATTCTGTTAAATATCTTGCCAGACGCTGACAGCAATGTAATACCCCTATAATTGCTACAATTTGCCAGGTATCCCTTCTTAGGCAGTTTAATCAGATGTCGTTCTTTCCATTCTGTGGACACTCTTCCCTTCATAATTCTTCTTCAATAATCCTTGAAATGTATCAGTGGCCTTTCCTATATCTGTCATTATGGTTTCTGCTCTATTCAATCTGGTCCTGCCACTCTTTCCTTCTTCGGTTTGGATATGGCGCTTTGGCACAATAAGGCAGTATAAATTGTGACCATGTCTTCTGTTCATGTTGAAAAAATTGTACGGCTCCTTAGCATAGTTTTTTTTCTCCTCCTAAAATAATAAATAGTTGTCTTATTTAATTTGTAGTTTTGTTTTTTATTTCAGTAAGAGGTTTGCAAGAGCCATGATAGCGCAGTGGTTAGTGCAATAGCAGTGCAGCCAAGCAGTCTAGGTGAAATTCCAAATTATTGCATGATATTTTTTCCATCGCAAATAGTTCTGGGGTTGACCCAGCCTCAAAATTCAGGAACCAGAGCAAGTACGTGAAGCAAGAGCGGCTAGCATATTGCTTACACCATCACTCCTTGTGTGCCATCGATCAAGTAAATATGGTCCTAAAACCATATTACCAATGTTGCATAGTAATTAAACAGGATCTTTCCTTTCTTTCTAGAAAAAAACTTGATTAAAGATCACATAAATAAATACTTCATTTCATGGTTTTTAAATCCAGAATTCATTATGTATGACCATCTAAAACAATAAACGAACGTGATAGTCTCTAACTCATGCTTCTCTCTCTCTCGTCAACATAGAAGTTACAGTAAAGTGGGGCATAAGTCGACAAGCGTCTGAAATTCCTCATGAGCTCTGCAAAAGGGAGATTTGCTGATGTCTAGAGATTTCACTATGGTGAGTCTCTTACTTCAGAGGAGTGCATGCAGCATCTGAGAGACACAGCTGCTCAGGAGGATGTGGGGGAGGAAGAGGCAGGAATACCCAACGCCAGGGTCCAATAACTCAAAATGAGGATGATTTGTAGGAAGGTTACAGATGTGGACAACCGGATAGCATGAATTTGGTACAGTGTGATTAGTGGTACCATATAAAGTATCTAGATATTGCTTCCAGCAATGACATCTGTGATTTTTGCACATAGTAAAGAGAGGTGCTTAATACCCCACGGCTAGGTGACTTTTGCCCCATTTTCTCAGTTCTTGGTATAACGTTAAAATTCAATTTAAAAATACTTTGAGATGTATTTTGAGTGTACAATACCTTTGTAATAGTGTGTGATTGGTGTTTCTATGATTTTGAGCTGAATTGCTTAAACACATGCTTGGCTGTGCATAAATCACAAAAATTATATCTAGTTACAAAAATACTGGTGCTCTTAAATGCCCCACTTTACGCTATCTGTCAACAAGATTTATTATGTGAGTTATGGATCGACAGAAATTTAAGTAAAAGTACAACTAATGAATACTAATTACAATTTCAGATGAGAAGTCAATGCACAAATTAAGCTTATTATAAACAGAAAAAAAACAGTACTACATGGTGTGCATACCATCTCAAATGGTGAAATTGGCATGGATTAAGATGAGTAAAGCAGAATGAAGGTTCTGGACATTTCAGCAAGCAATACATCATATAAAATAAACTGCTACAGAAACCCCCACTGCAACACCACAAAATATGTAAGACTGTGTAGGATAGTGTTTTGAGTATTGCCTTGATATATTTCATGTTTGTACTTAATGTGTGAAGTAATGTGAATTTGTAGGTAAAATAAAACCATCTGAATAGTATATACGTAACAATTGCTTGAGCAAGAAGCCTTAAATTCCTCAGCCCTTCAAAATTATCCCAGTGGGTCCCAGCAATGGGGAAGATGCCATAACAAGAACAGAAAACTGAATGAGCTATAGATAAACTTTAACGGTTCTCAACATTTCAGTTAATTTCCATAAAGAAAAGTAAAGATCCCTATCAGGCCATGCGGCGCATGGCGTATATATGGTGTGATGCCCATATTATTTTGTAACCCATGGCACTTTAGAGTATGATGTGGTCAGCATCACGCTCGCCGCCTTTAATTCCCGGACTGAACAGGTACGCATTTAAGGCTGGGAGCCATTGCGGTCTGAAACCCATTTCCACCTCAACTGGGAAATGAACCCAGGACCACTCAGGTGCTAAACCAGGTCGCTAACCACTGCGCTACGCTGCTCCCTGGTTAATTTCTTTGGCATGAGAAAATGTAAACAAGTTACAATGAAACTGATTTGCAGGACTAGGGACAGATTTGTCCATGCTGATCTCCAGAAGTAGAGAATAAGTTTATGGTTATCTTCAAAACGTTCTCCAAGAGGTGAATAAAGAGGGTTGAGCATGTGGGCTAGCAACCATATATATTTTTTTTTTTTAAAGCGCTCGTCTGTGACAAGTAACAATTTTTGCTTGGCGAGTAAAAAAAAATATATGGTTTTTAATTGTTACTACATGACGACTCTCACGCTATTAATAATGATATTGTGGTTCAAATAGATTGTACATAAGCTAGTTTATGGTGGTGGATCTAAATGGACATCCACTGCCACAATTTACTAAAGTCATCGATAAATGGTACTTCAATGTTAAAACTTACAAGAATATTCAAGAACACAATCACAATACCTTTGACAGTTGAGTAGTGCATTTTTAAGAAGAAATAGACTAATTCACTGTGTAAGTATACAATATTTTTTGTACGCATTCTTTTGGGTAGAAATAAGGATGAATTACTCATTAGTGCCTAGTTTGCCGCCCAAGACGGATGTGTCAGACCGAAAGGTGCAAATATCGCAGCCAAGCTGTAAACTGTTCTCCGGATTACATCCTGCTACTTACAATACCTGTTCAGGGCTTGGGAGATAGAGAACGAACGCAGAAGAAGTACCTAGTTTAAATTTATTTACATAAATTGCGTGCTGACTGGTGAAACACCCTAAAATTAACAACGCCCTGGTACAACACTGTGTAACATAACTAAATGCTTTGAGACAGCTGCAGCAGTGTGAGTAGTTGCCTATGCTTAGTTCATATCATAGTGAAAATGGGACAACTCAGAGGACTAGACTTAGAGTCTTAGACTAGAGACATGCATGTATGATATTGTATGGAGAGACATGATCGCCTAAGCCAGCCAAGCATGCCGAACCTGAATGGCGTATCCATGATGACATCCACAATTAAATTCATTAGTCAGTCATAAAGTGGATAAAGTATTTACTTTCAGAATTTTAGTCCTAAAGCCTAAACAGTTTAGTTTAAAGCTTTATCCACTTTATGACTGACTAATGAATTTAATTGTGGATGTCATCATGGATACGCCATTCAGGTTCAGCGTGTGATAAAAAGTTGTTTCACTCAATTACCGGGAAATCATAAAAAATGGAACTCTCTTGGGAAGGTATTTTTCCTGTTAGGTGACACACCTGGGTCAACCATGAGCATGATCCTTCTGGTTATGAATATATGATAATAATGTTATATAAGAAGGCCAGTTAAAAAACTATCGCCAGTATCGATCGGCATCAAGACCGTAAAACTATAACGTATAAAGTACTTTAACCTGTCAAATACTGCGTAGTTCTCTTCTACCATATGACGAGACTAACCGTCAGAGATATGTTACAGTTATAGTATTTACAAGTCCCATGCCCATGCAAACCGAAAGTGTGGATACTGGATATAATAAATAATTATGCAATAGTCTAAATGTTCTGTGAAACACAATAACATTTCAGTTCAACTACAAACATATATAAAGAATTAGAAAGATATATAAAAAAGGCCCTTACTCAACGTAATTTTAAAAAATAATGGCAAGTGCAGCATAAACCAGGGATTATCTTGTTCTCTTATCCCTTCAGTAGCGTCTCTTAACTTGTACCCGTAAAAAACTGTTTCCTAGAAATTGTGCGACCAAATTGATTTTTATTTGAGTTTTCTTCAGTTTGGTGTGTCTTTCTCGATCAAATCGGCAGCAAATGTTCCGGAAGTACATACCTTGGAAAAGTTTAAACCTAGAAGAGACATATTTAATTGTTTTATAAATATTATGCATTCTTGTTTCAATTGTGATACGTTTTCGTAAATTAAATGTTTCAACAAATAATTATTTTAATATATGTAGACATTCCAATCAGGCCATTAAAACATATTGTTGTGCGAATAGCAATGCCGTCTGTTGGCCATTTTTAGACAATAAACTATGTCAAAAATAACTTGGCTTGACCCGGTGCGTCGGTTGCCAGCTTGGTTTCATTTCTTTTGTAAAGCTAAATTCCTTAAATGAATTCATTTTTTAATTGGTTGGCGTTGAAACAAAAAACAAACAAAACCTTAATATATTTTAACAGGCTCCATAACAGGATTGCTATCTTCACTTTTTTACGGCCTATTTTCAGATATAACGTCGACTTTTTATACGGATAGGGGTGACATTCTGAGGGTGATCAATGACCGCTTTTTAGATATTGACACTGTAATCGATTAACTAACAATCAACAGATTGTATAATCTTAAGCACGATCGTGGGGCAGGGCTACCATATTGACAACTTGAATACTTGGTTCCGTTTATTCAATCAGGCAGGGTAGCCTGATGCCAAAAGCTGCTTGGATCTGTGTCTCTGTCCTTCGCTTTGGAGTACCACGACGGTCCAAAGGACGTGGTGTAGGTTATCTTTCGATCTCGTCGGCGGACGGCCGCGTGAGTGGTTGTAGTTGTATGGCCATCAGAAAGATACCGTCTTCTCCATCTATCGTTAGTCATGTGGACCACACATGTCCTGCCCATCTGTACATTCACATTGATGCAGTCGATGACATCCGGGAACTCTGGTCGCGGATGTCCGTGTTTCGAATGTGGTCTCTTATAGAGATTTCTTAGCGCTTTCGGTAATTCAGAGCTGCGCTTCGTCGGATTAACAGTAGACTTCAAATCTCCCACACAAATACCATTGTTGAGATAACCATCTTCTTCTTCTTCTTCCGCGTTCGTTCTCAATCTCCCGCTACCAAGCCATGAATATGGCATTGCAAGTAGCATGATGTAGTCCGGAGAACGAAATGCGTTGTGTTGCTAGTTTACAGCTTGACTGCGATATTTGCACCTTTCGGTCAAACACATCCGTCTTCGGTAGATGGAATAACCATGCTATTGAAGGTGTGAGCCCTGACCTTAATGTCCGCCATCTGATGGAGTATCGGTTTAATGCAGTTGAAGCCGAGTCAACCGCCGCTCTCCTGTGTGAGATCTCCTTATCACTAATCAAATGTTCTCTAACATAGGAGATGAAGCAAAGAACAAATTGCTACACATCTTTAAGACAAGCTGGAAACAAGGAACTGTCCACCAAGTGTGGACGGGGGCAAGGACTATCCCTGTCCTTGTTGTTGTTTAATACCCACATTGAGTAAGTTTACTCTTAACTTGACTTAACATGAGTAAGTTTACTCTTAACTTGACTTAACGTGAGTCAGTTTACTCTTAACTTGACTTAACATGAGTAAGTTTACTCTTAACTTGACTTAACATGAGTAAGTTTACTCTTAACTTGACTTATCATGAGTAAGTTTACTCTTAACTTGACTTAACATGAGTAAGTTTACTCTTAACTTGACTTAACATGAGTAAGTTTACTCTTAACTTAACATTTTTATACTGGTTTAGAAGACTCGTCGGAGTCTGTAGACAACCAGTCACATCTGCAGTACCCTGCTCTAAAAACTGTGCACATCCAATCTATTCTTAAATGCTTTAACCGTCTCTGCCTCCACCACCTCCTGTGGTAATGCATTCCAAGCATTCACCACTCTCAGAGTAAAAAAATATTTCAGAATATCCAAATCTAATCTTTCTTTAGTTAATGTGTATATGTGCCCTCTTGTTTTCGTTGGTGGTTGTATTTTGAAAAACTTGTTATAGTCTAATTTTACCTTTCCTGTGGTTATCTTATAAACCTGTATTAAGTCACCTTGAATTCTTCTTTTATCTAGACACTTGTAGACCGGTTTTCCTATTTCATCATAACTCTAATTCTGGAATCCCACTATTAGCTTTATCGCTCTTCTTTGTTTCCTTTCCAGCATGTTTATATCTCCCCTATGATAAGGACTCCACACCTGTACACAGTACTCGAATCTAGGTCTAACTAATGCGTTATACAGTTTGACTATCACTTCCTTGCTCCTAACATTGCACCTTTTTCACTGCTACCTGGACTTGCTCATTCATGATTCATGTATTCTCTATTATAACCCCTAGGTCCCTTTTCTTATCTATCATTCTAATATTGTTATCGCCCATTCTGTAATTATGTTCCATATTGGATCTACCCACGTGAATGACTGTACATTTGTCTACATTAAACTCCATTTCACAGGCCAGTCTCGAATTTTATCTAAATCCAACATCAATATATCACTTCTGCTATAGATGAGACATTCCTATATAGTTTTGTATCATCTGCACATTTTTCAATCATGGATCCTATATCAATGTCCAAATCGTTTATATATATCAAGAACAATATCGGTCCCAAAACCGAGCCCTGTGGCACTCCACTTTTTGCTTCACACCACTCAGAGTACTTCATATTTATGCCCACTCTCTGCTTTCTTCCCGTTAACCAACTTTCAATCCATTCGGCAACCTCCCACTTATTCCATGTGATTTCAAATTTTTGTTTAAATGTTCGATGAGGTACTCTATCAAAAGCCTTTGCAAAATCTAGATTTCTGTGCGTCCTGAAAAGGACGTAAAGTGGCAGGTTGTAGTAGCTTTCCACACATCCCGAGCATGCGGATAAAAATGGGGTTGTGCTATGTTTAGCCTCATTTGCGTGGTCACTACTACGGTGATCACATTGATCCACATCTGCATTGAAAACAGTATGTTTCCATGGAACGCTACATGGAAGAGATATTGTGGTCTTGGTCAGTGCATTGTGCCTGACGCGACATCCTGATCAGTATGATATGCCTGACTGGACTAACGTCCCAGTTCTTCATTCCGATCCTTAAACATAGTAAGAACAACATGAAGCCAGGCAGTTATAGACCTATTTGTCTACTTAGCTGTTTGGGGAAACTAATGGAATGAATCATTAACACTAGAATAATCTGGCATTTGAATCAAAAAAATTTACCTATCCACCGTCAAGCAGGTTTTCGTTGAAATAGATCAGGGGACATATCTTGCTTGAGATAAAAGATGAATTTCAAGAGAAAAAAGAAAACACTGGCAGTCTGGATAGATCTAGAAAAAGCCTTTGATAGAATATGGAAGATCGGGTTCAAACTACTGCAAATGGGTGTAACCAACATATGCAAATAGAAAGACGATTACTTAGAAAACAGGACAGCAAGAGTACAACTCCAAGGACACCTCAGCAACAGATTAAAATGGAACAAATAGTTTCACAAGGTGGAATACTCTCATCTATACTGTTCCTTATATACATCAATGATATAATCACAGAAATCGTTAAACAAAGAAATGGTAAATCGCCATAAACGAAACCAAAACCACGTACACAATCTTCTCCCTAACTCCCAAATCACAAGAAGTAATCATAAAAGTAAATGACCAGGCTCTCCCCCTTGACAAAAGTCCAACTTACTGGGAATAACAATGGACCCAATTCTGACATGGAAATCCAGATTTTAAAAAACCACCAGCAAAGCTAAGAACAGAATGAGAAAGATATCGGATTCAACATAGGAGCTGACACGAGCACCCTAAAAAAACTGTACATAGGTTATGCGAGACCAGTGCTAGTATACAGGATAGCAGCATGGTACACATGATAATAATAATGTTCGCTGAGGCGTCTGAGGCCCGTTGCGTCGGTAGACCACATCCATGACCCAAGGATGTGGGGTGGTTCCATGCCTCGTCCAGGGCAGAGGAGGAGATTGCTAGTTGCAGGGGCCATACTATTCGGGGACATTCTCTTCTGCGCCTCCAGCCGGTCGGAGGAAGACTATTGGTGCTGAGGAGCGACTTGTATAGTATCTTGTGGGCAGGGGTTTCCTAGTCCAGCCGTATAACATGACCGAACAAAGAAACTCGGCGCCTGTCAAATGTTCCTGAGATTGGATGAAGGCCTGTTTTAGCAGAGACCTCCACGTTGCAGATGTAGTCATGCCATCGGATGCCCAGGATACACCGAGTTGTTGCGCATATGAAAGGTTTCCATTCTCGACATGTAATGTTTCAGCAATGTCAAGGTTTCTGAGCCGTAAAGCATGACTGGGACCACGCAGGACTGGTAGATTGGAATTTTTATCCCAAGGGAGATCTTGCCATTACTTGACACACGTCCACGGCAAAACAAAAAAATAACTTAAAAAAAATTAATACAATCTAAAATCAAGGTATAAGTATCATCACTGGAGCTATGAGAACAACACCAATGAATGCTATGGAGAACATCACAAGATTCGAACGTATAGAGACGTGCACAGACCAAAAAAACACTCCAGCAGGGAGAGATGTTCAAACGAATGCCAGATCACCCAGTATTTGATATAATAAATCGCATGAGAAGAGGGAGATTAAAGAAAAACCACTTCATATAAAAAAACATGGGTACGGCGTGGTCTAGTGGTTAAGTGGCACGGCTCACAACTGGGTTCGATCCCCATCACAGCACCGACCGTTACCCCGGGGAAGCAAACCTTTAGAAAATGCAAGAGAAAGCACACACTTACATAAAATGCATGCTGAAGTCGTGTGCACTGGGTCGACAGGTGCAAAATAAAAACCACAGTGCAACGCACACTGCCTTGGGGATTAGAGAAATAAGGCGAACGCAAAACAAAAACCAAAAAAAAAACAAAAACAAAATATTTAAAAAAAACAACTTGCAAGCGCATACCAAATCATAAGCTCGACAGTGGTTAGAGATCTAAAACAAACATCCCAAATTTTAACATGGAAAAAGGCAAAACACCTGAGATGGTAGAAACTATAGAGAGAATATGGAAGAATGAATGTGGAAACATATCTAAAGAGAGTATACGTGGTTTGGGGCTCTAATACAGACTAAGGAACGGAGAAAATTGAGTATTTAATAACGGGAACATACTTCAATAACTTCCATGCAGAAGCAAAGGCACTGAAGGCCGCAGATGAGCTTGTAATCCAAGATAAGTATATCCACCAAGAAAACATAGTATTCCTGACTGATGCGTGTCATTATTAACATCGATAAAACAATACAAATATGAAGATCTTGAGCAATATATGTTCTTCCTGACACAGCTTTCATCACAGCACCCAAAGTTGGTCATATAGTGGATCCCTCCCCACTGCAATATTGAATGCAATGATGCTGCAGACAAACTAGCAAAGTGTGGAGGAGCATCTCCACAAACAAACCTGAACATCACATATGATGAGGCTAAGACCATAATTAAAGCCAATTTAAGAGGACAATGGGCAGATCAACACTCCAACTTCAGAAAAGAAGACAGCTACTTTAAATTAACTAGAGAAGAGCAAGTCATCATCTTCAGGCTGAGAACTGTGCATAATATACTCAATGGTCATCTTTACAACAAATCGATGATTGGACCAGATGACAGGTGTCCATGTGGAGAGCATACCCTGACCGTGGAACACATCCTGCAAAGCTGTACGCTCACGCAGGAAGAGAGAACAATACTGGTCGCGAGAGACAAATATGAGACAAAAGCTGTATGGAGATAAAACAGCCTTACAAACAACGGTGTCCTTTCTAAGAGAAACTGGGACCTTGGTCTGAGGATGAACGAAGAAGAAAAAGATCTCATTGTCATTGTTGTGGCTGTTGTTGATTTCCTGGCCTAGATAGATATATTTCCTGGCCTAGATAGATATATTTCCTGGCCTAGATAGATATATTTCCTGGCCTAGATAGATATATTTCCTGGCCTAGATAGATATATTTCCTGGCCTAGATAGATATATTTCCTGGCCTAGATAGATATATTTCCTGGCCTAGATAGATATATTTCCTGGCCTAGATAGATATATTTCCTGGCCTAGATAGATATATTTCCTGGCCTAGATAGATATATTTCCTGGCCTAGATAGATATACCCATTTACATTTTCGATGGGTTTCCAATCGCAGTTCTCCCAGTAGGGCAGAATGTGTTCAGTAAAAATTGAGTCTTCTTTCTATTCATCCTCAGGCCAACCGCCTTACCTGCTCTATTCAACTCATTTAGACTTTGTTCGTCTTCTGCAATGCTGAACTTAGTTATCAATTTCCAGAAATGTTGCAACTTTTCAAACCATTCGGCATCTTTCTTTTTCTGGTTTGACATCTTTTTTGAGAACTTTAAAAATCAATTGGCATCTGTTTGGTAAATTGTTAAAACTACTGGCATCTTTCTGTCAACTAAAAAAAAAATATCAACATTTTCCTTTCAATACCTTTTATTACTAGTGTTGTTTCTGTTCTTTTTTTGAAATGTCACGCAATGTAATATATTAATTATTTCCGCCAAATAAATACTTGTCTTATGATCATTATCACTAACAAGCGTTCTTTGTTTACAACTCCCAGTTTCCATATTCAACGTTCCCTTTCTTGTGTCCGCCTGTGAACGTGTATAATGAAACTGAAAGTGACAGCATTCAATCAGTTCTTAGAACTAAACTCCCAAATTGAATTTTTAGCGGGAGATATACAATTTCAAAGTGATTGAAAATTAACGTAAATATAAAGCGACGCTACAGAACTTGTTGACCCGTTCCTCGGGGACAGTTGTACCACTGCGGGTTCCAAGTTCATCTCCAACGATCTATTTCCTGGACTATGGAGGCAGTGTGGAATCTAAGGTATTGCACATGCGATGGACGTCACTTGAATGGGGGACGCCACTGAGCAGTTTCTAATAAAATCAGAAATCAATCCTCTGACAGTTTCATGTTTGTTTCATGTAGCCTTTACTTGTTAGAATACCAAGGTTCATCCCGTATAAATTCGTTACTACTTGAGAAGGGAAGCCAAGTCCGACAAATCCGAGTGCGACGAGAGTAAGAATGGGGATGCCAGATAAAGGGACATAACTGGTGTGACCGACGATGGTGGTGGTGATGTCGAGTTTATTGACGAGAAATTTTGAAATGGTTGTGGTGAGAAAGTGGAAGTGACTCGCTATTGGTTCATTTAATACCTTTCTAAATAGTCAGCATTTTCTATCTACTGTATTCACTATTCCCGGTCAGACAGACTATCAATCCTTATAGAAGCAGGAAAGTGAATTCAACAAGAGGACAGCACCTGAAATGATTAATTTTTATTAAAATGCAAAGAATCATCCGAAGTGGTTCACACAATGGAAATCGAAGTGGTTCACACAATGTAAATCGAAGTGGTTCACACAATGTAAATCGAAGTGGTTCACACAAAGGAAATTGAAGTGGTTCACACAAAGGAAATCGAAGTGGTTCACACAATGAAAATCGAAGTGGTTCACACAATGTAAATCGAAGTGGTTCACACAAAGGAAATTGAAGTGGTTCACACAAAGGAAATCGAAGTGGTTCACACAATGAAAATCGAAGTGGTTCACACAATGTAAATCGAAGTGGTTCACACAAAGGAAATTGAAGTGGTTCACACAAAGGAAATCGAAGTGGTCACACAAAGGAAATTGAAGTGGTTCACACAAAGGAAATCGAAGTGGTTCACACAAAGGAAATCGAAGTGGTTCACACAATGAAAATCGAAGTGGTTCACACAATGTAAATCGAAGTGGTTCACACAAAGGAAATTGAAGTGGTTCACACAAAGGAAATTGAAGTGGTTCACACAATGAAAATCGAAGTGGTTCACACAATGTAAATCGAAGTGGTTCACACAAAGGAAATCGAAGTGGTTCACACAATGGAAAGAACTGAGAGCGTCTTCCAGTTATCACAGTGCTTTAAGATGATCAAAATGTTATTTAGCAACAAGTGACACATTCTGACATCCAAACAGATAAATCAGAAATTGAAAATGAGAATTGTCAGGTGTTATGTTTACTCATCACTGGCTCAGCAACATGGACGCTGGATAACAAGTTGGAAAAGAGTATTGAAGCCTTCGAGATGTGGGTATACGAGAATAGAAGATTTGGTCACATTTCTTGGAAAGAGAAGAAAACAAATGTGGAGGTATTGAAAAAGTTTAGAATGAAAAGAGAATTAATGACCGAAATCAAGGTTAGACAATTAAGTTATATTTGGTCATATAACAAGGTATACCTCATTGTTGAAGACCATACTAGAGGGTAGGGTGACAGGCAGGTATTGAAGAGGTAGACAACGGTATACGTGGGTGGGTAACATCAGGTAATGAACTTGAAAAAGCCTGTCAAATTCCACCACTACGGCAAGAAATAGAGTACACTGGAGATCCATCGCAGCCGAATTTCGATGCGAAGATGACACCTGAACTGAACTTCAGATAATGATGCACATCGCAAGTTGTGAGAACTCATTCAGTAAGCTTGGCTTCGTTTGTTCTCAATCTCCCGCTACCAAGCCTTGAAAGGGATTAAGTAGCAGAATGTAGTCCAGAGAACGGAGTGCGTTGTGTCGTAGATTACAGCTTGACTGCGATATTTGCACCTTTCGGTCCAACACATCCGACTTCAGCGAGCATTTAGCATTCCCTCTTCGATCCCTTCTCCTTAGCCAGTCTGCTCTGTTGCAGCCTGTTATCCAGGATCACTACGGGGAGGTGTAGAAGGGTCTTGGCAGCTCTGGTACGCTGGCCCTGACGATAGCAGTCACCTATGGGTCGCTGACCACTGCAGCTTATTCGCTGCTCAGTGTCTTGATCCCGCATCGTATTACTGCAGGGTTATACATCCTTTATTCCCTAGCCTCTAATTTCCTCGGTTGGCCATGGTAGGCACCTGCAATAGGAGTAAACGCTATGACAATAGCTTTTTGAAAAATCAAATTTCCTGGAATAGGAGTTTTCCGCAGTAACTATTCACATCCGGGTCAAGATGCAGCAGCGAACAAGCTAACAGCAGCCAGCGACTCACAACTGACTGCTTGTATTTTAGGAGCAGTGAACCAAAGCTGACCAAGACCCTATTCTGCGTCCAGCCGGTACCATAGAAACATAATACACTAGTTACTGGTGTAGTCTGGCCAAGGGAAAGGAGCACAGTACGAAGGCAGCCACGGTACTAAAAAAAAGTCCACTGGAATTGCACGTGTCGATTCAAAAGGCGCAGATATCACAACCTCACTGTAAACTTCGACACACCGTCCTTTCCAGAACAAACGTCGAACAAATTCACATATTATCAGTCTCTTTGTTATTTGCTTCAAGTTCGCTCTGCCATGCATGCAAATGTCTGACTTTCTTCTTTCCTTATCAGCGGGGCTCGAGAACAGAGACTTCCTTGTAATTCTATTATCGCATCTATTAATATATGATCAACCCAACGCCTTCTGATTATCGTAGGGGTAGAGCAGTTACTTTTCATATCAAAGGCAGAGGGTTCAACTCCTGCACATCTGTAAAGGTGTACTTTTAAATGGATACCTGACCTATGATTACAGAAGGAAGCACAGTGAAGAAGGAAATGGGCTTCATACAAACTGTGGTTTAGTACGATGAAGGTTGTAACACTTCATTCCCGACGGCACTGTCTGCTAATGGACCTATTTTTAATCCAACACCTCTTCTCTAAGTCCTGTTCCACCGGTTCTCTCGCACAGATCCACATGAGTGATCTTATAACATTTCATTAGCTCCATTCTGCCCATTCACCCATTTATAAATTGTTATTTATTGTTTGTCCTCCATGTTTCAGGACCATATAATAGATCCGAATTTAGATTGAAGTTTAAGATTTTAAATTTTGTGTTAGATTGAGTTTCTTTTTATTTCTATAAGTTCTTCAACGCAATGAATGCACCCCTCACATTTCGTTAGTTAGTTAGTTAGTTAGTTAGGAAGTCTGTAGTTAGTTAGTTAGTTAGTTAGTTAGTTAGTCTACTCGAATCGGTAAAGAACACAACACATGAGGACATAACACATAAATTCAGAACAGAGCTAAATGCCATACAAAAGATCTCAAAGATTACACTCCAGTGATTCCCTTCTCATTGTGGAATTACGGGAAACGAGAGAGCTGATGCACTATCCAAAGCAGGTGGGAAAATGGAACAATACACCCATAATGTGCCATATAAGGAAACTAAAACCATCATTCGCAGCCAGTATAATATACAATGGGAGAAAGAAATGGGAGAGAGTAACAGTCCAGACCCAATCCACCAGCTACAAAGACACCAGCAAACTGTAATGTTTCTCATGAGAATGGACCAAAGCATACTACTGGACCACACATATCGGCTAAAAATCTCCCAAACAAATGAATGTCCATGTGGGACAGGAGTCCAGACCCCTGAACACGTACTTCAAGAATGTCCGGCCTATGAAGAACTAAGATGTCAGACTTGGCCAGATGGAGCAGAACTGAGACAAAAACTATGGGGTCACCGCTCAGACCTGGAAAGGACTGTGGACTTCATCCTGGCGATAGGACTGCAGATTTAACATAATCAGAAAAACCCGAACGGAGAAGAAGAAGAAGAAGAAGTTAGTTGTCAATCGTAAGAGGAAATGGCGACAGCGTCAGAAGTGATTATTCAAATGTACAGTCTGATCTGAGCGTAACAAACTCTACACATGAAGATCGTTACTAATTGGGCCGTCTTGAATTCTGTCCTTTCATGCAGCTAGCTTTTCCGCACCCCAGTAATGGTTCTCTGCTCAGCAATACAAGCACCATGAGTGATAGCAGTGCCCCAGACTGAGCGAGTCGGAACAAGGATCGAGCTGTTTGGAGACAGTCAATTGGAAGGGGCATAGTGGCTGCCGAAGCTCGTAGAAGTCTTCTGGCTGCAGATAAAAGAGAAAGACTGAATAGATCGGTGAACACATCGACAAGCCAGCCTCCTTTGCTGGTTGTACGATCTTTGGCAGGAACTATCATTCGTGGGTCATAGCAGACTGTGTCGCAATACAGGAGACGGAGCTGGACACAACTCACAGAGCGCCAAGCGCATGGTCTACAGAGATGTCAATGATGATGGTACTGGTTAGAAGAGACTAAAGTATGGTCAGACAAAACATACTGATCAGACATGTTAGTCAGAGTCAGGCAAACCATACTGATCAGACATGTTAGTCAGAGTCAGGCAAACTATACTGATCAGACATGTTAGTCAGAGTCAGGCAAACTATACTGGTCAGACATGTTAGTCAGACAAACTATACTGATCAGACATGTTAGTCAGAGTCAGGCAAACTATACTGGTCAGACATGTTAGTCAGACAAACTATACTGATCAGACATGTTAGTCAGAGTCAGGCAAACTATACTGGTCAGACATGTTAGTCAGAGTCAGGCAAACTATACTGATCAGACATGTTAGTCAGAGTCAGGCACACTATACAGGTCAGACATGTTAGTCAGAGTCAGGCAAAATATACTGATCAGACATGTTAGTCAGAGTCAGGCAAACTATACTGGTCAGACATTTTAGTCAGAGTCAGACAAAATATACTGATCAGACATGTTAGTCAGAGTCAGGCAAACTATACAGGTCAGACATGTTAGTCAGAGTCCGGCAAAATATACTGATCAGACATGTTAGTCAGAGTCAGGCAAACTATACTGGTCAGACATTTTAGTCAGAGTCAGACAAAATATACTGATCAGACATGTTAGTCAGAGTCAGGCAAACTATACTGGTCAGACATGTTAGTCAGAGTCAGGCAAACTATACTGGTCAGACATGTTAGTCATAGTCAGGCAAAATATACTAATCAGACATGTTAGTCAGAGTCAGACAAAACATACTGATCAGACATGCTAGTCAGTCAGACAAAATATACTGATCAGACATGCTAGTCAGTCAGACAAAATATACTGATCAGACATGCTAGTCAGTCAGACAAAATATACTGATCAGACATGCTAGTCAGTCAGACAAAACATACTGATCAGACATGCTAGTCAGTCAGACAAACTATACTGATCAGACATGCTAGTCAGTCAGACAAAATATACTGATCAGACATGCTAGTCAGTCAGACAAACTATACTGATCAGACATGCTAGTCAGTCAGACAAACTATACTGATCAGACATGCTAGTCAGTCAGGCAAACTATATTGATCAGACATGCTAGTCAGTCAGACAAACTATACTGATCAGACATGCTAGTCAGACAAACTATACTGATCAGACATATTAGTCAGACAAACTATACTGATCAGACATGTTAGTCAGACAAACTATACTGATCAGACATGTTAGTCAGACAAACTATACTGATCAGACATGTTAGTCAGACAAACTATACTGATCAGACATGTTAGTCAGACAAACTATACTGATCAGACATGTTAGTTGAGGGATCAAAACGCTGACAGCGTATGATCCATAGCTGACTGCTAGCTGCCTGCTGAAGTCGGATGTTTTGGAACGAAATGTGTAAATATCGCAGTCAAGCTGTAAACTACGACACAACGCATTCCGTTCTCTGTAATACATCCTCCTACTTACAAAGTACATTTCAGGGCTTGGTAGCGGGAGATTGAGAACGAACGAAGACGCAAAAGTATTGCTATTTTACACCTTGACTGCGACATTTTCACCTTTCGGTCTGACACATACATCTGTCTTCAGCATGTTTTTTTATACCTAAACAAAGACCTTTCTACTGTAATGCATACTTTGTCCATTCATAAACAGAAACTGTACCCTAGAAAAGCATAGGCTTACTGCCGCGGCTAACGTAGGTGAAGTGGGGGAATGCCCATCAATATTATACAGAGACGGGGAAAGTGAATTGGACGGAAGAAACTGAAGTGAAGCGGCTCACGCAGCGAACAGGAAATTGTGCGTCACGCTTTCATTATCAATTATCACGCACACTTGACAATCTTAACTTTCTAACTTTAGTGCTGTTAAATAAGTTGAGTTGTTTATCCTATTCTACCTCATGTTATTTAACTAAACATTGTCATTTTCATGTGCAGCCTCTTTCTCGCGGTGTTTCGTTTTAAGGACTCCAAGTGTTAAGGATACATAATTTAGTTCGTCTGCCATTATGCGCCTCATGTTATTCTATCCTCGACAAGGAGGGCAGCGGTTCGAATCCCGGTTTGACATATATTTGTCTTGACTGTGATATTTGCACATTTCGGTCCAACACATCTGACTTCAGCTAGCATTTTTTGAGTACCGGGTTAGCATTCCCTCCACGATCCCCTCTCCTTAGCCAGTCTGCCCTGCTGCAGCCTGTGATCCAGGATCACCGCGTGTAGGTGTAGAAGGGTCTTGACAGC
Source organism: Ariolimax columbianus (assembly GCA_036924085.1). Classification (NCBI taxonomy): domain Eukaryota; kingdom Metazoa; phylum Mollusca; class Gastropoda; order Stylommatophora; family Arionidae; genus Ariolimax; species Ariolimax columbianus. Next base: position 33,508,898 of record JAVGWX010000006.1, read on the forward strand.
TGACCGCTGCAGCTCATTTCCTGACATATTATTCAGTAACAGAAATGCTTCCTTGCCTTACCAATTCTAGCCCTTACATCTGCCTCTGTGTCCTCTGAAGTATCAATAGTGGTGCCCAAATATGTGAAGGTGTCCACCTCCTCCAAACATGACTGAATCTTTGCATAAGGTGTTGATTTTAAACAGTTTGATTTTCTTCATGTTAATATTTAATCGTTCAAGAGGAAGACAACGCTTAAGTGGATGGAGATGATAGACTGGAAAAAGCCTCTCAGATTTTACAATTACGGCAGGAGATAGAGTACACTGGAGATCCATTGCAGCCGAGGTTCGAAGCGGAGATGGCCCTTTTTTTTCGTTCGCCTTATTCCACTATTTCCCAAGGCGGTGTAAGTTGCACTATGTTTTTATTTTTGCGCCTGTCGGCCCAGAGCATCCATTTTATGTAAGGGTCTGCTTCCTCCTGCCTCCTGCATTTTCTAGGGTTTTGCTTCCCCAGGGTAGTGGCAGGTGCTGTGATGGGGATCGAACCCAGCACCTTGGGGTTGTGAGCCATGTCACTTAACCACTAGTTCACGCCGTTCACAATATGCTTTATCCTTATTTTACAGAACAAAAAATTATAAAGACATACATTCATCATATAAAACATTCACAAATAATCATAAAATAATTCAGCTTGAGTGCACATGCTAAAAAAAGCCAGTTTATTCACAAGACATTAAGAGCGAAAAATGTACATTACAGAAAGAAACTACAGAAACAATGTATAAGTGAGCTGCATGAGTATGAAATATATGTTTCTGTGACACCAACAATCATCACGCAAGAATTCCAAATATACCACCATTCATGGTGTGTGTTAGCATTAATACAGACAAATACAGCACCATGCTTTTCACTCTCTTCACAAAGCAAAAAGTTTGTGTTACCAAGATAAATGGAAACCTCCTGAGAAAAGATAAACAGCCTACCTATCTTGGATGTACGAGGGCTAGTCAGTAAATATCTCACAAATAGCTATTTAAGACACAAACTTGAAAATCACAGCAACACATTGCTCTTTAACTGTTCAACCCTGTGAGCACAGACACCATTTTGTTCTGAGCTGCGCATGTGACACCAGCGTCTTATATATAAAGTGATGACAAATCTGGATATTGCCGCCAGCTACAAACACCTTTAGAAACTACCAACTACATTTTTCAGCTATACCATACCAGTTTGTGGCCTACTTACTGACTAAGCCTCACATACACTCGATGATATATTGATGTGGAGGTAACGTGTCAACAAGGTGGTCAAGAAGGCCTGGAGGAAGTTAGCCACCCTGAACCATTTTGGGACTTATGGAAAAATATGTAACAAAGTTTACCAACAGGGTATGCGACCACATCTGGAATATGGATCAGCAGTGTGGTACCCAGTAGCAAACACTGCAGAACCAGGTGCATAGGGTTATTACAGGAAACAAAATCAACACCAAATGCGGAGATGGAGAAAATTGGGATAATACAAGCACTAAGAGAATGCAAAGACACAAAGGTATTAACACAGGCACAAATGTTCCTCTGCATGCCAAATAATCTAATGAAGGAAAAATTCAAAAATTTAGCAATGGGAAGACTGAAAAGAAGCAGTTTTTTGCACCAGGCAAAATTACTTTGTACACAAACTACAGACCTACCTGAAGTTGACATCCTTCTAAAGTTCATGCCACAACAAAGTCCTTGGAGAGAGGAGCATGGACTACCAGTATGTATCCAATTAACAGTGAAAGGAATACTAGACAAGGATGAACAGAACAGTGTGCAACATAGGACAGTGACTCTCAGTTTCCTGGATGACGAATACACACAAGACCGTTGGGAGTATACACAGATGGGTCAGCATAGAATGCAGTAAAGAATGGGTGAGCAGGAGTGTACATAGAATACCCTAGCAATACTAGGGATATGGTCTAGGAAATTCTGCCATAATTATGATGCAGAAATCCAGACAATCAAGGTGGCAACTGAGAAACTGTTGAACACTAATCTTGGTCCATAACCTGTAGTATTTCTGACAGATTCACAGCCAGGACTCTAATCACTAAATCCTGAAAAATATCTAGCTCAACAGGCCCTAAGCACTAAATCCTGAAAAACTTCCAGCTCAACAGGCCCTAAGCACTGAATCCTGAAAAACTTCCAGCTCAACAGGCCCTAAGCACTAAATCCTGAAAAACTTTCAGTTCAACAGGCCCTAAGCACTAAATCCTGAAAAACTTTTAGCTCAACAGGCCCTAAGCACCAAATCCTGAAAAACTTCCAGCTCAACAGGCTCTAAGCACTAAATCCTGAAAAACTTCCAGCTCAACAGACCCTAAGCACCAAATCCTGAAAAACTTCCAGCTCAACAGGCTTTACTGTCCGAACTGAGTAATAGCGCAAGATATCGTGTTATTACAAGATACCGGGAAACGAGAGAGCAGATCAACTGACAAAGGAGGGTGTTGCAGATACGCAACTGGATGTACCAGTTACATACCAACAGAAGAAAAGTATGATCAAATCAATCAGAGTCACCAACCCTAATACAAGACAATTACCATAAGATGAACAGACAAGAACAAACTGTTGTGTTGAAGCCCAGAACAGAACACAATGGACTCTACAGTCATGTGTACACAAAATAGAAGGAGCACATACCACAGAACTGCCCTGAATATGCCAATACGGTGCTCTCCATCTGTTTCTATTCTGAGCCGTTTTCTTGAGTTCCAGATGCACTGGCCTTCCAACTTATCAATTTCCCAGTGGCTTTCTTCTTCTTCTTCGTTCGTTCTCAATCTCCCCCTACCAAACCCTGAAAGGGCTTAAGTAGCAGAATCTAGTCCAGATAACGGAATGTGTTGTGTCGTAGTTTACAGCTTGGCTGCGATATTTGCACCTTTCGGTCCAACACATCCGACTTCAGTGCCCCAGTGGCTTTCAATTTGGGCTTCTCTCTAAGGATGTGTCCTATCCACCCTCCAGCCGTACTAGCTATTGTCATGTTCCCTGACAGAGATCTGTATTTGATATGACCTCTGGCTATCTGATCCCAAGTATTTGAAAGATATACAAACTCATTTTTCAATTCGTAATAAAGACCATGCACATTTCTTAGAGAAGACAGGTGTAACATTTTCAGAATATAAATGGTTACACGGCATGATTTTTTTAGTGCTCTAAAGGTATTATAGACAGGTATTTTCCTTTCTATGTCACCAAGAGATTGGCATAGTTCAAATGATGAAAACTTGGTATTTCAAAACTGATTTTTAGTAGTATGTATAGATTTATTGAATAAATATTGCAATCAGATGCTACTTAAATTGAAAGTAAAGAGGACAGAAAGACAAGACGGTATAATTTAATTTTATATTGGTCGCTCAGGTCGGACCGGCATTCTGCATACCTTTTGAGTAGCACTACTTTAAATTGATAACTAAACACTTCTAAAATGCACCATATATAAAGAAACTATAGTGAAGAATTGCCTGTGCCCTTTTGCTTAATGAATGCCAGTGGATGAACTGACTTACCATTTTAAGGTGACAACAAGCAAGGTTGTAATAATACAAAAAAAAGCAAGTGATTCTAATAATTAAGTACATACAGTATTCAATTTTATGTATGGAAAAAAAAGATGATTAGAATTATTGCAGACAGATAACTGTCTTTGCTTCTCATAAACTCAACATGAATGAAATCTAAAAGTACGCAACATGAAGTTGTAATTTGAAAAAAGTATATAATAAGAAGTTGTAAATTTGAACAAAATATATCATAAGTTGCAAATATAAAATTGTATGTGCTTGGCAGAGGAACTAAATCATGGCTAATTCTATTTATTGACAAATAAGGGAAATGAACTTTAGAAAAACATTTATTACTCACAGAAAAACTTGAAACAATAAAAGTTTACAAATATGATGTTTGATATTTCTATAAGAAAGTCTCCTTTTATTTGAAATACACCTCGTTATAAACATAAGTGTTCAAAGCCCACAAAATCACATCGAGATATAAGCAAACTGCATTTGAAAATGTTTGCCATTTTTCTGCATCCAACTTATATCAGCCTATCAATTTTGCACGATGCTCGTTGCAGTGAGAGCTCACACTGCAAGCCACGAGAAGAGCAAGAGAGAATAGTCGTTGGGTTCGCATGACATACTCCAACAATTCTGCCAGCAGATTGTCGACCGTCATGAAATTTGTATGATGTATGTGAAGCGCAGCACACGACAAGGACAAAACTGCTTGCCACATCCAAAGTAAGAGGAGAATGGACATCATGCATTAGTAATAAGGTGAAAATGCCAACACATGCTCAGTACAAATCCATATTTTTTTTAAATGTTATTGACTGAAAACACATTGTGAGCCATGCTTGTATCATGTTTGGATTCCCATAATAATTGGGTTGATCGGTTCTTATTAAGAACATTCATATATAATATAAATGGAGTCGGGGGGAATGGGGGCCGTGGTTTCGAGGTAAGGTGGTCGTCTCGGGTGCTGGAGGTCACAGTAGAGCCAGGGATTCTTTCACGTGGATCATTCGGTAAATGTTTGCCCTGATATCTACTTAACCTGAGTAGTGAGATCAGACACCTGTGTGCAGTGGTGCGCATGTTAAAAATACCATAGCAGTTGGAAATCGAAAAGAGTAGGCCTAACATCCGCAACTTGAACAAAATTCAAGTTAAAAAATCTACTCAAATTATTCTGGGGATATTCGCCCAAGAGAGAATATGTTGCAAAAGGGGGACTATGTAGTTATAAAATCAGGTCTTGGTTATGTGGTTAGCGGAGCGGCAAGTCTCCAGCGGATATCCACCTGCCCAAAAATATGAAACAAAGGAGGTTACACCTCCCCACGACGTCTAATGACATAAGTGGAGTGAAGATAGATGGATAATATAAATGATATGCCGTCTCACTCAAGTGCTTTCTAGATTGCAAAGCATGTCCTTTGAAGCGACTAAACAGGGCTGTGCATGAGGCTAGCAACCTCACATAGAAAACTATTGCTATTAAACCATCATTGGAAATGCATGGATACAGGCTTCCTGTAAAAGGGCAAGCTGTAGCGGTAGTTCCATGCTTCACAGTGCAAAAAGGCAATTCAATTACATGCACATCAACTTGTACAGGTTACACAAAATAATTGGGCTTTTTTGTGTCTGGATTTCCTACAGCAAATGGCCAGCCAATGTAGAGCTTCTTCTTCTACGTTTGTTCTCAATCTCCAGCTACCACGCCCTGAACAGGGCTTTGCAAGTAGAAGGATGAAGTCCGGAGAACAGAATGCGTTGTCGCTAGTTTACAGATTGACTGTAATATTTGCACCTTCTGGTCCTACACATCCGTCTTCGGCAGGGTTGTAGAGCTATTTTCTCAACTACATTTTCTACTACAATTAAAAAATGTGTACACAAAGTTATGTTGGCTTGGCAAGACCTATCAATGTCTGATCAAATGTTGAAGACAGAAAAATGACAAGTACACATTTTCTAAGTGTGTTAGTGCATTGGCTTCTCAGGCAAGCGATCAGTACCCAGCTGATGCCAGGATTTTTTTTCGATCGTAAACCGGCTTCTGTGGTCGACCCAGCCACAGAAATTGGGTATCAGATAAAATCTGGGAAGTAAAGTCGGTCGGCGTGATGCTGGCCACATCATTCACTATGGGCCTAACACCATATTTCCCATACTTCATGTGGCGTGAATCGGGATCTCTACTTTACTTTTATATCTTCTATATTCGGTTCTTTCACCCTTGGATAGTTTAATGGTGTAGGGAAGGGGTTTTAATTGAGACAAGTTGAACAGTTTTTCTCATCAGTCCACAATTAACTGAACAAAACAGTTTACAAAATATTTGAACTGTGGCTTACTCAGAACAGTACCTTTTAAATGAAGATTTGTAGGTTTTATTATGAAAATAGCACCTTCGACTTCAACAGTCTACATTACAATACACAATAACATTTACACAATTTAAATCTACATTTGGTCATCTGTGGACAAAATATGTATTTGGTATAAATTCTATTTATTTAATGGGAGTGTTCGCTTTGGCGTTTCAGTTGTACAAGACTTTTGATTAAAACAATGTCGTTTAGCGAATTCATTTTCTACACACAACATTTGGTGTTTGCCAAGGTATACATTGTCTTATCTGAAACCATTAGGAAGAGGCTTATTTCAGAATAAGAAATTTGCAGATTTTTTACAATGACAATTCATATATATGGATTGTAAGTAAGATGCCGCACAGACACATAATGAAAACCTTGTGCAATAACTAAATTTTCTGTGCCATCAACATATTCTTTTCTGCTTATCACTGTTATTCACATGATAATCTATTTTTGCATTGTACTGGGTATTCATTTTTTCAAAGCCGGGGTGATCCGTCCTCATCCTTGCCTTCATGAACATAAAGGCTGACAGACATCAACAGCCTCAGTAGACTTTGGTTACTGAAGATTCAACGAAGAAACAACTCAGATATTGTGTACCTGTGCCACAGTACTAAACTATTTCACGGTAAAAGTGTATCGTGCTGTAGTTTTATCCACTTTGCTGCATGCCAGTGAGACATGGACAGTGTATAGCAGACATGCCAGATATTTCAATAGTTTTCCCTCAACCGTCTGTGTAGGCTGCTCAAGATCAGGTGGCAGGACAAAGTGCCCAACTCTGAAATTCTTAGCAAGACTAACATGTTGAGAATCCATACACTTCTGACATTGGCTCAGCTAGGATGGACGGGATACGTTCACATGTCAGATGAGCACATCCCCAAGCAGCCGTTATACGTTGAGCTCACAAGTAGACGCTCACCAAGGAGACAAGAAACGTTACAAAGACTCTTTGAAAGTGTCTCTGAACAGCTTCAATATTGATGTCACCTCCTGGGAGATGCTTGCACAAGACTCTACCACCTGATGTGCTAGTATCACAGAAGATTCTCAGATTGCATAGAGTACAGCCGTCATGAAGCCTGAAAAAAAAATAATACGATTCCACAGCCCCACATGTGTGCTCTGAATGTGGCAGGGTATGCTGTTCCAGGATTGGTCTTTACAGCCAACAGAGAACATATTTCACAGCAATAGTCTGATGCTGATGCCATCTTCGCTTGCGATGGGCAACTATTATTATTATTTCACTGGCAGAACTAAGAATATGTAATGATACACTACATAATGAGTTCACTCTAAGCAAATCAACGAATAAGCCATTAATTACTATTCTACTTCCCTCTAGAACAAATCCACAAGTCAAGCAAAACATTGTAGGCTATTTCCAAGACTAACTCTGTGTTGGAGAGACAGTACTGGACTAATTCACTATCCCGTTATTATGTGGAAACCTAGCGGCAAAAGGAAGCGGGGCAGACGCAGAGAAACTCTATGCAGAACAATCATCAAGTAGGGTGCAAAAGCGAGCTATGGAACATGCAAGTACTACAGAGAGTGGGCCAAATGATCTGGAGAATTTTGAGTTCTGTCTTATATGCTGAAAGACCATAGAGAGAGAGAGAGAGTTGGAGAGGCAGTACTGGACTAATTCTCAATCAAGTATGAATTTATTAAGGACTTGTGTTTGAGAGAAAATACTTAAAATATGCTGTATGAGGGTTATGTACTTTTCTGGAGTTTCATAGTGTCTCAACAGTTGCCAAAGAGTGTGTCAATCCATGATGTCAAATGCCTTTTTAGAAAGGAGAGATACTACCCTAAGCTTTATATCGGAAAACTACCCAAGGATGGACTGGACCCATGCATACACCGACGGTTCTGTAACAAACACAATACAGAACGGAGGGGCAGGAGCATTCCTGAACCTACCAAATGGCAGAAAAATAACAATGTCATTCGCTACTGGTAAGTACACAAGCAATTTCAGAGCAGAGGCAGAGGCACTGAGGGCGGCAGTGGAAGAAATGGTGACACTTAAAGAAAATGAAAGCCATATAGTCCTGCTTACAGATGCTCTCGCCGTAGTCACAGCGCTACAAAGCCAGAAAAACACCGAGCTTAATGACTTAAGAGCAGCACTCTGCAAACTGTGCCAGCAGTCCGAAACCAAAAAGGGTAGTGGTACAGTGGGTCCTATCACACTGCAACATCCAAGGCAACGAGGAGGCAGACAGACTGGCAAAAGAAGGCGCAAGACTACCACAAACAGATACTAGTATGACGTACGAAGAGTCAAAACGGCTTATCAAAGCCAGATACATGACCAAATGGGAAACCGAACATACTGGTTACACCAAAAACGATGCCTATTACCAGTTGAACCGAAGAGAGCAGGTCGTTGTCTTCAGACTTCGCACTGGCCACAATAGACTGAGGTACCACATATTCAACAAATTGAAGATAGGTGGTACCGACGAATGCCCGTGCGGTACCGGTAAAATGACCGCTGAACATCTGCTGCAGAACTGCCCGACATACGAGGATCAGAGAGAGCAGATGTGGCCATCTGGTTACTGTCTGACTGCGTACGAAGAAGAAGAAATGCCTTTTTGTAGTCTATAAAATTGGTGTATAGGGATATTGTCCACTCAATAGTTTGTTCTATTACGATGAAAAGAGTAACTATCTGATTTGTCCCTGATCTTCCTTGGCAGAATTCTGCCAGTTCCTCACAGAGATTGTTGTCTACTTTCCCTTTTAATCCGTTGAAGATGATTCTGTTGAATATCTTGTCTGGCACCTGACAGCAATATAATTTCTCTATAATTGTTGCAATCTCCCAGGTCTCGCTTTTTGGGCAGCTTAACCAGATATCCTCCTTTTCATTCTGTGGACACTATCCCTTTTCTTCTTTAATAATTCTTGCAATATATCTGTGGCCTTATCCAAATCTGCCTTTATAGCTTCTGCTGCTAAACCATCTAGGTCTATTGTGTTCCATTTCTTGAATTTCAATTTAGCCTTTTGGATTTCTATCCTACTTGGTGGGCAGCAACCTAAATCTAGGATCTTCTCTGCTGGTAAGATGTTTGGCATTTCTTAAAGTGTTCAAGCTTCTATTGAAATACTGTACCCAGCATTTCTGTTGTCTCTCTGATGTCAATATTTTGCCTTGTCTATCTTTCATTGGTTTATCTGTCTGTACATCCAATTTTCTTTAATGAGTAGAGATCTCTCATGTTTCCTCTTTTTGCTGCTTTCTCTGCCTCCTGTGCCAGTATGTTAGAGAGACAACACTTGACAAATTCACTGAACTGTATCAATTAAATAGATTTGCGACGAAGATAAAACACTTGACAAATTCATTATGTACGTATTTAAGTACATGAGTTGGAGAGAAAAGACTTGGTAAATTCACTATGTATGAATTTAAGAACATGTAGCCTACTGCAGAAGACGGATGTGTTGGACCGAAAGGTGCAAATATCGCAGTCAAGCTGTAAACAAGCGACAAAGCGCATTTCGTTCTCCGAACTACATCCATCTACTTGGAAACCCCTGTTCAGTGCTTGGTAGCGGGAGATTGAGAATGAATGCAGAAGAAGAAGGACATGTAGCGATGTAGCTAAGTATTTAGCTGCATGGCCCAGAAACCAAACTTTCATGTTTTCGGATTGATGAACCGACAAGGTCGTACCCCTATAAGATGTGAACTCATTTATAAAATGTGTGCTAAAGTCAATGTACTGGGCAATATGACACAAAAACACAATGCACACTGACTTAGGAAACAGAAAATGATGAGGAAACTACATTCTGCCTTGCAAGTAGACTAGTAACAACCAAATGCTAGGGAGAGCTAACCCAAATAAGACTTCCCGAAAGCAGACATGTCAGGCCAAAAGACACATATATCACAGTGCAACAGTAATATGGTAGAAAAAACCCACAAAAATAACAAAAAATGAGACCAGATACCATATTCTTGCAAAAGCAATATATACACTTTGATGACTAAGCCAAAGGACCGATGCCATTGGATCCTCAATAGACGGTAAGGGTAGTTCTATAACAGATACAGTATAGTGTTTGTGGTAAGCCTTCAGCTTAATGAGATGGGGTGATGAGAAGTAGGAAGGCGATGAGGTGATGTCATGCCAACTATTCATGAACATGATGGGTCCTAGTTTGCATGCAATGAGGATGATGTCGCTCCGATCTGACCTAACCAAGTTATAATAGCCGTCCCCATTGCAAGCAACGATGACAACAGCAGTCAGACATGTTGTGTTGCACCTCACCGGCGAGTCCGGAGGTGGCTGAATAGTTCCGTCCTAATTGTGGCACAGAAACTCCTTCCCCATTTGCAGCATTTAAGGTCAGAGTTGGGAATGTGAGTGTCAGTTGTCTTTTTTTTTTGCACTATATGTTTTCTCTGCGTCTCAGTGGTCATGAGGTCCTCAGTAATAGAGGCGACTCTGATGGTGGATCTATGCCATGCCTGTCGGTCCTGTGCCAGGCACTCCCATGAGCTTACATCGATGTTGAAGAGTGTCCAAGATATTTTGAGAGAGTCTTTGAAGTGCAGGGCCTCTTTCAGCTCACCATTCATTAGTTGTTTGGGGATGCGGTTGTCTGGCATGTGCACAATGTTGCCGGCCCACCTGATCTGGGTCTTCTGTGTGAATGCTAGGCATTGTGGCCTTCAAGAGGATTTCAGTCTGGTACCCTATCCTGCCATTGTATTCTCTGTAATCTATGGAAGCAGCTTGTATGGAAGTTAAAACATGCCTGCTGTACACAGTCCACGTCTCACTGGCATACAGAAATGTGGTGAACACTACAACTAGGAAGTTTCATAACAAGACTAACAGCCCTGCAATCCCACTATCAAAGCTAAGAGCCCTCTGATCTCACTATCAAGGCTGAGCTCTGCAATCTCACTTTCAAAGCTAAGAGCCCTCTGATCTCACTATCAAAGCTAAGAGCCCTCTGATCTCACTATCAAAGCAAAGAGCCCTCTGATCTCACTATCAAAGCTAAGAGCCCTCTGATCTCACTATCAAAGCTAAGAGCCCTCTGATCTCACTATCAAAGCTAAGAGCCCTCTGATCTCACTATCAAAGCTAAGAGCCCTCCAATCTGACTATCAAAGCTGAGCCCTCTAATCTCACTATCAAGGCTGAGCCCTGCAATCTCATTATCAAAGCTAAGAGCCCTCCGATCTCAAACGCTGTTGCGCAGCCTACCAAAGGCAGTACTAGTCTTGGAGATTCTGTTGCTGACCTCAAGTCAATAATAGTTTACCGGGAGTTTGTGCTGCCAAGTGTAGGTGAAGTTGTCTACTGATAGAAGGCGCTCCTTCTTGACCTGATATCTGGCTCGCGATATACGTCACTCGGGCAAGCTGAAAAATGACTTCGGCGGTGCGTGGGCGGCTGGATCATTATGGAGTGAGTCGTTTCCCATCCTCAGCAAGGAAAGGCACATGCCAAAATAGGGCCAAACGTCGACAGTTTGACTTGGTGAATATGCTTTAAAGGCCTGTCCGTTGGGTTACTTCATCATTTGATACCCAACTGGGGCTAGTGTCTTTTATCAATTTTTTTGGCTAGGTAAACATAAGTATGCTGCAAGACAGTGATGTAAGTGGTCATTTCATTGAAAGAGGTAAATGATATAACCATTGTGTCAATAATAAGCTCTTAGTTCCTGGATTAGCTAACACACACTATAAGCAAACACATTCATTCTTCTTCCTTGCCTTTATCACCTTGATGCGCAGGCCATCAATCAATTCTCTCCATGCAGACCAGTCTTGTGCTATTTTCTCCAGTTCTTTCCAGCTTCTCCCTGCATCCACTTGTAGTCTCTTCTCCGTGTGTTCTTTGTTCTTCCTTTGCCTATTTTCCCCTGTGGGCTCCTTGACAGATATTACCTGATGATACTGGCTTAGGGCTTTCACTTTGTGTGTCATATCCAGCGCCACCTTCTTCCTAAAATTTCCTGTCCTCGTCCTGTTCTGTCTCATAAGCTTTAATATGTAACCTTATCGGAAGCCGAGATGTCTCAGGGATTTGTTGACTCATTGTTAACACATAAAAGATGCTTAATGTAGTAAATATACATGTTTAGGTGCTACAGAGAAATGATGTATGTTTGTATATACAATCATAGAATAAAACAAGCCAAGTCTATTCACACAATTATGCTGGCCACATGATGAGTGTGTGTACAGTAGATACAAATGGAGTACACGAAAAGCATTGTTGTTTAAATAAAGCTGTTCAAATCAGCCATTGTGCTGATTTACAATATATGAATCGCATTAAGATTTGATAATAATAACAGGTAGGTTATTCAACATGAACCAAACATATTTTTTGGCAACTTTCAAACAACCCAAATTTGCGAAAAATAATGAGAGATGCCTGAGACAGTCCACCGATTCAGGGCCGAAAATGCAGCACAGTTGACAGAAACCAGCAAGCATCAGGATCAGCAAGCCAGAGCTGACCAATAACCTAACCCGCCTTCATTCGACGATAATGAAAACAGGCTGCATTTAGTGTAGCCGCTGCCGAAGACAGATGTGTCGGACCGAAAGGTGCAAATATCAGAGTCAAACTGTAAACTAGCGACACAATGCAAATCCGTTCTCCGGACTACATCCTGCTACTTGTAAAGCCCTGTTCAGGACTTGGTAGCGGGAGATTGAGAACGAACGCACAAGAAGATGAAGTGTAGCCTGCAACAGAATAAGGATCGTTGGAAATCAAACCCGGTACCCAAAAAAGTAAGCTGAAATCGAATGTGTCAGGTCGATAGGTGCAGATATCACAGCCTCGCTGTAAACTACGACACAACATCCTTTTCGGGACACATGCAGAAGAAGACCACCACCCCCAAGTTTGCAGGGGAAATACGTGTGGTTAATTGAGAGTTTGTGATAATGAAGACAAATAAATAATTTGATAAAACGACTTATATCAACAGAAATATATAGGGGAAAACTCAGATGATGCAAGTAAGTCCAGGTTCACACGTGTTCTGAACATTACTTAAATGTAATAAAGCATATTGCTTTCTTTTAAAAATAAACTAATTGCAAGAGAAAATACGCATATCATAAACAATGTGGCAGGAATAAGGTTGACAATTTTAATTGAAGAAATAATAACAAATAATTCATCTCAAATACAAAGAAATTGAGAAAGAACTAAAATGTTAGAATTTTGTTTCAATTAAAATTTTACAGACTAAAGAAACAAAAGTGTAATGCAAGAAATAAAAAGAGAATGAATGGTATTACAAAGGATATTAACTACACAAATGGTAGGTTTCATCAATGGGAGGAAAATATAAACTATATATATATATATATATATATATATATATCATCCAAATTGTGAACAAAGCTTAGAAGAATATATGATTCTGTACAGTCATGGCGAGACAACCAAAAGACAAATAACATCCCCCATTGTGACTTGGTTAATACTTGTATCAACATTACAGCTCAACCAAATAACTAAACATTTGCAATGCTAACTCTGCTTCTTCAACAATCATTGATAATAACATAAAAAAAGTCGGTTTGATATAAGAGCATAAATATTAAAACACATACAGTACTGCCTCAGTGGTTTCGAGGTAAGGTGTCCGCCTCGGGTGCCGGTTCGAATCACGGCGGAGACCAGGATTTTTTCATGTGATTTCTCTGGCAAAAATTCCCATGATTGTTAAAAATCCCTTGGCAGTTTGAAATAAAAAAACAGTGGGCGTAACGCTGCCCAGACAAAATTCAAGTTGACAAATCTACCCAAATTATTTGTACCGTCCCCCAGGCCTAGTAAGCCGCAGAACGTTTAAAATACCTACTAGTTATAGCCTTCGGCTACATATCAACTGTTTGAATACCAGGATTCCAAGTACAGCACTACCTAATGGTCTTCATCAGGGACAAACGTCAACACAAATTAAAATATTGAAATAATCTGAACGATAAATATGATTAGAGTAGTGATATATTTGTCTGGGCATTCTAGGATGTTAGCCAAAGGGTACCAGAAAAAGGAGCCCTTTTGGTCATAGCATCGACAGCTATTGAATTGTGCCCTTATATAACCGGACACATTTGTTTTGATCTACATTTGGTTTTCCATTTTACTGAAACCTCTTTGATTTTACCTCTCCTTCAGCAATCCCATACCATTGGGATTTTTTCTTGCATATACAATAATTAATAATATATTATATATACATCTCTATCTCCTGTCCTTATATACATTAAACAAGCAAAGTTCTATGATATATACTCTAGAGCGGTGTTTCTCAACTTTTTTTACCCCTCTTTGAACGCTTGAAATAATATTCATGTCTAAGGGAGCCCCCTTAGTGGCTCAACTTCAACTGTGTTAAACCTATATTGCAACTGATGCGAAATGTCAACACTAGGGCCTACACCATAAACAGTGTGGTTGCTCCAGCCGTGGCATATGGCTACAAGCTGTGGAACCTACGGAAAGATGATGCAGATAGACTTTGCGTTGCCCAACGAGTAATGGAGCGAAGAACATTGAAGATTTCATTCGAGACCAAATCCGCAACGCAGAGATCAGATGTCGAACTTCCTTCTCTGACATATCGCGCTGTTATGAAAATACAGATGGTTCGACCATGTGGTGCGCATGCCGGATAACAGATGGACACGTAGAGTGATGTCATGGTGGCCATACAACTTCAGCCACCCTCGCGGTCGACCGAGGATGAGGTGGAGAAATGGCATAATGGAGGCCCTGGGCCCAACATGGTACACCAACGCAAAAGAGCGAAATGAATTTGCTCAACATTAGCCTACCTGGCATCAGACACACATGCCTGATTGAACACCAAGATTTTGAGATTTGAGAAGCGAACCCCTACATACCAATTATTTCACATCATAATTAATATCGTTTTTTCTCTTTTACAAACTGCAAGTTCATAAAGAAAACATTTTTTTTTCCTGATAGCTGGTGTAAGCAAAAAATACCTGATGTTTTAAAATTTAAATAAAATCAAACTGCAAGAAATAAAAAATAATCCCATGCCTATAAACACACACAAAATAAACATAATCAATATGGTATATAACATATATAAACAGATAATAACTACTACAATAACTGAATTGTTTATTGACCACGCCGAAAAGACAGATAAATCAAAGTCAAATGTGATATAAACAAATATTTGTGTTAAGGAAATGTTAATTTTGAAGTCAGTTTAAATAGTAAAATGTATTTTTCCAATGTTAAACCTGTACTTATCTTTTGGTACGCAAATATTAAATTTGGGGTCAACCATACTTCTAAATGATATAACAGGCTGTAGACTTGATAATCAATCAATCAAAGTCTGTTTACCCTCTCGGTACATAGGTCATTGACAATATCCCACAAGCATACACGGTCCTGGATTGCTCTTAATGTCTCTCTCTAGGTGTAACCATTTAATCTTAGTTCCTTCTCCCATTTTCTTCTCCGCGTATTTTTGGGTATACTCTCTTCCCTTGAATATTCCATGTATGAGCCTGCCTGGCTATGTTGGACTATGCCTTCCGAAAAGTATGTTCTATCAGAACCACTTTCTTCGCTTAATGTGTTGTTCCAGTGGATAGTATTACCTCCTTTCCCATAGGAGTTCATTACTCACCATGCCCTGCCACTTTATGCCCATTGCCCTTTGTAGGTATCTGTTAACGAAGAACTGAAGTCTGTGTTGTATGGCCTTGGGTATTCTCCATACAGCACCACTGACTTGATACTGGTGTTGAATAGTCTAACTTTGGTGTGAATTTTGATTTCTCTGGATCTCCATACGTTGTTTAATGTCAGGCATGCCCCTCATGCCTTTTCAATTCTGATTCTTTATTTACATCTGTACCTCCTGAAGTGTCTATTGTGCTGCCCTGATAGATAAAAGTATCCACTTCTTCCAACTGCGCTCCCTCTGTATTATAATGGTCAAGAATATGAAGTGCGTGTATAGTAAAATTGCGGATTTAAAATGAAACACAAAAATACATCTACACATGATTAGTCTAATCATCACTATTTCTCATGGAACCCCTGGCCATCTCTTCAGTAGAACCCAGATTGAGAAATGCTGCTCTAGAGACTATATCTGCTCTGGAGACTATACCTGCTCTGGAGACTATACCTGCTCTGGAGACTATATCTGCTCTGGAGACTATATCTGCTCTAGAGACTATACCTGCTCTGGAGACTATACCTGCTCTGGAGACTATACCTGCTCTGGAGACTATATCTGCTCTGGAGACTATATCTGCTCTAGAGACTATACCTGCTCTGGAGACTATACCTGCTCTGGAGACTATATCTGCTGTCTGTGATTCTACAATGTTTACAAGAATTTACTTCAGCTTTGCCCTCTTCTTCTGCGTTCATTCTCAATCTCCCGCCACCAAGCCTTGAACAGGACTCTGCAAGTAGCAGTCCGGAGAACAGAAAGCGGTGTGTTGCTAGTTTACAGCTTGACTGCGATATTTGAACCTTTCGGACCAATACATCTGTCTTCGGCAGAAGTCCTAAACAAGATATACAGCCACAGTATTGGCATTGCAGTTCAATAAAACTGCTCATGCCATTTCTGTGTTACAATTAGATACACATGGCAGGTTAGGTACCAGGCAACCGTTCAAAACACGAAATGCACACAAAAAAAGCAGAATATAGCATATCTGATGCATTTGCGAATGCATAAAAAGCGGATAAAGCATGAGATTACACTATCATATATTTATTATGTATGCAACAGTGTTACTTTTTAATTCAACATGTTCTCCTTAGCATTCAGAAGTACTTTTTAATTCAACATTTTCTCCTTAGCATTCAGAAGTACTTTTTAATTCAACATTTTCTCCTTAGCATTCAGAAGTACTTTTTAATTCAACATTTTCTCCTTAGCATTCAGAAGTACTTTTTAATTCAACATTTTCTCCTCAGCATTCAGAAGTATACTCATGGTTCGACTTCTCTGATTCAAATGATGTATTTACTCATCACCACAACGAAAACAACAGAAAGGAGTGAAACAAGCACCGAACATGATGAAATTGATCATAATTGAAAGCCGTCATATTTGTGAAACAATGAAATGAAATCTTGAAGTTTCACAGTTTATGAGCAATGCTGTATAACATGTTAGTGATTTCAATGTTAGTCCGCAAGTGTTGTTATATAATTTATTATTCTCCTCTTCTTGGAAAACTTTATCAAATTTCCACATAAACGCCATCCTTCATAATTATTGCGCACTCTTCTTTGTTCTTGAAATGGTACCTTAAACCAGTGCTAATCAAAATAAAAAGTTCTCTAATCATGTACAAATATTACTAGTACTAATCTTAGAGTCAATTCATTCCAATGGTGTCCATACAGGTTTTCAAAAAAACGCTAATAAGACAGTACTTAAAATGCAAAACAATTCATTTCAAAAGATGATTTTAAGCTAAATAGGTTTAGTTTGAGATGAGAAAAATGGATAAAATGAAACTTTATTTGGTATCCTAGCGAAGACATGCATTTTATTGAACATAACTGCAAGAAGAAGAATATATAAGCACTATATATTCATTTTGAATACCTATAAACATACTAATTAAGTAGAGTCACTGAGATCTTATTGTATACTATTCTTACTATATTACAATACAAAAATTAACTCTTTGTTGTTAATAAATAATAAATGTTCGCCTAGACATCTGCATTGCGTCGGTTGACCATCACGACCAGTCAATATGGCACCCTGCCAGACCTATTCTACAGCGTCGGTGGTTGTGGTGGGGTGGGGCTGCTATCTGTTGGAGCCATATGTCCCGGGGATGGCCTCTACTGCGCTTCCAGTCAAATGGTTGGATACCCTTAGCACTTTGAACGGCCTTGAGAAGGATCTTGTGAGCTGGAACTTCCTTATCCAGACGAACAACATGTCCAAACAGGGAAAGGTGACGATGGTCCAGGACTTCCGATACAGTCGGGAGATTAGCCGTGTCAGAGGCCTCAACATAACGTACGTGATCGTACCAACGAATACCAAGAATACGCAGCTGATTGTGCACATGAAAGGACTCGAGACTTGAAATGGTATTTTTCAGCAGAGTCCAGGTTTCGTCTCTATACAGGCCACCACCAGTGGCAACACTAGACAAGCTCTATGGCAGTGTCGACAGCCTCAGGATGACCGCTGCTTTTTTTGAAAAAATAAAGGTTGACGTCTGATAGCGTACGAAGAAGAAGTCTCCATACATTAGCACTGGAATCACACACGACTGGTAAATACGCAGTTTTGAACTCATAGATAATCTACTATTATTCCACACACTATGGAGATCGTTCATCACCGAAGCTGAGAGGCCAATTCGTCTAGACATATCTGGGCTACTGCGTCCGTCAGAAGACATTGTGCTTCCGAGATAAGAAAGTTCGCCTACACTCTCCGCTGTACTTTATTCTGGGACCTTATATCAGAGCCAAGATACTGAATTTGTTGTTACAACAAAGCAAAATATAATTAGTGCCAAATTTAGGATGAGAGAGTAAATAACTTGAAATATTTATGAGAATCAGAAGGTGCAATGATTTCCTCATAAATTTGGGTGCAGTGGATATGTGTACTTAATAACACAGTCTTATTCCAGGTGGTGAATAGTATTAACAGATAACATGGCATCTTATTGTGCAATGTTTGCAAATTGGTGACTGGATCACAGAATGATGATGTGGTTATTGGATAAAATGTAATAGTACTCCTGCTTCCTGGCATATTCTGTAATGGTAGGTGGAGTGTAAGAGACTTTATCAAGTTAGATCTCCAGCTCTGAAGTGGGGGTAACATGATTCATGCTTGGCTAAGTGTGGAGTGTAAGAGTCTTCATCAAGTTAGATCTTCACCTCTGAAGTGGGGGTAACATGATTCATGCTTGGCTAAGTGTGGAGTGTAAGAGACTTCATCAAGTTAGATCTTCAGCTCTGAAGTGGGGGTAACATGATTCATGCTTGGCTAAGTGTGGAGTCTAAGAGACTTTATCAAGTTAGATCTTCAGCTCTGAAGTGGGGGTAATATGATTCATGCTTGGCTAAGTGTGGGGTGTAAGAGACTTCATCAAGTTAGATCTTCAGCTCTGAAGTGGGGGTGACATGATTCATGCTTGGCTAAGTGTCGAGTGTAAGAGTCTTCATCAAGTTAGATCTTCAGTGCTGACGAAGACGGATGTGTAGGACTGAAAGGTGCAAATATCACAGTCAGGCTGTAAACTAACGATACAATGCATTCCGTTCTCCAGACTACATCCTGCTACTTGCAGGATTTGGTAGCGGAAGATTGAGAACGAACACAGAAAAAGAAGATCTTCAACTCTGTAGTGGGGGTGACAAGTTCCATTCTTTGCTAAGTGTGAAGTGTCAGAGACAGACTTCCTTAAGTTATCTTCAACTGTGGAGTGGGGATGACAAGTTCCATTCTTTGCTAAGTTTGAAGCGCCAGAGACTTCATTGGGGGGGTCATTTCTCTATTCCCCAAAGCAGTGTGCGTTGCACTACGGTTTTTATTTTGTGCCTATCGGCCCAGTGCATCCAACTTCGGCCGGTGCTGTGATGGGGATTGAACCCAGCACCTTCGGATTGTGAGCTGTGTCACTTAATCACTAGCCCACGCCGTCCCCAGAGAGAGTTCATTAAGTTCTCTTCAACTCTTAAGTGGGGGTGACAAGTTCCATTCCTTGCTATCTTCTATTCTTTAGCTTGCAGAACAATCACGATGCAATATCACAGCGACCATATATTTATCAATCAGCCAAAGATGCAACAGTCAATGACTGATAGCTGGTTGTTTAAGCCAGAGTCAGCAAATCAGACCTGACCAAAACTCTGCTCTGCCTCTCTAAGTGGAAACAGACTGCACATGCACAGCCTGGTTGAGATAACAGGGATCAAAGAGGGAAGGCAAACCCGGTCCCAAAAATGCTATGCTGAAACTGGATGTGTCAGGCCAAAAGACGTAAATATTGCAGCCTCACAGTAAACTTCAACGCAACACAATGTCCTTTTCAGGACAAAGGCAGAAGAAGTAGATATTTGTTAATCCATGTCTGTTGAAGATATACTGCATATTATTCTACCAAGTTTTTATACACTATTATTAACCCTTTTCCCCCCAAAAATGGAAAAGAGATAAGTACTGTGAGCCTTTCAAAGCAATCTGCATTCAATTTTTGCAAGTTAGGACATATCCTACAAGTGACTTATTCTTCTACGTCTGAAAGGGACGTATGTGAAGTTGTTTACAGCACAGCCAAGCTGTGATGTCTGTGTCTTTGAACAAGACACATCTGATTTCAGCACGGCATCTTTGGGACCAGGCTTGCCTTCGCGTTCCGATCCCAAATCTCTTAGCCAGGCTGCATGGTTGCATTTTGTTCCCAGGGCCACCGCTCGAAGGAAGAATAGGGTCTTGGTCAGTTATGGGTCATTGACCCTGATGTAAGCAACCAGCTATGAATTGATGGCTGTTATAAATAAATTCATTCACTGCTGCATCTTCGGTCGTAAGTGACTTTCAATTGGAAACCATTATTTAATAAAATGCTAAACACCAATCTAAACAACAACTGATACGCAGCAAAATGTATACCAACTCTGTGCTACCAGTGTCAAAATTGGTTTTTATGATACATATGAAATGAAATTTAAACAAAAGGGCATGAATAACACCAAGAGAGTAGTATGAGAAATGAGGACATTTGGTAGGAACTTGCCTTGGTGGTGAGTACTTTAGCAGACAGAAAATAAAATGGTTCGGCCGTCCCACGAGAATGCAGTCTGATCAACTATCTCTGCTCGCTTACAACACAGGACAATCTGGCTACAGGGCACAAGGGAGGCCACGTGGCAGACGGATATCTGACATACAAGTAATCCTACAATAATACGGCCTTACACCAGACCAACCGATGACGATCTGGCTACAGGACATCAGGGAGCCCACGTGCCAGGTGGATATCTGACATACAAGTAATCCTACAATAATACAGGCTTACAACAACCAGCACAACTCACAAGGATTAGTGTCAAGTAAAGATGACTTTAGCTCTCCGCGATGCTCAGTGACACAAGTGGATAAAAATTGAACTGAACACACTAATCATGAAATCAAGTGCTGCCGAAGACGGATGTGTCGGATCAAAAGGTGCAAATATAGCAGTCAAGCTGTAAACCAGCGACACAACGTAATTCCGTTCCCTGAACTACATCCTGTCACTTGCAAAGCCCTGTTCAGGGCTTGGTAGCTGGAGATTGACACTGAACAAAGAAGAAAACAAATGAAATCAAGTGCATAAATCATACCAAATAGAGCAAGAGGAAGTCGAAAACACAAACAAGCTACACCATTTGAGCTAGGGGGTCTTAACCTATTTGTCACCACACCTCTGCTAAAAGTGATTCAATGGCTATATGTCTCAACTCTGCAAGTTCACAAACAAGCCAGCAAGCAATTGTGATACATTTTCTTGTCAGAGACTGCAACCTTCAAAGCATGTAGTAAAAATGTTCTGCAGAACACTGATGCGTCGGACCGAAAGGTGCAAGTATCGCAGTCAAGCTGTAAACTAGCGACACAATGCATTCCGTTCTCTAGACTACATCCTGTTACTTGCAAAGCCCTATTCTAGGCTTGGTAGTGGGAGATTGAGAACGAACGCAGAAGAAGAAGTACAATTGTGACTAAAAAGGATTGTGCTTGGGGGCAGCAAAATCACCATGTAAAACAAATTGCTACCAGAAACCACCACTGCAGGAGCACACAGTCAGTCACGAAAACTTCAGTAAATATAGTGATGGTCCAATACTTTGTCGTGGCCGAAATGGAGACAGACTAGACCTGATATTTCCTACAAGGACACACATCACACAGTTTAACTCTTTACAGTCCTACTTGGTAGGAATTCGTGACGAGCAAAACATCAACTACAATTCGATTTGGCCAAAATCTGTTTCCAATGCCGGTGTTTTGCTTAGTGACTACATTTATATATTTAGACAGACCTACAGTATGGCAAAATATCCAGTGCATTCGCAATTTTAATTTAATATAGAGTTATTTCTGTTAGGTCCGTATTTACAAATGTTGTGAATTTATAAAATTGTTGTATTCTGTGTGATGGAATAAGGACTTCCAAATCTGAGAAATTATTAATTTTATCTGACCAATAATCATGTATCTGGATTTCTGGTGTATAGTCAATGCAGAAGAAAGTGACGCCAGTAATGCTATTGATAAAATAACGTAGATATGCAGCTCACATGGCGAGTACACGCATACACAAAATGACTGTCTTTCTCTTCCATTCAAATTAAAATTAACTCTTCATACTAATACATATTTTAATTATGAATACTTAATGTGCTAATTAATTTAATTATGTACCTTTAGATCTTAATTCTAGTCCAATTTGTAAATTATTAAAGAATTTTATTTTGAAGAAAAAAAACTATTACACATGCATAGTTGCGACACTTGTTTCGGACTAAGACACAAAACTACCAAATTAGGTCAGACGGTAAAGAGTTAAGAATTCCCAAATCCTAAGCTGGCATGAAAGATACAAATTATCCAGACAACAATTTGTGTCTACAAATATAAATATCACATGCTCTTTCTTGAGCCAAAAATAGACCAGTTACTCACAAATGATGTGATGAAATACTGAAGAAAATTAATTCACAGACGAACTCTTGGTTGCCCCAATAATGCTTGGAATTAGCAACGATAAATTTTAATATGAATCTAATGCTTGATACGAAAGCTCTCTACAGATCACACCACAAATGATTACAGAAAAGTTTTGAATTCTACAAGGCTGTAAAACACCACGTAGCAAGGAAATTCTGTGTGCTGCTGCAGCAGAGCTAAGGTCCTTGCAGACGTAAACTTCCAGTGCAGCTACAACCTAACAGCACATTTTTACTGATTGTCTTGTATGCACACACATCACTTTATAAATTTTGTTGCAAGTTTGTGGGCGGTTTTTTTTGTTTGGTTTTTTTCACAGTATTAATTCCATCAGAAACTCAGCACTGCTGCAAATAGCATACACCCTCAGTGTGGATGGTGGTCTTCAGGTATACGCTCAACATATGTTACAGGGAACATCCCTTCTTGGCCATTCATCTCACCTCGCCACCAGCTTTCATCCACTTTCTGCGTCACTTTAATGACATCTCCCTTACGAAAGCCAAGTTCATCACACCCTTGCGCATCAAAATCAAAAATAGCTTGTACCCGGTGGACCTAAGGAAAACAAGATAATGTATAAACAATCATCCACGGCAAGCAAGCAAGCAATCAAAGAGATTCAGCTTCCTAAGAAGCAACAGGTATTCAACACCAACTCCATTTGTAAAGTGTAATCCATTCCATCCCCATCCATGTCTTCCCCATGCCTTTAATGTCTCTCTAAAGTTCTTTTCTCATAGAGAGCTATGGCATTTTTCTATTTCTCGTACATTGGGGATTCCAGAACAAAGACTGTCAAGCAATTAATTAACTGGTACTCTTCTTTCTCTTATGTTGTTTGTTCTGGAAAGGACATTGCAACATTGTGTTGTAGTTCACAATGATACTGTGATATCTGCGCCTTTCGGTCGGGCACATCTTCTTCTTCGTTCGTTCTCAATCCCTCGCTACCAAACCCTGAAAGGGCTTAAGTAGCAGAATGTAGTCCAGAGAACGGAATGCGTTGTGTCGTAGTTTACAGCTTGGCTGCGATATTTGCACATTTCGGTCCAACAGATCCGACTTCAGCAAGCATTTTTTGAGTACCGGGTTAGCATTCTCTCTTCGATCCCTTCTCCTTAGCCAGTCTGCTCTGCTGCAGCCTGTTATCCAGGATCACTGCGTGGAGGCGTAGAAGGGTCTTGGCATCTCTGGTTTGCTGGCCCTGACGCTAGCAGTCAGCTATGGGTCGCTGACTACTGCAGCTCATGCGCTGCTCAGCATCTTGATCCCGGTCCGGCACATCTAATTTCAGCTGACTTTTTTAGTACAGATTTGCTATCTTGCTGTGATCCATATTCTGGTAGCCAGACTACAGTAGTGCAGCTTTTATTTCAAGAGCCACCGCTAGGAGGCAGAATAGGGTCTTGATCAGCTCTGGTTCACTGACCCTGGCACAAGCAAACCTGCTGTCAGCTTATTCACTGTGCTGCATTTGCAGACAGCTCAAGTGAAAACAATACAGTTCTATGATGTGTCTGTTACACTCTGTCCATGTTTCACAGGCATGCAGCAGAGTGGTCAACATTACAGCATGATACAATTTTACCTTGGTGGCGACACTGATACCTTGTCGGATACAGACGTTTGCTTGCAGCCTCCAATAGAACATATAATTCTAATTGAATACTCATCATCCGTTCCTACTCTGTGTCATCCTTTTGAGTTCCACCCACGAGACTCCAGCTACATTGGCCTCTTCTCCCACTGTTTTTTTATCATGTGTTCTTTATTCTCCCAACTTGCCTCTTTCTCAGTGAGTTTCAATCCAGCACATATCAGGCTAAACTGTTGGTATTGTGTCTAAAAGTGTGTACTATCTACATCTAATTTCTCTCCCAAATCTCATGTTGTATTGGTTGTTAAAGTGTTCCCTACAACAAACATGCATGTCCAATTACCTCTGGCCATCTAATACAAAGTATGCAATGAAGACATCTGCTGGCGAATGTTTGCAGCCTGGACGAGATATGCTTAGCCACATGTCATGGTTCCAAGCTATATCTTCTTCTTGCGCTGTCAGATTTCGACCTTTATTTTTTCCAAAAAAAGCAGTGGTCACCCTGAGGCTGTCGACACTGCCATAGAGCTTGTCTAGTGTTGCCACTGGTGATGGCCACATCTGATTTCTCTGGTCCTCATATGTCGGGCAGTTTTGCAGCAAATGTTCAGCGGTCATTTTCCCGGTACCACACGAACATTCTTCAATTTATTGAATAGGTGGTACCTCAGTCTATTGTGGCCAGTGCGAAGTCTGAAGACCACGACCTGCTCTCTTCTGTTCAACTGGTAATAGGCATCGTTTTTTGTGTAGCCAGTATGTTCGGTTTCCCCTGCCACGTTCCATATATGGTGAAGATAGTAGCTGGCTTTGGCTCACTGACCACTGGAGCTCATGCACTGCTCAGCATCTGGATCCCAACATTATTTCTGAAGGGTGTGCTGTGGTGTTTAATGGCCACAGTGAGTTTGTTTACTCTTTTGTGTGCCCTCAAAAGGACGTTAAGTGGTGGGTTGCAGTAGCTTTTCTCAAGCCACATGCAGCTGATGAAGATGGGCTGTGGTGATCCAGGTGGATGTGCTGTACTTGGCTTTTTGTGCATGTCGCTCACTACTATGAGGATCAGGTCTTCTTCTTCTTCGTACGCTGTCAGACGTCAACTTGAATTTGTTCTAAGAAAGCAGCTGTCATCCTGAGGCTGTCGACACTGCCATAGAGCTTGTCTAGTGTTGGTACTGGTGATGGCCACATGTGCTTTCTCTGGTCCTTGTATGTCGGGCAAATTTTGCAGCAGATGTTCAGCAATTTAGCCCTGTACCACAGGTGCATTCGCCAGTGCCACCTATCTTCAGTTTATTGAATAGATGGTACCTCCGTCTGTTGTGGCCTGTGTTGAGTCTGAAGACCACGACCTGCTCTCTTCTATTCAACTGGTAATAGGCATCATTTTTTGTGTAGCCAGTATGCTCTGTTTCCCATTTGGCCATATATCTAGCCCTAATAAACCTTTTGGACTCTTCGTAGGTCACACTAGAATCTGGTTGTGGTAATCTTGCACCTTCTTTTGACAGTCTGTCTGCCTTCTTGTTGCCTTGAATGTTACAGTTGGATGGAACCCACTGTACCGCTACTCTTTTTGGTGCGGACTGCTGGCATAGTTGACAGAGTACTGCTCTTAAATAATTAAGTTCAGTATTTTTCTGGTTTTTTAGTGCTGTAACCACGGACAGGGCATCTGGAAACAGGACTATCTGGCTTTCATTGCTTTCGTCTGTCAGCATTGCTTCTACTGCAGCTTTCAGTGCCTCTGCCTCCGCTCTGAAATTGCTTGAGAATTTTCCAGTTGCCACTGACAGTGTTATTTTTCTACCGTTTGTTAGGCTCAGGAATACCCCTCACCCTCCATTATGTGTTGTGCTTGTTACAGAACCGTTGGTGTATGCATGGGTCCAGTCCATGCTTGGGTAGTTTTTCGATATAAAGCTTAGGGTAGTATCTCTCCTTTCTTTTTTCAGTCTGGCTGTTCTTGTTTCCACTACCTGGTATATTTTCTACCACCTCTGGAATGATATGCTGCTTCCAGGTGGGTTTGCGTACAGTAGGGATGGGCTTTGGTGTTGTTATGCTGTTCATAGGGTCTTCGCTCATCTTTGCTTTGGCTATTTCTGCAAAGTTTCTCCACTTTAGTTTCCCTTTTCCAAATCTATTTAGTCTCTGATGCATTGGATGGTCTGTTAGTCTTCTGAGTTTCTCTGCTTGCTGCTGGGCTCTGCTGTCTCTTCTATCGGTTGAGGATCTGGTCAATCCCCCCCCCCCCCCCCCCCCCGCCTCGTTAGCCAGGCTGCTATGAAAACGGCCCATTTCCAGGGGGACCAGCGTGGAAAATATATTCTTGGTCAGTATATTTGACCTTACCCTGACTAACATGCTAGGCCAGAATGTTTTGCCTGACCAAATGTTATTATCCTCTTCCCTGAAAGATATGTAATACTATTTTGACTAACAACAACTGGGAATTTTGATGCAACACAACCAACAGAAGTGCATGTGTTAAGTTATTTAAATTTTGATCAGAACATAACGTCAAATTTGATTTTAAATGTTAAAGTGTTGAAAGTGGTGACCTGACAACTAACTTCACATATTAGAGGTAGTATTATATTGTTTAAACTGATGGTAGTTGTTTGAAAAGCAGTCTAACCCCACAAAAAAGTGCAACAAAATCTATAGTACCTCAAGGTTTGGTTTGACCATGTCCTTGAAGTAGATGTCATGTGATCGACTGACAGTGGCTTTTCTATGATATTCAACCAGCTCATTTATGGAGTTGAATTTAACGACCCACAGGAAATATTTCCCGCCACCATCTCGCAACACCTTGAAATGCTGGATGCCATCCTGAAATCTGCAAATGCCCAAGGAAAAAATTGTTTGATTAAAAATGAAATATAAAACAGATTCAATATTCTCAAGTTTCAATCAATCAAAACCATTTCAGCTCCTCTGTTAAACATAGATCTTCAACAAATATATTGCACACTAATAAATACTGGTCTGGCCATACCTGACAAAATTTGTTTGAAGTTATATGTTATTACTCACATATTCCCAAGAGTGGTCTTTCTGGTAGGTAACAATATGAACATGGTAAGATGGTGGAGATGGATGGGTCTTACATTAAGAAAACCCCAGGCAATTCCTGTCATGGAACCCCCAGGGAAGGAGAGGAATAGGCAGATCAAGGAGTACATGGAGACGAGAACTGGAGACGGAAGTAAAGAAAACGGGAAAAAGCTGTTAGGAAGTGGTAAAGATTGCACAGGACAGAGCTGCTTAGTGAGGGTTGGATGATGGTCTATGCACCCCTGGGTGAAAAAAGGTGGAAGAGAAGATGCAAGCAGGTCATAAAAGACAACTAAAGAGGAGTGTTTATGAAGGCTCACAACTTCATCATCTAAAATTAACTGCAATCAAATGACCCACTGCATGAGTGCACACAATCATTTTGATAAGTTTCCTCCAACAGATCCAGCAACAGTGGTGACCCATGATAAAATGTTTCCTCCAACAGATCCAGCAACAGTGGTGACTCATGATAAAATGTTTCCTCCAACAGACCCAGCAACAGTGGTGACTCATGATAAAATGTTTCCTCCAATAGATCTAGCAACAGTGGTGACAATGATAAACGTTTCCTCCAACAGATCCAGTAACAGTGGTGACACATGATAAAAGATTCCTCCAACAGATCCAGCAACAGTGGTGACCCATGATAAAAGTTTACTGTAAAAGATTCAGCAACAGTGGTGACCCATGATGATAAAAGTTTACTGTAAGAGATCCAGCAACAGTGGTGACCCATAATAAAAGTTTACTGTAAGAGATTCTGCAACAATGGTGACCCATGATAAATAGTTTCCTCCAATAGATCTAGCAACACTGGTGACCAATGATAAAAAAGTTTCCTCCAATAGATCTAGCAGCACTGATACCCCATGCTCCACATGGAACAAAAAGCAACACAAGCAGAGCTGAAGCAATCACTTTTATCATAGCCCCTCCATTTTCTCTGTTGGGTCCAGTTTATTTTCCAATCCGTTTTACCCTTACCTGTGTTGCCACGACCGATCTGAACGAGATGCAAGGAACAGTAACACTGCAAGAAACAACTAAGTCATAAACAATGTTTTACTGTTTACTCTTGTCTACCAAGTAAACATAAACACGCGAACATATGACTACTCTAAGGCAGATGTTAAGAGGATGACAGAGGCAGCGAACCACATAATCTGGAAAGATATTGTCGTAGGAACATATGTTGAACAGGAGTGGGATAGTTTTAAAACAGTTCTAGAAACGCTAAAAGAGGAATGTGTTCCATGTAGGGAGGTAAACCCCAAGCGTAAAAAGTGGATAACTAGATTTGTAGTGAAATGTAGAAGAGCGAAAAATAAAGCATGGAAAAAATATATAGAGGCAGGTAAATCAAAAGAAACATATGTAAAATATTTGGACAAGCAGAAAATATCTCAGAAAGCGAATAAAACAGCAAAAATAGACTTAAAAAAACAAACTTGCTCAGAGGATCAAGACTAACAGTAAAAGCTTCTTCTCTTATGTTTGAAATAAACAAAGAACGAAAGATAAAGTAGGCCCTCTCATAGACAGTACAGGGAAAATAATAAGTGAGTATAGGGAGGCAGCTAATCTGCTAAATCAGTACTTTGGCACAGTCTACACAAAAGAGGACTGCTCCAAGATCCCAGAGCTTATAGATATTTTTCAAAGAGACATGGATACAGCGGGATTAAGATCAATCTGTATTACAGAGGAAATGGTTTTTAAAAAATTGGAGGGGTTGAAAGTGAATAAATGTCCAGGTCAAGATGGTATTCATCCAAAATTGCTGTATGAAATTAGAGACCAACTAGAAAAATCTATATTATGTTCTCAATCACTTACAAAAGGGATTGTTCCACAGGATTGGAAAGATGCAGGAGTGATCCCCTTATTCAAAAAAGGCAAAAAATCAGATCCAGCAAATTATAGACCAGTGAGTTTAACGAGCATAATCTGTAAATTGTTAGAGTCAATAATCAAAGAAAACATTGTAATTCATTTAGACAAATTTAATCTAATTAGAAATAGTCAGCATGGGTTTACTAGAGGGAGATCATGCTTAACAAATCTATTAGAATTCATGGAGGAGGTTACTAAAATCATAGCTAAAGGGGAGCCAGTGGACGTTTTTTATCTAGACTTTGCAAAGGTCTTTGATAGAGTACCTCATCAAAGATTATTTCGAAAGTTAAAATTACATGGAATAGGTGGGGAAGTTGCCAAATGGATTGAAAATTGGTTAACGGGAAGAAGGCAGAGGGTGGGCATAAATAAGGAGTACTCTGAGTGGTGTGAAGTGAAAAGTGGTGTGCCACAGGGCTCGGTTTTGGGACCAATTTTGTTCTTGATATATATAAATGATTTGGACATTGATATGGGATCCATGATTGCAAAATTTGCTGATGACACAAAACTATGCAGTAGTGTCTCATCTGAAGTGGAAGTGGATAAATTCATGTCGGATTTAGATAAAATTCGAGAATGGTCTGTAAGCTGGCAAATGGAGTTTAATGTACATAAATGTACAGTCATCCACATGGGTAGATCCAATATGGAACATAATTACAGAATGGGAGAAAACAATATTAGAAAGATAGATAAGGAAAGGGACCTAGGGGTTATAATAGATCATACAGGAAAGGTGAGTGAGCAAGTTAAGGTAGCAGTGAAAAAGGCAAATGCAATGTTAGGTATGATAAAAAGAAATATTAAACATAGGAGCAAGGAAGTGATCATTAAACTGTAAAAAGCTTTAGTTAGACCTATATTGAAGTACTGTGTACAGGTGTGGAGTCCTTATCGTAAAGGGGATATAAACATGCTGGAAAGAATATAAAAAAGAGCAACAAAGATGATAGTGGGATTCCAGAATTACAGTTATGAGGAACGACTCAGAAAAACCGGCCTACATCTCTCGAAGAAAGAAGATTTCGTGGTGACTTAATACAGGTTTATAAGATGATCAGAGAAATGGATAAATTGGACTATAACAAGTTTTTTAAAATACAGCCACCTACAATAACATATAATGTCGAGACTGGAGGCCTTCCACACGCGCAACCAACAAATAAAACTTCAAATGAAGTTTCAAGACACAGAATTAAAGAAGTAAGAACACAGTTAAGAGCTCTCCTAAAAAAAACCACAGCACAAGCACTCCAACAGAGTGCACAACAGTGAAGTTCACCCTAAAGGAGCTAATAGACAAAATTAGGAAACTAAAGGAGAAAAAAGCACCAGGGGTAGATGGTATTACAAAATGAGTTCCTCAAACAACTAGGCTCCACAGGCAAAAAGGTTCCTCCTTGGAATTTTTAACCAGAGCTAGCACGAGGGTACTGTTCCGACACTTTGAAAGGAGGCTAACACTGAACCTAATCCTAAACCGCTTAAAGACAAACAAGATCATAAAAACTACAGACCCATTAGTCTCCTCAGCTGTGTGGGGAAACTGACGGAAAGACTGATAAACAAAAGACTCACCTGGTACCTTGAGACCAACTCGCGATTTGTCCCAATTCATACAGGATAGAGGCAGCACAGAGGACCAATTAGCATATCTAACACAGGACACAGAAAATGCCTTCCAAGAAAAAAAGAAAGTTCTGGTCATCGTCTTTGATATCTCCCATGCCTTCGATACTGTCTGAAGCTGAAAATCCTCCAAGTCGGAGATACCAACAACATGATCTCATGGATAAAAAAGTTATATCTTCGAAAGATCTGCCAGGGTTAAATTGGACAACTATACCAGCAGATCAGTCAGGCTGGGAAGGGGAGTGTCACAAAGAAGTGTAATAGTACATACTCTCTTATTGATATTTATATATAAACATCACTAAATGCTGCCAACAGCATGTCTCAAACAGCCTACACGCAGATGACTTTGCTATATGGACAGTCACATAACATACAACAAAAGTCTCATACATTCTCCAAAAGACAGTAGAGAGAGTGGTTGTTATTTAATGTTCACAATGAGTAAGTTTACTCTTTTGTGCACCCTGAAAAGGATGTTAAGTAGTGGGTTGTAGTAGCTTTCCTCACATCCCGAGCATGCTGATGAAGATGGGCTGCGGTCGTGCTTTGCTTGGCTTCATCTGTGTGGTGCTCACTACTATGGGGATCACATTGATCCACATCTCATCAGCCAGGCTGCCTTAAAAGCAGCCTATTTCCAGGAAACGCTACATGGAAGAGAGATTGTGGTCTTAGTCAGTGTATTGTGCTCGATCCTGACGAGACGTCCTGGTCAGTATGCTGTGCCTGACTGGACTAGCGTCTCAATTCCCAGTAGAGAGAGAGTGGAGAACTGGATAAAAGAGTGGGGACTGAAAATAAACCACACGAAAACCTCTACCACTCTCTTCTACGAAACCAACAAATACCCAGCTGGACACACGCACATTCCTTGGAGACACAGACTCTTTGACTAGTTTCATTTAGATATCATAGACATTGATAGTGAGTTATCTCTCAGTTCTGCTGCTCTTCAATGTTCATGTTTTTGTATGCAAACATATACGTGACTTACTTCACACTGATTGAAAATTCTCCTGGTGCACTTTCACTATTTCGTACAAGAAATGCTCCATCAGGCTGTTCTGTTATGAGTAGCATCTCTTCTGCCTTTGTTCGGGAGACTTTGCCTACATACCAACTGGCATGTTGGTGTTTTTTAAAAGAAAAAAGTTAAAAAATAAGTTTTAAAAAAGATATTAATATATATATAGCAAATATAGTAATATTTGAGTAACAGCCACAACAACAACTTCTTCTTCTTTGACCAACTGATGCTATGCTTCTAGTCCGGTGAGATTCACACTTCACACTGATTGAAAATTCTCCTGGTGCACTTTCACTATTTCGTACAAGAAAAGCTCCATCAGGCTGTTCTGTTATGAGTAGCATCTCTTCTGCCTTTGTTCGGGAGACTTTGCCTACATACCAACTGGCATGTTGCTGTTTTTTTAAAAGAAAGAAGAGGGGACGGCGTGGCCTAATGGTTAAGTGGCACGGCTCACAACCAGAAGGTGCTGGGTTCGATCCCCATCACAGCACCGGCCGTTACCCAGGGGAAGCAAACCCTTAGAAAATGCAGGAGGAAGCAGACCCTTACATAAAATGCATGCTGAAGTCGGATGCACTGGGACGACAGGCGCAAAATAAAAACCACAGTGTAACGCACACACGCCTTGGGGAATAGATAAATAAGGCGAACGCAAAAAAAAAAAAAAAAAGTTTTAAAAAAGATATTAATATATATATATATAGCAAATATAGTAATATTTGAGTAACAGCCACAACAACAACTTCTTCTTCTCTGACCAACTGATGCTATGCTTCTAGTCCGGTGAGGTTCAAGATCAACTGATGCTATGCTTCTAGTCCGGTGAGGTTCACGATCAACTGATGCTATGCTTCTAGTCCGGTGAGGTTCACGATCAACTGATGCTATGCTTCTAGTCTGGTGAGGTTCACGATCAACTGATGCTGTGCTTCTAGTCTGGTGAGGTTCACGATCAACTGATGCTATACTTCTAGTCTGGTGAGGTTCATGATCAACTGATGCTGTGCGTCTAGTCCGGTGAGGTTCATGATCAACTGATGCTATGCTTCTAGTCCGGTGAGGTTCATGATCAACTGATGCTATGCTTCTAGTCCGGTGAGGTTCACGATCAACTGATGCTATGCTTCTAGTCCGGTCAGGTTCACGATCAACTGATGCTATGCTTCTAGTCCGGTGAGGTTCACGATCAACTGATGCTATGCTTCTAGTCCGGTGAGGTTCACGATCAACTGATGCTGTGCTTCTAGTCCGGTCAGGTTCACGATCAACTGATGCTATGCTTCTAGTCCGGTGAGGTTCACGATCAGCTGATGCAATGCTTCTAGTCCGGTGAGGTTCACGATCAACTGATGCTGTGCTTCTAGTCCGGTGAGGTTCATGATCAACTGTTGCTGTGCTTCTAGTCCGGTGAGATTCACGAAGGAGACTGTGCGTTTCACGTCTTCGCCGGTCCCCTACAGCTTATTAAGTATGGTATCTCCCCCGATTCAGACTGCCTCTGATTGGTCTGAATAAGTAGGGCAGCCCTGCAGGATATGTCCTGGTGTTTTCTTGGGTGCTCCACAATCATATGTGGCTGTGTCTCTGAGACATTCTGTGGAGGTGGACATTGAGTCTGCAATGTCCCGTTTTGAGTCTGAAGATCTTTGTCTGCCCATCTCTGCCAAGTTTGTCTATGCTATCATTTTCTTGCCCTGAATTCTTAATGCTGGTCTCTCCATTCCGTCCTCATTGATAGTTTGATGAGTGTCTTTGCTTCCTTATAGCTCTGTGGATGGCATGTCTGCGTGCCACCACTTGGAGTATGCTACTGGAGTCTGTTAGAATGACTATTTTTGTTGCAGTTGTGTTTTGGCTGATAAGAATCTTCGTTGCTGCATGAACAGCTGTTGCTTCAGCTCTGAAATTGGTACAGGCCTCTTCTACTGGTATGGAGTGATTTTCTCTGTCACAAAACATTTCCTAAATGCTGTTATTTTTCATTTTTTCAAACCAGGCAAAGCAAAGACAATGTTTCTTTTTAAATGTGTATTCAGCAATGCTTTACAGTCAAGTAATACTGAATCTTCTTGTACCTTTGTTTGATAACTGGTAAACACGCAACAACCATCATTTATACCAAATAGCCTTATGTGCCTCCTCAATATGGAGAATAATGTGGAACCTGAATTAACAGGAAGCTGGCTGAGCAGTCTTCTCATCCATTAACACAGTCCTGGACAGTTCCCAAGACCAGAATCTACGAGCCTCTCTCTTCAATTCCACTGTGCTCCCTGCAAGGTGCTACGGTGTTGAGACATGGACACTAACAAAATTATTGGAGGACAAATTGAGAGTGACCCAAATCTCTCTTGAGAGACGCTTGGTCGGAATTTACACTTCAGAACTAACATATGCAAAATCTCCACAATTCTGACATACAACGATTGTATTTGACGAATGATGTGGTAATATATGCAGATATGGCAAAATGTAGATGGGCAGGTCACATGTTGTGACAAAATAATGGTCGACAGAACACAGTGACAGCAATCTGGTACCCCCAAGGTTAAAAAGAGACCGAAGGGAAGACCTCCAATGCACTGGTCAGACTCCCTTGTTGTGCAAAACATCTAAGACACCTCTGAAGGAAGGCTTACCTTGCATTAGACTTCCGTGGCCCAACACAGGGGTCCTCTGGAAACGAAGTTGGAACCCACAGCTATGCTGAGGAACGAGTCATCAAGATCAAGCCTTATGTGGCAGCAGCAAGCCCCAAGTCTACGGCTATTCTTAATAAATACATTTACAGCTTTCCAAAAACTATATCAATCAATCACAGCATGTTGCCTCTCTCTGTAAATAGGTCATTGACAACATCCCCCCAGCATGCACATTCCTGGGTGTAATCATTTAATCTTAGTTCCTTCTCGCATTCTCTTCTGCGTATATTTTTGGGTCTATCTCTCTCTCTTACGGATTCCATGTGCGAGCTGGTGTGACTATGTTGGATGATGCTTTCCATAGCATATGTCCTATCCAGCCCCTTTATCTTCACTTAATTTGTTGTTCCAGTGGCTGTTATTGACTTCTTTCCCATTGGTCTCCATTCCTGACCATGTCTTGCCACTTCATGCCCATTATCTTTCACAGGAAACTATTAACAAAGGACTTAAACTATGATAGTAATAGTTAGTGGGCTAATATTGTACTTCCTAGTTATCACTCATGTCAAAAAGTTTATTAATATTATTTCCATATTTGGGGTAAATAATTATAGAATATGAAGGAGAGATATAAGTGATCAAATTGCAATGGTAAACAGCTTTCAGAGAAAAACACACTTTTAACATTAAAAAGTATGAATATCTCTCTTCGCAAAAGAATTCTCTAAGCATATATATATGGTCCATGGTGATTATGGAGCAGAGACACAGACAATAAACAATAGAAAAGAAGGGTATTTGGAGGTCAGTCTATGGACTGAATAGCTGATGACAACGAGTACTATTTTGTGCATAAAGATATTGTTTTAACACTTTTCAAATTACCCAAACAACAAAACATTAAAAAATATATCACTTACGAATGTGGATACATTTCAATATAATTATGAGGCACATATCCTTCTTTTCCATTTAGCTCTGCCTTGTACCAGTTTTTGTCATCAAATGTACTTAAAATCTGAAAAGAAATAAAATAATAAAATTATTATTCTTCACAGCAAAAACTCATTAAGGCAGGGTAGTTAATCTATTTCAATCTCAACAGCCATATGAACCAGTAACTTAAAAATGTTATGTAATGCATGGCAGAAATGTATAATTTTTTTAAATATGATATTGTCAAAGCTAAAATAAACTGATGATTTACAAGATTGTGTATCTGTCTGGTTATCATATGTGATATGTATCAGATGTTATCATTAGTGATGTTATATCATTTTAACCTCTTTATGGCACCATTTATTTTTTTAAATAATTTTTTTTTGGCGTTCACCTTATTTCGCTAATCCCCAAGGCGGTGTGCGCCGCACTGTGGTTTTTATTTTGCGCCTGTCGGCCCAGTGCATCCGACTTCAGCATGCATTTTATGTAAGGGTCTGCTTCCTCCTGCATTTTCAAAGGGTTTGCTTCCCCGGGGTAACGGCCGGTGCTGTGATGAGGATCGAACACAGCACCTTCCGGTTATGAGCCGTGCCACTTAACCACTAACCAACGCCTTCCTGTTTTAAGATGTTTTAGTCTCTTGTCTCATATTTCACCCATTTATGAAATTCTGTACCTTTTTCGTTGTTGTTTTTGTTATTCTCCAAGTTTCAGAGTAATACCATAGAACAAACTTGGGGATGAAGATACCGAACAGTGAATGAGCTAACAGCAGCCAGCGATTCAAAAATTTTTGACAGAGAGAATAGAGATCGTAGTTGAAGACAAAAATCAGTAGTAAAAAAAAGCCAGTTGAAACCAGTTGTGTCAGGCTGAAAAGATGCAGATATCACAGCCCCACTGTAAACAGACTTTACATTGGAGTTGAAGATAGTTACTCTTGCTTTGAACTTAATATCTTTTGTTTTCCATAAGTTCCCAAATGCAATGAAAACTCCTCTAGCCTTTTGTATTCTTATATATAAGGTTAAAGGTGAGGGCTCGATTTCATCGCCTCAGGTTTTCCCATATGGTTCGGTCTCTTTCAGCAGAAAGGTATTCCATCTGCCAAGAGCATCACACAAAGCACGAACTCCATAGGTCCAGTGATAAGATCAGGGATCTCCTGAAAAATTAACATCATGAACAGGCCGTCACAGCTCAAATTCGAACTACGACCATCTGAACACGAGGCAAACGGCTTGACCACTTCACCACAGGGACCCCCAACTTATATATCTTTATATGTACCTAATAATTTGCCTATATTGGTACTAAGATATGTTAATGATTTCACATCTTCTAGGAGTGTGTTGATTGTCGTTAGTTGCATTTGTTCTCATAAACTTCCATTTCACACATTGGGGAACTGTTATTATCAGTGCAGCTATCTAGTCTGCACAGGACCTGCCTGTCCTATAGTTATTGCCATTTTTAATTTCTCTAGTCCTTTTCAATATTTTCTTCGGGGACATCGTGGGCTAGTGGTTAAGTGACACGGCTCACAACCCATAGTTGCTGGGTTCGCTCCCCATCACAGCACCGTCTGTTACCCCGGAGAAGCAAACCCTAAAAAAATGCAGAAGGAATCTGACCCTTATATAAAATGCATGCCGAAGTCGGATGCACTGGACAGATGCAAAATAAAAACCATAGTGTAACGCACACCGCCTTGGGGAATGGAGGAATAAGGCGAACGCAAAACAATATTTTCTTCGGCACTGATAAAAACATTATTCCCCTATAATTTGTACACTGTTGTAGATTTTCCTTCTCTTTGGTAACTTGAACTACATACTAACATAACATTCCTTCCACTCTAATGGCATTTCTTCCCTTGTCCAGACTTTACCATGTAACTTGTATAATATCTCTGTTGAAAAGACAATGTTTTCTTCTATTGTTTCTGCCGAAATACTATCTGGGCCAGTGTCGTGTCTTATCATCACCTCTCAGAAACATTAGGGCTTTCTTAATTTCTTCTTTGTTTGGTTTCTCACAACTAACTTTCAGTTTGAGTTTCGTTTGTTGACTGAATGTCTGGGGAACTTCTGAAGATGGTCTTTATAAAAGTTATCCAAAATGATTTGACCATCTCTTTATCTTCTCAATTTACATTGCTACTGAACTCAAATGTTCTTCATTATGATATTAAAGATAATAACTAGACTATCTTTAATATTAGTTTAAAACGGCCTTTAATTAACTGCTTATATTTTCCTGATCAGCTTCTAATTCTTTGTCTTGTGCTGTTGTACAGTTATTTCATATCTCTTTCTGCTGCAGCTTCTTCTGCCGCAGTCTCTCTTACCAGTTTCCAGTTCATCCATATAATTTCAAGTACTTTCTAGTTATGGTAATTTGAACGATGATTTACAAGTATAAGCCTATTGTCATTGTTTTTGTAGATTGATATTCTGAATTCAACTTCCTGTTTGGTAATTCAGATTTCTAGACTATAATTATATTTACTATTTAGATCTATGTATAGATCTACTACTAGTACTAATGAGTAGTCTAGACTAATACTACTAATACTAATACTAATAGTAATAACTAATATATTTTGTTATAATATAATAAATAAAATATGTCTTAGTTTGTTTTTTTAATTTGTATTTCTTATTATACATTACAATTTTCAATAAACTATATCGTGTTTACATGTTCGCACGTATGCCGTATGTTAAAAATTATGGTTAATATTGTTACTATTGACGATTGTCAAGGCTAGACTAACTAAACTGTAGTGACTCAATTGACTGTAGTGTAGTGTAGTGAGTAGCGTAAATTTAAAACTGTCAACATAAATGATAACAAACTAATACTACTAACTATTCATAATAAACAAACTCACAACAAATATTTTTATATGAAAATATTACAAACTATTATGGCTGTCATTTCGGAACAATTAAGATACAGCGCACAGAAAGAAAAATCTTACCTTCAGGACCTGTCCTTTCTTAAAACTGAGTTCGTCATCAGCTGTTGCAGTAAAAGGATGTAGTGTAGCCGCCTCCATCTTGGATCAAATTTAGTATATATATTTTTTCGGCAAAAGTCTTTGCGAACTACGGCAGTTAATTAATTGTGTTCGTCCTGGTTAAAAAGTCACTTAACATCCAAGGCGGTAAAGGTCTGTCTCCCAGAAATTAGAAATATTTAAAGATTAACGATGATGATAATAGGCTTAAATTCATTGAAAATATGTCCTAAAAATGAACTGAAAATAGACAATGTGTCCACTCCTATATTAGAGTTCTCTGCACTTTTCTACTGGAGAAATGTGCTATTTCTACAATTATATTTTAGCAAGATGAACTCGGCGAGATTCTATTTAAAAAAACATTTTCTGATTAAACTCTTCGGTAGAAGACTCACTAAAGTTGTGTGCACATCTCTCTTAGGG
Source organism: Ariolimax columbianus (assembly GCA_036924085.1). Taxonomy (NCBI): domain Eukaryota; kingdom Metazoa; phylum Mollusca; class Gastropoda; order Stylommatophora; family Arionidae; genus Ariolimax; species Ariolimax columbianus. The sequence continues at coordinate 33,547,924 of JAVGWX010000006.1, forward strand.
ACCTTTCACATAGCCTAAGATTGGGACGCGGATCTACTATGAAACTCATAAAGCTCAATTTCTGGGTCCCTAATCTTGTAGGCATCTCGTCTCGCAATATGAATTCCCCTACTAGGGATACTACGCATTCTCACCAACCTCCAGTTTGCCGATAACATTACCGGTCTGGCTGGAACAGAGCCTGAACTTGCAAGACTATTCACAAGCTTGGACAATGCTGCCCATAAATTTGGGACGGAAATCAGTGCAGAGAAGAATAAGATCACGGTCAACTCCCCAGAGGGTATTTAAAACCCGAATATGGTCAAAGGTGAACTTCTGGAAAGTGTTTCATGATTGAAATATCTGGGAGCAGAAATGAATGCGGAGGGGTCTAGAGCGGAAATTCATGGAATTGACATATATCACGATCGGTGGGGTTGACCAAGACCGTCCTGCAAGGCACTGTGCCCGGGAAGCGTGGGGGGAAAAAAGGGATGGGAGGACAATATAAAATAGTGGACGGGAAGGTCTATAGCTGAAACTAATACCCTTGCAAAAAATCGAGACGTATGGTAGGAACTGGTTTGACATACCACAATAACGGTGCCTCAACGACCTTCTAGGTTACGGGACTGATGATGATGATGAATCTCGTAAAGGCCCCAGAAGCGTCTATAGTTCACTTTGTGGTAGTCTACTACGGTGACCCCTATAACAGTTCAAACTTGAGAGCCTACAAAATATAGATCTGTCACTGGATACAGGCTCTCTCGAGTCCGGCACCTTGAAATGGTGAGGGAGCTTGCATGTCTCAATGATCCCAGAAACTGGTTGGTTGGTTATTGATCCAGAGACTTATTTGCTCCTACCCTTTGGCCCAATGCCATATAATGGTCTCTGCAAGTGTTTGTGAGATGTTGTTTAGTTCCGTAGTGTTTCGTTTGTCTGGCCTCGGAAGAAAAAGCTCTTTTCTAACAAGTCACGCGCCGGACATGAACAAATATGGTGCTCGATAGCTTCAAAGGGATGTTTGCACAGTCGGCACTTTGAAGTATGTTCTAGTTGGACTCTGTTTAAATAACTTCAACCTGGATAGGTTGTGGGGGATGGAATCGATTAAACTTAGAAAACTCATCTAGAGTATATTAGGTTAAGTTGGGACATAATAATCATCATCTGGTTTATGGTTGTCTGAGTATGTCTCCCTATTTGACCCTATCCTTTGCAGCTCTCTTCATTGCAGCATAAATTTGTACTTCAGTTTCCCTGTATGTCTGAGATGCAAAAGTGAGTCTTGGTTGCCCGGGCCCTCTCTTCCATTTAATCGTTCCCTCTATTATCTTGTGTAAAAGACTTTCATGTCTCATTTTGTTACCTAGCCAACTCAACCGACATTTTTGTATCATATGCAATATTTTTCTTTGTGCGCCCACTTTAGTGAGTACATTGTCATTGGATCGTCTTTCTGACCAACTCACTCTTTCCATTCTACGACAGCATCACATTTCAAACGCTTTTCATCTTTCTTTTACTAGAATCCATGTTTTAGCCCATACAGTGCAATTGGCCATATACGAATGTGGATTTTTCTTTTTCTCAGTTCTGTCTTGATATTATTTATGTTTTTCCTTAATTTCTGTCTCATTGTGGGCATATTCTGTTATCAGGTCGTCCCTTAAACAGCGAGGTCGTTGGGGCACACATGAAGACATCCCCACAACATCAGGCCACCCTTCTCTGTCAGCGGCCGCTGTCTGTGCCTCTTCTGGTCGGAGATTGGTCCATTCTTTTATGTTGTCCTCCCACCTCTTTTTGGGACAGTCTCTTCGTCGTCTGCCCTGCACCTTTTCGTGCAGGATCGTATTTGCAAGACCATTTGATCTCAATATGTGACCGTACGAAGCGAGTTTCCTTCTTTTGACAGTTACCAAGAGGTCTTCAAAAGGGTCTATTGCTGTTCTCGCCCGAGAAGGAGATACACAGTAGGCTTGGCAGGACGAGAACCGTCATGGCCCGCCTGACGAAGAGTCTGGGAGAACAATGCGCTGTCTCACTACAAGAAGGTTTGGGTCTATCAGACCTGCGTTCTTAGCCCTCTCATGTTTGTAAGTGAGACTTGGAGCACTTACATTAAGAGAGAACGGTGTCACATGAGGTGTCTACGGTGTGTATTGGGGATTGGGTGGCACATAATGAGGTCTTACAGCGAGAAAACACTCACAGCATGTACTCGCTGATCAGCCAGCGACGTCTTCGATAGTTGGGACATGTTTACCGCATGGAATGGTAGGAAGACTAACGTCTTGTCCGGCAAAATATACTGATCAGACATGTAAGTCAGGGTCAGGCAAAATATATTGTTTTCATGGCAGCCTGGCTAACAAGGTAAGGGATCGACGTGATCTCCGTAGTAGTGATTGTCATGCAGATGAAGCCAAGTATAGCACAACCGCTTGGAGGACTCATTCATCAACACACTCAGGATGTAACCCGTCACTTAACGTCCTTTTCAGGGCGCACATAAGAGTAACCTACTCATTGTGGGCATTCGCAAACAAAACCTGCATGGAAGATGAGCGGTTTCCAATGGATATCCTCTAAGGACAGCTAGCTATTGGAGCTAGAAGAATCAGCCGTTCCACACGGCAATTTGAAGATGTGTGCAAGAGGGACATGACGTCCTGCGATGTCCCATTCGAGGGCTGGGAAACAATTTATCAGAATCGAGCTGGATGAAGACAGTCAATTGGAAGGTGCATAATAGCTGCTGATGCTCATATATGTCTTCTGGCTGCAGAGAAAAGAGAAAGACTGAAGAGATCGAGGAATACCCCGGCAAGTCAACGTCCTCAGCATGATTGTACAATCTATGGCAAGGACTGTCACTCGCAGATCGGCATATTGTGTCGAAATACAGAAAACAAAGCTGGACTAAACTCACATGGCACCACATGTATGGTCTACAGGAGACAGAGCTGGACTAAACTCACATGACACCACATGTATGGTTTACAGGAGACAGAGCTGGACTAAACTCACATGGCACCACATGTATGGTCTACAGGAGACAGAGCTGGACTAAACTCAAATGGCACCACATGTATGGTCTACAGAAAACAGAGCTGGACTAAACTCACAGGTCGCCACTCACATGGTCTACAGGAGACAGAGCTGGACTAAACTCACATGGCACAACATGTATGGTCTACAGGAGACAGAGAGCTGGACTAAACTCACATGGCACCACATGTATGGTCTACAGGAGACAGAGCTAGACTAAACTCACATGACACCACATGTATGGTCTACAGGAGACAGAGCTGGACTAAACTCACATGGCACCACATGTATGGTCTACAGGAGACAGAGCTGGACTAAACTCACATGACACCACATGTATGGTCTACAGGAGACAGAGCTGGACTAAACTCACATGACACCACATGTATGGTCTACAGGAGACAGAGCTGGACTAAACTCACATGGCACCACATGTATGGTCTACAGGAGACAGAGCTAGACTAAACTCACATGACACCACATGTATGGTCTACAGAAAACAGAGCTGGACTAAACTCACAGGTCGCCACTCACATGGTCTACAGGAGACAGAGCTGGACTAAACTCACATGGCACCACATGTATGGTCTACAGAGACTGAGGCATCAATGATGATGATGATATATCAGCAAAAGGAAACTTGAGCATCTTTGGATCTACCTGCAGTAGAGTGATGTTGTTGCTGGACAAATATTACATACTAACATATTCCTTGTTCGTTCTCAAACTCCCGCTACAAAGCCCTGACAAGGGCTTTGCAAATAAGTAGGATGTAATCCGAAGACAAAATGCGTGGTGTTATTGTTTACAGTTGGGCTGCTATATTTGTCCCTTTCGGTCTGACACATCTGACTTCAGCATGGTATTTTTGGGTACCGGCTAGTCTTCCCTTTTCGATCCTTTATCCATAGCCAGTCTGTCCTGTTGCAGCTTGTTATCCAGGATCACCACGTGGATGTGGAGAAGTGTCTTGGCAGCTCTGGGTCACTGGTTCAGACGCTAGCAGTCAGCTTTGGATCACTGAACCCTACAACTCATGCACTGCTGAACATCTTGATTCCACATACTAACATACAAGACATATAATAGTCATTTTTGTACAGAAAAGGTATCTAGAATTGTTGAGTTGTTTGACTGTGGGCACTAATAATTGTATTTGTGATAGGAAGTCAGTTGGTTTATGAATCTCATGATAAAGTAGAAAGCTCTTATATCATAATAACACACCATACACTCTTTAATACACTGCTTGCATTCTGCGATGAATGTCAACTGGTCAACATCCTTCAGCTGTTAGAAACCAAATCACCTCTCACTGATCAACGCTGGACGGATTCCGTATCACACCTACCATGTTTTCAACAGTCTGCTGAAGAAACTATGAGTCGGAGGATAATTAAATTTTGCAAACTTGACGGTGGACGTCAACATGCGCTTTGTACATATGTTAACTTGTTGCAGTTCGGCCCGGTTTCATTTGAGCATGCCTCGTAGGAGCCAGGCGTCGTGCTGGATGAAAAGTACCAGGTAGGGTTGTGCAATGTGCTGGAGAGTATGGTTGAATTGTTCTTGAAAATATGAATACAAAATATGCAAATTTGTTTATTTTCAAAGTAATACTGACATTTATGCTAATGTAGCAGATCCCGCTGTTTGCACTATGGTTATTCTAACTAGAATATTACCATACTCATCCACTTCATTCATGACTACACACAGCAAATAATATAGCACACAGCAGGTGGCATATTTATTATATAATACTCATACAACACTATCAAAGTGAGTGCAATGTGATACAAATAATACAAGAATACTTCTGAACTAATTATATACTCGGGAGTTATAAGTATAAACTATTGATGTTGCTCTATTCTAACCCAGTTCTTGCCGCACACACCTCTAGAACTCTCCTGGACACAGCTGTACACTCGCACAACTCTAGCACATACCTCATTCCCTCGGTGTCTACACACACCACACACACATCTAGATCTCACCTAATCGATCTACACACTCGCTTAACTCGTCAGGACATACCTCGTTCACGAGGTGTCCTGCGTACAACATACATTCAGATTACCTCTAGACACAGGACGCCCAACACACACCTTATTGAGCGACTGGCAAAGATTCAATGGCGTATGCTGGTTGAGCGATCCTGTTCTATCTCTAACATTCATAAAACTGTCCATTAATCTCTCCTCTATCAAATCGGTGAGCTAAACACACTTCTATCTAAATTCTCAGTTTCTCGCTCACATTCTCTGGCCAGTCTGCTTTAGTTAAACTTTGGTATTTTATAGTCTCAAGCAGTATCAGAGCTATCCAATGGATCTCTGGGGGATGGCTCTATTCAATCGCTATTGGAACAAATTACTCTGAACACCTGTCACTCAAATATCGCAGCAAGCTCTGCTGTCACTCATCCCCCACTACCCAAATAGGAACGCCAGAAGTCAGCGTCTACCTGGACTAAACATTCTTTCCCCCACCCCATTTTCCGTTGTTGGGACGGCGAGTGACCTTGGCGTAGTGTCCAGACAGAGTGACCTTGGCACACATTCAGGTACCTTTGTTCTCAGAGTCGCCGACCACATCACCCCTGCCCTAAACGCTCATGCTCCGGCTGGAACTGTTACACTAATCCTTTTTTTTTGTATTATCCGTAGCTGGTGCGTGGCATGACTCTGGCAGTTTGACTTGGCAGAAGAAGAAGAAAGTGTGCAGAAAGATATTTGATTTTGTGTCTTTTAAAACTAAGGGGGAATATACGTGATGTTGGAAATTCTGCATGTAAATACGAGATTGGTCCTCAAATGTTAGCCGTCACAGAAACATTTCTAGGTGAGAAAACCTCGCATCCAAGATTTGTCGTGCCCTTATTTACTAAATAAAGAATATCTGATTAGTTAACATACTGATTTACTTGTTATTATAATTACAAACAAACACTTGGGATCAAGATACTGAGCTGCAGCGGTCAGTGGCCCAAAGCTGATTATTAGCGTCAGCGAACCAGAGCTACCAAGACCCTTCTACACCTCCACGCGGTGATTTAGGATAACAGGCTGCAACAGAGCAGACTGGTTAAGGAGACGTGATCGAAGAGGGAAGGCTAACCTGGTACCAAAAAATGTCTGCTGAAGTCGGATGCGTCGGACCAAAAGGTGCAAATATTGCAGTCAGACTTTGTCTTCTTCGTTCGTTCTCAATCTCTTAACAAGCCCTGAATAGGGCTTTGCAAGTAGCTGGATGTTTTCCACAGAACGGAGTGCGCTGTGTCGTAGTTTACAGCTTCACTGTGATATTTGTACCTTTCAGTCCGATACATCCAACTTCAGCAGGCATTTCTGAGCATCAGGTTAGCCTTCCCTTTTTCAATCCCTTCTCCATAGCCAGTCTGTTCTGTTGCAGCCTGTTATCCAGGATCATCGCATGTAGGTGTAGAAGGGTCTTGGCAGATCTGGTTTGTTGGCCCTGATGCTAGCAGTCAGCTTTGGGTCGCTAACCGCTGCAGCTCATGCACTACTTAGCATCTTGATCCCACAATCAAGATGTAATCTACAACACATTCCATTCTCCACACAACATCCTGCTACTTGCAAAGCCCTTTTCAGGACTTTGTAGCGGGAGTTTGAGAACGAATGACGAAGAAGAATCTTCTTCTTCTTCATCGTACGCAGTCAGACAGTAACCATTATTTTTTCAAAAAAAGCGGCGGTCATCCTGAGGCTGTCGACACTGCCATAGAGCTTGTCTTGTGTTGCCACTGGTGATGGCCACATCTGCTCTCTCTGATCCTCGTATGTCGGGCAGTTCTGCAGCAGATGCTCAGCGGTCATTTTCCCGGTACCACACGGACATTCGTCGGTACCACCTATCTTCAATTTGTTGAATAGGTGGTACCTCAGTCTATTGTGGCCAGTGCGAAGTCTGAAGACAACGACCTACTCTCTTCTGTTCAACTGGTAATAGGCATCTTTTTGGTGTAGCCGGTATGTTCAGTTTCCCATTTGGTCATGTATCTGGCTTTGATAAGCCGTTTTGACTCTTCGTACGTCATACTAGTATCTGTTTGTGGTAGTCTTGCACCTTCTTTTGCCAGTCTGTCTGCCTCCTCGTTGCCTTGGATGTTGCAGTGTGATGGGACCCACTGTACCACTACCCTTTTCGGTGCGGACTGCTGGCATAGTTGACAGAGTACTGCTCTTAAGTCATTAAGCTCAGTGTTTTTCTGGCTTTTTAGCGCTGTGACTACAGCCAGAGCATCTGTAAGCAGGACTGTATGGCTTTCTTTTTCTTTATGTGTCACCATTTCTTCCACTGCCGCCCTCAGTGCCTCTGCCTCCGCTCTGAAATTGCTTGTGTACTTACCAGTAGCGAATGACAGTGTTATTTTTCTGCCATTTGGTAGGTTCAGGAATGCTCCTGCCCCTCCGATCTGTATTGTGTTTGTTACAGAACCGTCGGTGTATGCATGGGTCCAGTCCATGCTTGGGTAGTTTTTTTATATAAAGCTTAGGGTAGTATCTCTTCTTTCTTTTTCAGTCTGGCAGTTTTTTGTTTCCAAGAAGAAGAATCAAAAACACTCTTTCATTTTGTTATATATCTCTATTCTTTCAAACCAGTAAGAATTTATAGATCCCAAAAGTAAGTTTTTCAATTATAAATGAATGAAATAAAATACAATTTGTGAGTAAGCTAATGTGTTGGACTGCCACTGGTCAGTGGTAGAGACAAGTGAATGACAAAGAAGGAAAAACAAATGAAAACCAGTAAAAAATTATTTCATAATAAAATTTATTGACCATTTAACCATGCTCGTAAAATATCCCTAAGAATCAACAATTTAAAATAAATTGATATGAAAACCAGGATATAAGTATATATGTAAACTATTTCTGTGTGGGTCTATGTTGTAGATTGGAATGATTGGACATATGAGATACCATACCAATATTTATTTCTCTCATTTTGTGTATATGTGTTTTATTTCTAACCCCAGCCCATCCACTACTCTAACACTTAGTAAATTGTTCATAAATAACCAGAATTATTTGGTTTTGAAGTACTTTTACAAATCTTCACTTCCAGTCTCTGTAGTGTATCCTAAGTACTTCACGGTTCTTCTTTATGCACACCATAACAATTTGGGTCCATCACTGCAAAAGCTGTAGTGATTTCTGCTGCACTTTATTTTCATAACACGATTGCCAGCCTCATACACAATCCTCCTTTGCCACATCCTACAACTTGCATAGCTATGGGCCCATTCTGCCCTCTACGATACAGGACTTCAGGATGAAAATATGGTATTTCAAGGGATTGCATTGCTTTTACTATTGTGGTGTTACAACAACGTTCTTCCTCATATGTTCTTCCTCACTTACTTCAAATCATACATTCATTGATTCCTTCATTCATTCATCTAGCTCCTCTTGGAACATAATGCACAATGAATCCTCTCTGGGATCAAGACGTTAAGCAGCGCATGACCTGCAGTGGTCAGCGACCCATAGCTGACTGCTTGCGTCAGGGCCAACAAATCAGAGCTGACAAGACCCTTCTACACCTCCACGCGGTGATCCTGGATAACAGGCTGCAGCAGGGCAGACTGGCTAAGGAGAAGGGATCGAAGAGGGAATGCTAACCCGGTACCCAAAAATGCTTGCTGAAGTCGGATGTGTTGGACCGAAAGGTGCAAATATCGCAGTCAAGCTGTAAACTACGACACAACACATTCCGTTCTTTGGACTACATTCTGCTACTTAAGCCCTATCAGGGTTTGATAGCGGGAGATTGAGAACGAACGCAGAAGAAGAAGAAGAATCCTCTCTGCTCTTATTCTGAACTGTCTTCTTGAATTTCGCCCACAAGTCCCTAAGTAACCAAGCCACCATTTTTTGCCAGGTGTTTTTCAGCCTCCTCTTTGCTTCTGGGACAAGTAACTTGTGTGATGTTTTCCCGATTTATATTTACTGTTCTTCTGTTATTTGCATATTAATGCATTATCATGAGCCATGGCTAATTACTTTGACAACAAACAAAAAAACAACAAAACAACTTATTAGGATTATTATCTTCAAGCCTTTCAGGTACTTGCTGATTTGTCAGCCAACTTGTCATGTTGTACCAAATCTTTCCCTTTGACTTCCTAACCATCTTTTGCTGTTGATCTTTCCCATTGTTTGTAGCTATTTTTTTTATAGACCACCATTTGAAAAGATTATATTAATGTTTTCTTCTCAATCAGTCTCCATGAAAAGTATAGAGCCACCAATATTGGTGGCTTGTTTCTGGAAACTTGCGCTAAAGTACTTTGTGTGTTCTTGCTGGAAGCTCTTTGTTTTACCCAATGAGATTACTAAGCTCAAATAAAAACCTTTTCAGTGGTCTTTTGCAACCTGCAATTATGTACAGTGGGCCTAATCTTTCTTCCTTAAAAAAGGGACACTATCCACACAGTCAGGTCTCTGATTTACTCCCCAACTTTTGCCCTTGATCATTCCTACTATCACTATGTTTTTAGAGATTCCATGGGGAGGAAGACTTACATCTGGCCAGGCAAAATATACTGATCAGACATGTTAGTCATGGTTAAGGAAAACATACTGGACAAGACCCTCACCTCGGCTTCCTAGTAGCCCTCCCTGGAAACGAGCTGTTTTCATGGCATCCTGGCTAATGGGGATGAGGAATCAATGTGATTCACGTAGTCGTGAGCGACACGCAGATGAGGCCAATCATAGCACAACCACTTAGAGGACTCTGGTCCACATTCATCAGCACACTCGAGATGTGAGGAAAGCTACTGTAACCCATCACTTAACGTCCATTTCAGGGCGCACAAAAAGAGTAACCTACTCATTGTGGGCATTCACAAACAACATATCTCCATTGACAAGATAATAAAAATGTATAGATATCAATTTTAAAACTATTATTACACAGTTTCTCTCATCACAGGTGCACACCGTGGACATCTGGAGAATTTTTAGGGTTAAGGAATAAAAGTTGCTTGTCCTGGCAATCATATAACTGCACAGGCAAGGTTTATATTTCACTCATGATGTAACAAAAAAACATAAGCCATACTAAGGTTCAAATCCATGTATCCAAACCAACAGATTATATCCCAACTACTAGTCACTAATATACAAATTAATATTGTAAAGACCGGCCACAATTAATGCACAATACTCTGTTTGTCCAATATAATACTCTCTCTTGAAAAGTATAGTTATTATTGCAGCATGGAAGACACTTCGGACTTGGTTTAGCATAAATGTTAATTTACCAAGATGTTTTGAAATGAAATAAATAAGCTACTGTAAAATTACAATAGATGCTAACTAAGTCAGTCAAATTGAGAGGCCAAAACTATTGTTCACAGCCATTACAACAAGCTATGGAAGAAAGAGATGGGTGTGAATGACTGACCTGTCCAAATCCCCCAACTCCAGACACCAACAGACAACCCTGCTCCACCTGAGACTACTGCTAGGTCACCTCTACCAGCTCAAGATGTTCTACACAAACGAGTGTCCATGTACAACCAGAATCCAGACCTCTGAACATGTTTTTTCAAGACTGCCTAGCCCACAAAGACCTACAACACCAAACCTGGCACAAAGGAGCAGAGCTGAGGTAGAATCTATAGAGCTGCTATTCAGACCTAGAAAGGACTGAACTTCATCCTGGCAAAGGGACTGCAGATCAAGCATGACCAAATACCTGAACGCAGACGAAGCTTCAGCAACAACATAAAGGATTATATTTTAACTATTGGAGCCAACCCAATAAAGTTAAGCTGTTAGAAATTTCTTCTTCTTTTTCTTCGTTCATCTTCAGATCAAGGTTCCGGTTTCTCTTACAAAGGACACTGTTGTTTGTAAGGCTGTTTCAATTCCATACAGCTTTTGTCTCATATCTGTCTCACGAGGCCAGTGTTGGTCTCTCTTTTCCTGCATGAGCGTGCAGCTTTGCAGGATGTGTTCCACGGTCATGGTATGCTCCCCACATGGGCACCTGTCATCTGTCCCAATCCACATTTTGTTGTAAAGATGACCCTTGAGTCTGTGATGCCCAGTTCTCAGTCTGAAGATGATGACTTGCTCTTCTCTAGTTAAGTTATAGAAGCTGTCTTCTTTTCGGAAGTCGGGGTGTTGAACAAGCTGTTAGAAATGATAGTAAGGCCCTAATTCGAGGTTATATAACAGAAACTGCGGTGGGAAATGATGTGTTAGAAACACCATTTTACGAGGTCTCACCTTTTGACATGTCGGATGACCAGTTTTCTTATTTGCTACCTTAGTTTTCATTACTCCAACACATATATTTGACACTCAATTTAAAATAGCATTTGTAAATTACATAATTAAATTGTCATCATGTAGAATGTCCATTATAGAACGTCGCTCCCATCACAGCCTGTCTGAAATAAACTCATTCCCTTGCCAAGACTCCAGTCTCCGCCACAGTCTTTCTTTGCTTTGTTACTTTGTTTTCTTTTGAATTATTGCATTTCATATTTCAGAACACTTGATGATGTTAAATTCAAATAGGGGACAGAAGATACAGCAGTGAATGAACTGACAGCACCTAGCGACTCATAACTGGTTGCTTGCATCAGAGTCAGTGAACCATAGCTGACCAACACAACACCCTGTTCGCGTCCAAGTGGCGGCCTTGAAAACTAGCTGCACTTGTGTGGTCTGGTTAAGAGAATAGGGACCGCAGCGGGAAGGCAAACTTGGTCCTAAAAAGAAGTAGTGCTGAAAATAACTCTGTTGGGCCTAAGGATGAATATATCGCAGCCTGACTATAAACTACATGTCCTTTACATTACGAACGGAGAAGAAGAAGAAATAATTCACATTTACTGTACACTGTGATTACTGTAAAATATTTCTTACACTCAATAAAATATGATTGCAGATGAACATTTTTCATATGAATCAACCCGATGACATACACAATTTTCATCTTATTACCATAACAACATATTAATTACAACATATCAAAAACACGTACAATAAATAAATGATGTGATACGTATCAACAGTATTCAACTTTTTAATTTTCTAAATCATCATTTCAAGATATTCATATATAAAGCACACAGTCTCATAGCAGAAGCTGCCATTTTGTATGAGGTGTTAAAGACAATTAGATGAGGTCTTAACATTATTGTAGGTGGGGTAGCTAGTTAATTCCCTTTCTGACTGCTTTTACCTTCCAAAACAAAGTTCCTTTTACCTTTCAAAACGGGGAGGAAGACTAACGTCTGGTCAGGCAAAATATATTGATCGGACGTGTTAGTCAGGGCCGGGCAAAACACATTGGCCAACACCCTCACCTCGGCTTCCTAGTAGCTCTTCCTGGAAACGGGCAGTTTTCATGGCAGCTTGACTAATGAGGTGAGTGGTTGACGTGATCCCGGTACTAGTGAGTGACACGCAGATGAAGTCAAGCATAGCACAACTGCCTGAAGGACCCCGGTTCACCTTCATCAGCACGCTCGGGATGTGAGGAATACTACTGCAACCCGCCACTTAACGTCCATTTCAGGGTGCACAAAAGAGTAACCTATTCATTGTGGGCATTCGCAAACAACAACAACAATCTTTCAAAACAGAGTCAGACACCCATTTACAACTTGGTAGATTGAAGTATTACATGACACATGACTTGGTCAGTCTTGCCATGACAGGACAGTTCAGAGATCTGTAGTTAGATATAGTTGACTGTCAGTTTTAAACTGCACTTATCAGATCTGCTACTAAGTAAGTCTGTATTGGATCAATGGTTGCCATATTTATTGCAGTTTTGCAAGTCCTTAAGCAGTATCTAGAATAAAAGCCATTGAGTTAATAATTTGTTTGCAAGCATTTTAGCAACTCAATCAGGTTTAAACAGCAAGGACATGTATGAACTGAAACTAATAGAACAGCACAAAATATTAAAGGCACAAACTCAAGAGGAGTTCCATGTGGAATATAACACAGACTTACCTATGTCAGTTTTAATTTCTTTGTAAACTAAGAAACTTATTTACTTTTGCAATGAAAAGTCATCAAAAGCTGGAGATTTTTTTCTTTTGAACTAATTTCTTGAATATTATATCCATCTGCAAAATTATCTTCTCCATGCCCTGTATCCAGATCTTCTTTTGTTATAGGTATGTCACAGTTGCAGATGCTCGGGTCCATTATTTTGAGAAAACGTAACTTTTTTATTTACCAGATCTTCTTTTATTATAGACAAGCAATAGTAGTTTATTAGGTTCCAAATCCAAAGAATCAGTTCAGTTCAGTTCATCCCGTAAACCATTAGGTCGTTGGGGCACACACGAAGACACTCCCAATATCCCAAGCCATCCCTCTCTGTCTGTCGCCGCCTGACATATCTCACCGGGACGAAGGCCTGACCACTCAGTGATGTTGTCCACCCATCTCTTCCTTGGGCATCCTCGCCCTCTCTGTCCCGGTACGGAACCAAAGAGTATCGAGTTGGTAATTCCGTTGGACCTCGCGACGTTGGATATCGCGACGATATCCAAAGAATATTTAATTATATTATTTATCAGATCTTCATTTATTTAAATCGTGCAGTGGTAGCTTATGGGGCTTGATGTTGACACAAGAAGATAGAAACATTCTATTTTCTGACTTAACTATGCATTCAGCACAGAGAATAATTCCAATATTTCTGATATAATTTGTCTTTCTATCTTATGCAAGATAGAAAATATCACTTATTCCCTGCTAAAACAACATCCGCTTAAACATTTAAGCAATAACAAATATACACGCTTGAGACCCTTGTCGGTCTGAAAATCTATTTACAAAATTTCAGATCGATAAAAGGAACAACATTTCGATGTAAAATAAATGTTGGTATAAATATTGTAGTGAACCTGGCCATATCAGTCTACACACATTTATTATATATGAATATATTAAATCAGAAAATAAAAACATGGACTAGATACACACAATGCAACAACCGGCAGACACAAGGCAGCTCTTAAGCAATTATTTTTCTCATACTTGTTATTGTACCTTTTTCCTTAAATAATTCTTCTTATCCAGTTCTTTTATTAATTTTAAGAAGGGGGTGAGCGGTACAAACATTAAGATCACTTTCATGGAAGGTTTGAGGTGTGACTTTCGGACAATTTATATATAGCAACTGCATTGTCATTGGCTCATTTATTAATTTGGTGAAAAAAACACAGACAAATTATTTTATCATACGTTTCTCTTCTTGATTTAAATGTTAACGTAGACAATGTTGTCAATTACTATGACACCTGTAAACTATTCAGGCACTACAGGCTGCTAAAAATACAGAGCACTTGTTTTAATATCGAAAAATAATACAGCAGAATAGTATAACACCCACATATTTGTATTAGCATATTATCTTTCAAAATACCCTTGTTATTTTTATCAATAAAATGAACATGCAAAAGATGAAACTTATACACAAGATCAATTAAAACTATAAAAAATGTGTCCCATAACATACATGACGGATGAGGATGAAGTATTAGAAGACCTAATTTAACTAGGTCTCAGCTTTGTGGGTTTTTGAAAAGGAACATTAGCAGAATTATCAGCTATCTTTCTCGCTACCTTATCTAACTAAGTCAAGTCATGACTAGACCAGCAACTCGGTACATATGCTGTGAAAAGCGAACGGCTTTAACCACTCTGCTACTCAGGTGTTTTTTTATAAACTACATGAGAATGGAAAACAAAAAGTACATGAGAATTGGAAACAAAAAGTACATAAGAATGGGAAACAAAAACTATATGAGAATGGGAAACAAAAACTACATGAGAATGGGAAACAAAAACTACATGAGAATTGGAAACAAAAACTACATGAGAATGGGAAACAAAAACTACATGAGAATGGGAAACAAAAACTATATGAGAATGGGAAACAAAAACTACATGAGAATGGGAAACAAAAACTACATGAGAATGGGAAACAAAAACTACATGAGAATGGGAAACAAAAACTATATGAGAATGGGAAACAAAAACTATATGAGAATGGGAAACAAAAACTATATGAGAATGGGAAACAAAAACTATATGAGAATGGGAAACAAAAACTACATGAGAATGGAAAACAAAAAGTACATGAGAATTGGAAACAAAAACTACATGAGAATGGGAAACAAAAACTACATGAGAATGGGAAACAAAAACTACATGAGAATGGGAAACAAAAACTACATGAGAATGGGAAACAAAAACTACATGAGAATCGGAAACAAAAACTACATGAGAATGGGAAACAAAAAATACATGAGAATGGGAAACAAAAAATACATGAGAATGGGAAACAAAAACTACATGAGAATGGGAAACAAAAACTACATGAGAATGGGAAACAAAAACTACATGAGAATTGGAAACAAAAACTACATGAGAATGGAAAATAAAAAGTACACGAGAATTGGAAACAAAAACTACATGAGAATGGGAAACAAAAACTATGAGAATGGGAAACAAAAACTACATGAGAATGGGAAACAAAAACTACATAAGAATGGGAAACAAAAACTACATGAGAACGTGCTCACCTGTATATCTTTGTTTATGGTGGGGAGGCTGGAACTATATATTTAAAAGGGTTGACAATGCAGGAGTGGATGATAACAGCCAGGGACTCACAGCTGACTGCTGGCATCAGGGTCAGTGACACATAACTGGCCAAGGCCTTAGTCTGCCTTGGAAACAGACCAAGCAGCCATACTAAGAGATTAGGGACCGAAGAGGGAAGGCCAACGTCCAGGTCTAAAAAATGTTATACGGAAATCAAATGTCCCAAAAGGTGCAGATAATGCAGCAAAGCTGTAAATTACGAAACTATAACACAAACGTCCTTTTCAGACACACCAAAGAAATAAGTTCATAATTCAGATTTTATTTCTGTTAACTTGTATCTCAAGTGGGTTATATTTCCTGTGTGAGTCCCAGGGTCCCTTGTTGGAGATGATTAAAGAAAACCACTGCATCTTTAAACATGTTGTAAAGGCAACTAAATAGGGTCATGCATGGAGCTAGTAACTTCGTCATGTAAAATAAATTTCTACAGAAATCCCAACTGAAAAAAACTTTGACTCTGTAATGGGCCATCTACAGTGTGTCACTAAGATCCCTACAAGGCATGAGCTGCAGTGGTCAGCGACAGCGAACCATAGCTGCCAAGACCCTTCTAACAGGCTGCAGCAGGACAGACTGGCTAAGGAGAAGGGATCGAAGAGGGAATGCTAACTCGGTACTCAAAAAATGCTTGCTGAAGTCGGATGTGTTGGACCGAAAGGTGCAATTATCGCAGCCAAGCTGTAAACTACGACACAACGCATTCCGTTCTCTGGACTACATTCTGCTACTTAAGCCCTTTCAGGGCTTGGTAGCGGGAGATTGAGAACAAACGAAGAAGAAGAAGAAGATCCCTACAAGCATAATAGAGAAGGAGGAGCTTTGTTACACAGTGGTAAGTACACTGACTTCGCAGCCGTGCAATCAGGGTTCGGTTCCCAACTCGTGCATGAGTTTTTCCGATTGCAAAACGGCTTCCCCTTTGGGTTGACCCAGATAAAAAATTGGTACTAGAATAATCTTGGAATATAAATGCGGCCGATATGATGTTGACCACATTACCCCTAGTCAAAAAAAATATCGACCTAACACTGTATTCCCAATATGCCACACTGGCGCATAATTGGGACTTTTTTTTACTTAGCAATGGAGAAAAATAAATACGTTGATTACATAATATCAGATACCTATTTTTGATAGCATAACGACCATGACCATTTTAATCAGTGTATATACAGTGAATACAAGAATGGATGATTTCCTCTTCTCCAGGGGTTCTGGAGAAGAACATTTTGTAGAACAAAATGTCATTTTGATTTGCTTTATCCCCATTTATTTGTGTTTTAATTTTTTTTTTCCTGATGAAATAATAATTCATCATTGTAGATACGAGTCAGCAATATGACTATCTAAAACATTAATTTAAATATAGCAGCTAAGAAAGTTGTATAAACATCACGTTAAAAGTACTACACACAGGCAGAATTAAGCTTGGGTCCAGTGCAGCTATCTACACACACAACTATTGTCTCATCCTTGAATATATACAGACAATCCAAGACGTATACACCTCTATTTATATGTAAATCAACACTCATGAATATGGGCGTTGACACATATAAATACACTTATTAAATCCCATAATACCCCAAAAAAAGGTTGAATTCATAAAACATGTGACACACGTACACACAAAAAAGCCCAAACTGTATGAACTAATGGATCTCATAAAGTGACACTTACATTTTCAATGAAGAAGTAATAACAATTTAGTCATTTGAGAATGCAAATGTGGGTTGCTATAGCAGAGAAGTAATGTGCTAATCTCTCAATAAAGAAAGCGTGAAATGATGTTCAAATTATTCAATGTTTCAAGCGTCCCCTGGTCTCAGTGGAGGTGAGATCGAGCGCCTTGTCCTATCATAGATGGATGATAAATTCAGAGTTCCCATGTACACATTTTGAACCCATGACAGTTGAAAACCTAAAAGAGCAGGCTGTTTTGTCCAGACAATAATTCTAAAGGTAATGAAATTCCTACTTAATAGTGGTCTGCATCTATATCATGGAAAAAACACAATAGGTCGATCATCCGTTTGTCGGCACACTTGATTCTAAGTATATATACACATAAAAATGTCCTCTATACCTCCCGAGAGTAGAAGAGGGATGACATAGAGAAGAGAGAATACAAACCAGGTCTAAAAAATGCTGTGCTGAAATCGGATGTTTCAGGCCGAAAGGCGCCGATATCACTACCTCGCTGTAAACTACGACGCAACACCACAAACATCCTTTTAAAGACGAAACACAAAGAAAGAGCACTTTTATCGGAGGGTAAAACAGTTAAAAATCCCTGCCCTAGTATTTGGTTATCACGGAGAATCTGCTATCATCATCGTCATATCCTTTGTAGAACATCGTTCTCATCACAGCCAGCCGATATGAATCTCGGTCTGCAGTCAGTCTTTCCGTCGGCTGCATGTTTATCCTTGATATCTTGTATCCACCTTCACCTTGGTCGACATCTGCGTCGCCCTTCAGGTGCCATGCCCTCCATTGTCAAAATCATAGTGCGTTCAAATCCATATATTCTTGGCTGCAAAATGCCAAATCTAGCTAAACTCCATAAGTGCAGGCTAATAAAGGAAGCCAAAGAAGCACAGAAAGCACATTCCAAAGAATTGTAAAAACCCAAAGAAATTTTTTTTTTTTTAAATCACAATTTTGATGAATCTATGAGGTATAATTATAACAATATATGTATAACACTCACCATTTCCAAATACACCAGGATTTTATGAAAATGTAAATGAAACCTAAAATTATGTTACACAAATGTGATGGGCAGCAACCCAAATATAGCTTTTTTTAGGCGAGTCCTTTATAAAAAATTATGGATGAATGTTCTCAACACGTACACACATCAAATCACCCATTTCGTGTATAGCTTCTAGTAATATGAATGTACTGTACATAATTATCTGTCTTCAAATGGCAAGTATTGTAAAATGTAAATAAGCTGTAAAGCACAAATACACATGATATGAAAACTGAAGGCAGATAATAACAAATGCGTTTACCATTTTTGCTACGCAAGATCTGTTATTTCGTCTTTACTACGAAGATGGTTTTATGTGAGGAACAGACAAACCTTTTTTAAGTAAAGAAAAATTATTTAACAAGTGAATATAAGAAAAACTATGTTTGTCAGTACTCTAAATCTAAATCTCTAAATCCTAGTATTTAATCAAGCATGTGTGTCTGATGCCAGGTAGCCTAATGTTGAGTAAATTCATTTTGCTCTTTTGCCTTAGTGTTCCATGTTGGACCCAGAGCCTCCTTGAGGCCATCTCTCCAATTCAAACCTCGGTCGTCCGTGAGTTCGTCTAAGTTGTAGGGCCACCAGGACATCACTCTACGTGCCCATCAGGTATCCAACACACGCACCACATGGCTGGCCCATATGTATTTTCGTAACAGTGCGACATCTATGATGTCAGTGAAGGAATCACGATGGCTGATCTCTGCATTTTGAGTTTGGTCTCGAATGGAGATCTTCAATGTTCTTCGCTCCATCGCTAATTAGGCAATGCAGAGTCTATTTCCGTAGGTTCCACACCTCGCAGCCATAGACCATGGCTGGAGTAACCATGCTGTTGAAGATGTGAGCTCTAGCGTTATTATTTCTCATCTGTTGCAGTATGGGTTTAATACAGTTGAAGCTGAGCCAGTCCACTGCTATCTTTCGCGAGATCTCCTGATTTATTGAATGGGAGTACATGATCTCTTGGCCCAAATAGATATACAAATTTATGTTTTCAACAGGACATTCTCTAAGGTGCATATCTTGTTTTGGGCAGAAGGTATTGAGCATGAACTGTTTTTCAGTACAAGTTTTTATTTATACCGCTTTTTTTTGTTTTTTGGACTACAGGAGTTTCTTTACCAGCGTCATCTTCAATGTTTACTTTGGGTGGTTTCTGATTTTCCACCTCAATGAATGTTTCTTACTTTTCCATATAGTTGCCTAACTCTGAACCTTGCATTTGAAAAGTATAGTACTCAAAGACAAGTCATTTAAGAATCCATCACAAAGTTTATGAGATTCCGCACGTCCACACTAGTGAAGGCTGTGTACAAAATGTCAGCTCTCTAGGCTATGGAGAAGTTGGTTAAAATAGGAGAAATAGAAGTCCACACAAACAGACATCAGTTCAAGTGAAATAAAAGCTTGAAAAAATAACAATAATAAAGGTAAGCGGGTCTTAAACTTTAGAAGTCTGGAGACCATTCAGCAGTATTGTATCGACATTCATACTTAAGTTCCTTGTAACAGTTCTACCGACCCCAGTTTAGGGACTACTGGCTGGTATAGGTGATACGTGGATTTGATAAAAACGATAATATCGTACAAGAATTTCTGACATTAGAGAAACTTGGATGGTGTGTGTATGTTTTGATTTAATGTTATCAGATCAGCTTGTTAAAAGGTAAAGGTATGTCGAAGACTGATATTCAGGAAACACTAGGGTGGTGTGCATCTTCTCAGATTTAATATCAAATCCCATAGCACAGGATAGTTTCTTCTTCTTCTTCTTCTTCTTCGTACGCAGTCAGACAGTAACCATTATTTTTTCGAAAAAAGCAGCCGTCATCCTGAGGCTGTCGACACTGCCATAGAGCTTGTCTAGTGTTGCCACTGGTGATGGCCACATCTGCTCTCTCTGATCCTCGTATGTCGGGCAGTTTTGCAGCAAATGCTCAGCGGTCATTTTCCCGGTACCACACGGGCATTCGTCGGTGCCACCTATCTTCAATTTGTTGAATAGGTGGTACCTGAGTCTATTGTGGCCAGTGCGAAGTCTGAAGACCACGACCTGCTCTTTTCTGTTCAACTGGTAATAGGCATCGTTTTTGGTGTAACCAGTATGTTCGGTTTCCCATTTGGTCATGTATCTAGCTCTAATAAGCCGTTTTGACTCTTCGTATGTCATACTAGTATCGGGTTGTGGTCGTTTTGCACCTTCTTTTGCCAGTCTGTCTGCCTCCTCGTTGCCTTCGATGTTGCAGTGAGATGGGACCCACTGCACCACTACTCTTTTTGGTGCGGCCTGCTGGCATAGTTGACAGAGTACTGCTCTTAAATCATCAAGTTCAGTATTTTTCTGGCTTTTCAGTGATGTGACTACTGCCAGTGCATCTGTAAGCAGGACTATGTGGCTTTCATTCCTTTTACCTGTCACCATTTCTTCCACTGCCGCCCTCAGTGCCTCTGCCTGCGCTCTGAAATTGCTTGTGTATTTTCCAGTAGCGAATGATAGTGTTATTTTTCTGCCATTTGGTAGGCTCAGGAATGCTCCTGCCTATCCGTACTGTATTTGTTACGGAACCGTCGGTGTATGCATGGGTCCAGTCCATGCTTGGGTAGTTTTCCGTAATGTAACTCAGGGTAGTATCTCTTCTTTATTTTTCAGACGGGCAGTTTTTGTTTCTAATAACAGGATAGTTTGAATAAGACAGAAATACAAATACATGTGGTAAGTACAAAAATAAGATTTATGTGGTATTTTCCTCTCCCATTAATGATGATGTTTAATGCTTTATACTAATATAACAGCATAGTGGTGGAGCACTCGTTTTTCACGGCAGAGGTAGAGTGCATGAATCCCACTGTCGGTATGCTCCAGTCGACCCAGCTGTAAATGGGTATCTGACACATAATTAGGGAAGTAAAAGACAACGAGAAAAGGAATTGGTTACCCTACTTCATGCAATCTGTGGCTTAGTATATTGAAGTCTCTAACAGCTTCATTCCCGACAGTAGTGTAACCACTATGGGACAAACCATTTACTAATATATATTTTTTATCATGAATACTTAGGGGAGGAAGACTAACATCTGGTCAGGCAAAATATACTGGCCAAGACCCTCACCTCGGCTTCTTAGCAGCCCTCCCTGAAAATTAGCTGTTTTCATGGCAGCCTGGCTAATGAGGTGAGGGATTGATGTGATCCCTGTAGTAGTAAGTGACACGCAGATGAAGCCAAGCATAGCACAATCGCCTGGAGGACCCTGGTCCACCTTCATCAGCACACTCAGGATATGAGGAAAGCTACTGCAACCCGCCACTTAACGTCCTTTTCAGGGCGTACAAAAGAGTAAACTACTCATTGTGGATATTCACAAACGACAACATCGTGAATACGTCATGTCATAGATAATTTTATGTATCTTTCGGTCTTTTCATCATAATTTTAGCTCAATTTGTTCATTAATTTTATTTTGAAAAAAAAAACAACCACTATTTGACATACAGATTTACGGTACAGCCTTCAACTTAAGATCCACATCTGTTAAATTTGGCAGGACTGTAATGGGCCAATAAGAAAGTTCCAGGCAGTCCTTAAATTTAACACAAAAATACTAGTCAGGATAATGACAGCCTAAAATTGAGGTAAACATCAAATCTATACTGATAAAAAGCAAACTTGATAGACTAGAGTAAAAATGACACATTTGTATGATCTGTTCTTTAGAAGAAAAAAAAACTCGATTTGTTCTTTGCTATCTTATTTGTGCATGTGAAATTCTCTATGGAGTTGAAACCATAACCTCTATTTTCCAGTAATTATCGTTTGTATGTACTTATTTTCTTCTACTTCATTTGTTTTCCCACTTCAGTTCGAACATTAGGCCATTCCTAACCAGAAGCAGCAACCAAAATGTGTATCTGTTATTGCTGTGGTGACTTCTGTAGGACTTTGTTTTGCATGATGAGGTTGCCATCCCCACACACAAGCCCAGTTAGCTGCCTTTTACAACATACAATGTAGGATACAGTGGTCCTATTATTTCATTGTAAATTAAGAATACAAGATCCACAAAAGGGACACAGTATATATACTATGAGGGTTCTTCAAATGAAAACGTTAAGTTTTCCCCGCATCAAAATTCATTAAGAAAAGTGACGGACAACTGTGTATGTTTTCAACATACATTCCATCGTGTTCAATACAAGTCCCCCACTGCTTACAAAGTGCATGGATTCTTGTAGGAAAAAAAACTTGGTTGCACATGTAGCCACTCATGCACCATGCCATTTCAATTTTGGAATCAGCTGCTGTGGCATTCACCTTGTAGATACTTTGTGGAACTGGTTACCAGTAAAAAGACACAATTTAAAACCAAATGATTTGGCCATGTGACACGCCAAGCACCCATTCAAAAGATGGATAGCAGAAATAACAGAAGCAGTGAAACTCCCCTTGTACAAAGAACATACTAGGGCCGATCAAGAAACCTCTTCATAACCTGATGCTAAGGCATAAACAGGACAAAAAAGTGAAAAGAAAAAAGCGAGAGAAGACATGAACATAAGCAATAGATCAGACCCAATTCCCAAAATGACCGCTGAACATCTGCCGCAAAATTGCCCGATATACGAGTACCAGAGAAAGCACATGTGGCCATCACCAGTGCCAACACTAGACAAGCTCTATGGCAGTGTCGACAGCCTCAGGATGACAGCTGCTTTCTTCGAACAAATTCAAGTTGATGTCTGACAGCGTACGAAGAAGAAGAAGAAGACCCAATTCCCCAAATCAAAAGAAACAACAAACTACCTTATTTCGCCTTAGAGCTGGTCACTGCAGACTACTAGAATATCTATACAGACTAAAGATCTCACACAATGGTGAATGCCCATGTCGAACACGAGGCCAGAATCCTGAACATATTCTACAGAAATGTCCACTCTATCGGGAAATGAGATACCAACCTGTTGTCAGAGAGTGCAGAGTTGAGACAAAAGCTGTGGGGCAACCACTCCAACCTGGTGAAGACTACAGACTTCATCATGGTGACTGGTCTGCAGATATAGCATGACCAAAAGATCTTGAACACAAAAAAGAAGTACTATGTGCCTACTGGCATTCTATAATGAAACAGTATCAGTTCTATCCCACACCAAAATTAGAATATTCAACGCCAGTGTCAAGTCGGTGTTGCTGTATGGAGCGGAGACATGGAGAACGACCAAGATCATACAACAAAGACTCCAGTCCTTCGTTAACAGATGCCTACGAAGGATAATGGGCACAAAGTGGCAGGACATGGTGAGGAATGAAGACTTGTGGGAAAAGAGCCAACAACGGCCATTGGAACAACAAATTAAGTGAAGAAAATAGGGCTGAAAAGAACATACACTGCGGAAGGCACAGTCTAACATAGCCAGACAGGCTCTTACATGGATTCATCATGGGAAAAGAGAGAGAGGTAGACCCAAAAATACCTGCAGAAGGAAATGTGAAAAGGAGCTGAAATTATATAATTACACCTGGAGATAGAGCAGCCCAGGACCGTGCCCTCTGGTGAGATGTTGTCAATGGCCTTTGCACCGAGAGGAGTAATGGGTTTGATCAGGACTAAACCCTGGCCATCTGCTACACAATCAAGAAGGCCAACATGCTCTAATATAATCAAAAAAGACGGTGGATCAATAAGCATGCTGTGGCCAAATGAGATGAAACCCTAACAAAGAAGAAGGCAAATTACTAAATGGTATATATAAAGTCCCTTACATCTTAGCATTAACTGATACACTATAACGAGCCACTGTAATGGCTCCTGCAAAATATCTCTGATCCCACTGACTTTTTGTGTACAAAAAGTCACTTATTTATCAATTCCAAGTTTTTAATAACTTAAGAATGTTGTTTATCACAGAAGTGCCGGCATTTTTAGTATATATTGAACAAATTTCCAGCACATTTTAAAGCCAGACCTTTGTTCAAACATGTTGAAATTTGTGGTGATATTGTAGAAAATAATAGCAATTTTAAATTTTACATGCTTTCAGTAAAATGTGAATATTGTGAAAATTATTAGAGCTAATAAGGTGAAACTTTAGAAACATATTTCAACATGGATATTCTTTGATTGGAAGCAAATGCCTTGTTCAGGTTTGGGTAAATAACAGAATTACTGAGTTGTAAATAATTTCATTTATTTATGGGCTGCAAACAAAATGATGCCACTGTAATCTCTTTGACATTAATCTGTATCCCCACATTCCCAATATCTTTATTCCATTCTATTCCTCATTCAATTGTGAATAGTTTAGTATATAATATGTGACATGTTAAACATTACTTGAGATAAATTACTCTCAACTGAGTGATATTGTGTGGTAGTTTTTTGGCCGGAAAAGAACAATTCATAAGTGAATAATGTAATTGTCAGCTAAAATGCACATAGCTAAGTTATTACTCAAATCCCGCTCCAGCTTGAATTTACAATGTGTCTATATCCTCTTGGTGACCTTATGTGCTGTTGTTTGGGTGCTTGATGTTGTTGTTGTTGTTTGGAGATCCAACTGGTGAAAGACGATCTTTTGGAGATGAAGGCGGAGTTGAGGGAGACAAGCTTGCTATGGTTGGTTCCATGAATTTCCAGATGCGAGAAAACTGTTAGAATGGTATAAAAATTCATTTGTTTTTAAAATGAACAAAGTCATTTATACAAAAGTAATGAATAAAGGAACCTGATCAACCACCGCTGTGTGTTTATAATAAAAGAGGATCTGATTACAGGGTACAATAAAGACAATGTAGTAGATGGATAGACGATGTACCAGAAATGTAGACCCAAGTGAAAGAAGATAAATCAGAGCATAAACCTATATACCGGTGACCAAACACAAGAACGGTTAGCATGTAGTTTGACATCAGAACAGTAAACAAATTAAATACATCTACCAGCAAGAGCTGCAGCAGTCAGCAAGCCATAGCTGACTGCTAGCGTCAGGGCCAGCGAACCATAGCTGCCAAAACCCTTCTACGCCTCCACGCGGTGATCCTGGATGACAGGCTGCAGCAGGGCAGACTGGCTAAGGAGAGGGGATCGAGGAGGGAATGCTAACCCGGTACTAAAAAAATGCTTGCTGAAGTTGGATGTGTTGGACCATAAGGTGCAAATATCACAGCCAAGCTGTAAACTACGATGCAACGCATTCCGCTCTCTGCACTACATTCTGCTACTTAAGCCCTTTCAGGGTTTGGTAGTGGGAGATTGAGAACGAATTGAAGCTAAGCCAAGCCAAATACATCTACCAATGTTTTGACCTATTTGGCCTTTTAAGGACTGAACAAAATGAAATGACTTAGCCTCTCCTGTTCTACCTAAACATGTGGGAAGGAAGTCTGGTCAGGAAAAATATACTGATCAGACATGTTAGTCAGGGTCAGGCAAAACATACTGGACAAGACCCTCACCGTGGCTTCCTCGTAGCCCTTCCTGGAAACGGGCTGTTTTCATGGCAGCCTGACTAACAAGGTGAGGGATCGACGTGATCTCCGTAGTAGTGAGCAGCATGCAGATGAAGTCAAGCATAGCACAACCGCCTGGAGGACCCGGTCCACCTTCATCTGCATGTTCAGGATGTGAAGAAAGCTACGACAACCCACCACATTCACCTTCATCATCTTGTATCTCAGAAACTAACATACTCACAATAACAATAATAACACCAACAAGTTCTTTATTAATATATGTCTCTAGACACACACAAAATATTTTTAAAAAATATTAGAGGTTCTCAAAATCAACAACCACGTCAGGGTATGATGTGCTGAAAAATTATGCAGATACAGGAAATAAACGTAATTTTGTCATCTGGAAATTAATTTTATTTTGAATAAAACATCGACGCACAGAAACTAGAATCTTGGCCCGGGTGAAAAGACACAAATCATCAAAATTTGCCAGGACTGAATTTGGTTAATATCTTTAGATTGTAACTTTAGCAAAATTTGTTTAATATTAAATTATTTTAAAGACATACAGAGTTGCGACACTTACAATGGACTGTAAAATACAAATTGACAAAACTAGGTTGAACTGTAAAGAGTTAACATTGCTCATTTATCATCTACCATAACTATTGTGCTTTACTACAGTCACCTATATATAACACTACTACATGAGAGATATAAAACACACAAAGGTCAAGTTATAGCGATAGAAAGAAATATCTACTACAGAGACTCAGTACTGAAAACTTACATCTGCATTCGTTTTCGTTTCTACATTGGCCATGCATGAAACAAAATCATGGAAGATTTCAAGGTGGACATGTACAAGTTGAGTCTCCATCTGCAAACAGTGCAGAGAAAAGTAGTTCCGGTTCTCCATGTTAGCAAGATGGTCTTCTTGCTGAAAAGAAGAAATAAACTTTCACTATTAACTAATGGATACATTTTGTGCATGGACACCTATTTTATTAATCTGTTAATGTTAAACTGATATATATCAGGTCAGGTCAGATTATCCCATAACCGGTGAGGTCGTTGGGGCACACATGAAGACATCCTCACAACTCCACGCCATCCCTCTCTGTCAGATGCCGCTGCCTGTGACTCTTCTGGTCGGAGACTGGTCCATTCTTTTATGTTGTCCTCCCATCTCTTTTTGGGCCGGCCTCTTCGTCGTCTGCCATGCACCTTCCCGTGGAGGATTGTGTTTGCAAGACCATTTGATCTCGATATGTGACCGTACCAAATGAGTTTCCTTCTTTTGACAGTTGCCAAGAGGTCTTCGAAAGGCCCTATTGCCGTTGTAATTCTATTTAGGATTTCCTTGTTTGTAACTCGATCTTTGTACGTGACGTTTAAAAGTTTTTGGAAACATCTCATCTCCAAGGCCTGTACCCTTCGTTGAAGGTCAGCTGTAACTGTCCATGTCTCATACGTATAGAGAAATATTGACAGGACCAGTGTACGCATTAATCTGATTTTCGTGCGTAGTGCTAACCGTTTATCTTACCAGATTTTGCTAAGCCATGCAAGCGCCGCTATTGTCTGTGCTATTCTGGCCAATACTTCACATTTTGATCCTTCATCACTGACAATCGACCCAAGATATTTATCTTTTAAATGTTTTACTTTTACATTCTTATTAGTCTTCTTTTTTGTTGAACAACATCATCATCAAAATCATTCAGCATCCCATGGGGGCACAAGTCTTAAAAAAATACACGACAGATCCTCCATGTCGTGGGACATTCGTTTCAAGTCTGTCCACTTTTTCCGTGAATAGTTGGAACCAAGCTCTCTTCTCTAGTGATGCAGATTCCTTGCGGCTTTCTCTGCATTTCTTCATTCTATCTATCTATCTTCAGTCCTACTTATGTCACTAGACGTTGTGGGGAGGTGCGACCTCCTTTGTTTCATATTTTTTTGGCAGATGAAAATCCACTGATCACTTGCCAGGTCAATCCCACAATCTGTTAGCCCCTGGTATATGCGATCCCCTATTTTTGGGACTGGTGGATGTGGAAGCGTAAATTAGAGCAAGGTAGACCCGCAGCCTGTCAGGCGCCATCTATGCTGCTCCGCTAACCACATAACCAAGACCTGATGTTATAGCAACACAGTCCTCGTTTTGTGACATATTCTCTGTGGGCCGAATATCCCTAGAACAATTTGACTTGGCTTCGTTCGTTCTCCATCTCCCGCTACCAAGCCCTGAAAGGGCTTAAGTAGCAGAATGTAGTCCAGAGAACGGAATGCGTTGTGTCGTAGTTTACAGCTTGACTGCGATATTTGCACCTTTCAGTCCAACACATCCGACTTCAGCAAACATCTTTTGATACAGGGTTATCATTCCCTCTTCGATCCCTTCTCCTTAGCCAGTCTGCTCTGTTCCAGCCTGTTATTCAGAATCACCTCGTGGAGGTGTAGGAAGGCCTTGGCAGCTAATGGTTCGCTGGCCCTGAATCTAGCAGTCAGCCATTGGTCGCTGACCTCTGCAGCTCATGCGCTGCCCCTGCTTAATTTCAAACTGTATTCGATGTGTTGCTGAAGTATTAAAGTATAGATGTGATACTTTTAGTTTCACGCATTGTTTCAGGCCATATATTAGGACAGAATTGACATTGAGTGTTGATAACCTCGTGTTAGTTTTTCTAACATAAAATTATACTCACCTCTAAAATCTTCTGTTCCAATTGCTCAACTGCACCAGCCTAAAGAAAAACCAAAAATAAATCAAACTTTAGTGTACTATAGCCTTTTGGTGATCTCTGCGATGACCAGTTCTAAGCCTGGATGAGAAAGGAGGAAGGTTGAGTGCGGAGCCAAATACCCCACCTTGTAAAAAAACAATTGCTGCAAAAACGACAACCAAAATAAACCAATAGCCTTCCTTGAAGGGAAAAGTCCCCCTCAGCAGGACATATGACGCGGCCCTACCAAACACAAAAGGAAGCTGGACTGCCAACTACACTTCTTTCGACAAGGAAGCCTTCCAGACTTGGCACCTGGAATGTTAGAACTATGTGGGAGGTGGGGAAGACAGCGCAGATTGCAAAAGAGAGGGAGCGATATGGCATTAGTATCCTTGGGCTGAGTGAGACTAGATGGACTCAGCCAGGAAAGGTACTATTGGCAACAGGGGAGACTGATTTACTCAGGAAATGAGGAAGAGAAAAACGCACCACACACAGAGGGAGTGGCCCTAATGCTCTCAGCGGAGACCCAAAGTGCTTTCATTGAGTGGAGAGCAGCCGGATCACGACTGTTGATGGTTACATTTCGAACAAATAATAAGAAGGTTAAACTAAATATATTCCACGAGAAGTTGTACAGAAGTGTACAGAGCCTTGAGTCGACTGCCTTCGTTAGAGTAATTGAAGTTGAGATCAGAAGCTGAACGAGGAACAAGAAGAAAGTAAATATAATTCAGGGATATGCCCCACCAAATGAGAAGGAAGAAACAGTTAAAGAAGTTTTCTACAGCAAATTACAGCAACTAGTGGAGGAACAGTGACATTACCATACTAATGGGAGATTTCAACACAAAAATAGGACAAGACAACGTGGGATATGAGGAGATCATGGGGAGGGAGGGGCTAGGAGTCCTAATTGAAAACAAAGAGCGGTTTGCAGATTTTTGTGCAGTAAACAAATTAATTATAGGAGGAAGTATGTTTTCACACAGAGCCATTCATAAGGCAACATGGGTATCCCCAGACCAGAAAACGAAGAATCAGATTGACCACATCTGTGTAAACTCCAAATTTAGACGATCATTATTAAATGTCAGGGTCTACAGGGGGGCAGATGTGGCCTCAGACCACTTTTTAGTGATTGCAAAGGTACATCTGAAGTTAAGGATAAACAGAATGATGCAAGTCAGCAGGCCATGGTACTGTGTACAATACCTGAAAGAAGATAAGAAAAACGAGTTCCGTATAACACTCATGAATAAACATCAAGCACTGGTGCAGCTAGATGAAGGGGCCAGCATTGAGGATAAATGGGAACAAGTACAAAGTACATGGAAAACTGCATGCGAGGAAGTGTTAGGAATGAAGAAACGGCAGCATAAAGAATGGATAACAGCAGAAACAATCACTAAGATCGAGAAAAGGGAAAATAAAAAATGGCCGTACTAGAAAGTAAAACGAGAGCCGCAAAAAAAGCACAGCACAGAAAGAGTATGTAGAGAGCAACATGGAGGTTCAAAAGAGCATCAAGGCGGACAAAAGACATAACATTGATGGTCTTGGCTGAGGAAGCGGAATGGGCTGCAGAAAATGGAAATATGAAAGTTCTATATGAGGCTACCAAGAAACTATTGGGAAAGTATCAACAACAAGGTAGACCAATACAAAATAAACTTGGGTTAACTAACCTTAAAGAACAAAAAAAAGATGGGTAGAATACTTTGAAGAACTTTTGAACAGACCAGCACCAGACAGGTTGTGAAGGAAGTGGAAAAGATTGTACAGGACAGAGCTGCTAGGCGAGGGTTGGTTGATAGCATATCACCCCTTAGTGATAGAAGGCGAAAGAGTCTTTTAGTGAAAGTCCAAATCTTTCAACCATGGACAGTCTTTTTGGTTTCATTTTAGCATGTGAGCATCAAAAGCAGAATGAAGAAAGCAAGAATTGCCCTTGCTAACTTAAATGAAGTTTGGAAGTCTTTGCAGGACAGCACAAACACCAAATATACAAGAATTGCATATCTTCTATACTTGTGTATGGTGTGGGGTGTTGGACACTAACGGAAAAATAAATGTCTTCTTTCCATACAACCTAGGATTCATAGAATGTTCTGGATGAACCAAAACTGCTTACATCGAACAATCAAGAAGATATGTACACCATCATAACAGGTTGACACTGGATTTAGGTTGACCATGTCCTAAGAAAATAACCGACATATCCGTCTTCGGCAGAGAACAGGTCTGATTGAAGAGGATTGGCTGATGGCATATCCACCATGTGGCGATAAGGGTGAAGTAACAGTTTTGGTAGATGGTCTATGGGCCCCAAGGTGGTATTGGTGAAGTAGGACGGTTGGTTGATAGCCTATGGGCCCCAAGGTGGTGCTGGTGAAGTGGGACGGTTGGTTGATGCCTATGGGCCCCAAGGTGATAAGTGCAAAGTGAGTGAGTTGGTTGATGGCCTATGGGCCCCAAGGTGATAAGTGCAAAGTGAGTGAGTTGGTTGATGGCCTATGGGCTCCAAGGTGATAAGGGTGAAATGAGAGAGTTGGTTGATGACATATGGGCTCCAAGGTGATAAGGGAAAAGTGACAGGGTTGGTTGAAGGCATATGTGCCCAAAGGTGATACTGGTGAAGTCAGAGAGTTGGTTGATAGTATATGTACCCCCTAGGTGTTAGAAGTTCATTACTCAACTGGATACGTGGTTCTAGGCCCAGACAGAGGAGTTCTACATTCAGGACATCAGGAAGGTGGAGAATAGATGGGAAAAGTGCTGCCGAAGACAGATGTGTCGGACCAAAAGGTGCAAATATCACAGCCAAGCTGTAAACTAGCAACACAATGTATTCACAATACAAATTTCAAGTTGTTTGAATCGCAACAGAAAAACATCAACTCGTTGTTTGAATCGCAACAGAAAAACATCAACTCGTTGTTTGAATCGCAACATAAAAACATCAACTTTCAAGATGTTGGAATCGCAACATAAAAACACCAACTTTCAAGTTGTTTGAATCGCAACATAAATACACCAATTTTCAACTTGTTTGAATCACAACACACATCAACTTTCAAGTTGTTGGAATCGCAACATAAAAACATCAA
The DNA here is from genome assembly GCA_036924085.1 of Ariolimax columbianus. Taxonomy (NCBI): domain Eukaryota; kingdom Metazoa; phylum Mollusca; class Gastropoda; order Stylommatophora; family Arionidae; genus Ariolimax; species Ariolimax columbianus. The sequence goes on from JAVGWX010000006.1 coordinate 33,579,709, forward strand.
CTTTCAAGTTGTTTGAAAGGAACATAAAAACATAAACTCATTGTTTGGATCGCAACATAAAAACATCAACTTTCAAGTTGTTTGAATCGCAACATAAAAACATCAACTTTCAAGTTGTTTGAATCGCAACATAAAAACATCAACTTTCAAGTTGTTTGAATCGCAACATAAAAACATCAACTTTCAAGTTGTTTGAATCGCAATATAAAAACATCAACTTTCAAGTTGTTTGAAGGGACATAAAAATATCAACTTTCAAGTTGTTTGAAGGAACATACAAACATCAACTTTCAAGTTGCATAGCAACAATACACACCATCAAGTGAACAAAACAAAAGCTCATCATACTAAAAATGACTTGCCTCTGAGTTTTGTACAGTTGCTGACATTCTCTTTTTCTTATACTGTCCCATCTTCTGCATGGCCTTTTGATGATCATGAAGAACACCCTTCTCATGACGGTCACACAAGTCCTGTATAAAAATACATTTTTATTTTGAGAGTATGCATGTAACTCGTACAGTTTTACTGCAGGACTATGATTTGCTGAGCCTATCTGTTTTATTTTTCTGAATGTTTTTGGTACTTGTATGTCTGAAGATGCTATAACTCGTAAAAGAAAAACAATATCGAGCTGACATTTTTACTGAACAAGCTATTGCTGATTTGTAGATATGCGCAACTTACATCATGTCACTTTTTGTCTTTCTTTCACGAGTTATATGATTACATATATTTACTCCTTGCCTTCGACACTGTCTTCACAGCATTGTTGTCCATGGTCACATGTGGATGCACCAATGCATTCACACATCTGGGGAGTTTTTTTCATCCGATGGACGCAGCGCGACAGACATGTTAAGGCGGATCGGGATTTCTGCCTCCGTTATGAACAACCTTCGCAGGGTGTGGAATAATGGCAGACTCTCTCTCGGTACCAAAATTCGCATTTATCAGACGTGTGTGATTCCTGTCTTTCTGTATGGTTCAGAGACTTTGACCCTACTTTAACCGGACATACCAAGACTCAATGCCTTTCATATGTGCAACCAGCGTTGCATCCTCGGTGGTACGATTTCATCTGTAATGTTGAGGTATCTGTAATGTTGAGGTGTCTGCAAAGACGAGTCTTCCCTCCATCTCGGACACTCTGATCCGCCGCCGCTAGTCTGTGTTTGGTCACGTGGTTCGACTGGATCAGGAAGTTCCGGCTCACCTGTTATAATCCAAGTCAGCTAAGTGTAACAACGGTCTTCCCCCAGCCGGCTGGAGTCATGGGAGGGGCTGCCCCCATTCTACATGGCTCAGACAGATAGCAGTCTCTCCTTCAGCATTGAACAAGGTTTGGCTACAAGCCTCAGCAGCAGTTGGACATGATAATGGTTGATCGACGCAACAAGTCCTAGATGCCTTGGCAAACATAATTATTATTTACTCACAAATAGAAAAATGGTGTCCTCATGATCCAATATGATCGCCAAATTGTGCATGCATGATTTACCACGTGACCTTGAAATTTGTCAACATAACAGTCTGCGACAAGCCGATTCCTGATTAGCAATCATATTACTCTTCAACCTTTGACATGCCAGGTTTTGATTGCTTCTTTAACACACAATTTTAATTTGGAGTATTGCAGACTTATTAGGGAATTGGGCAGCTTGAGTGTGGAAGAGATGGTGGAGGGATAGTCTGCGGGAAGCCGATTCATGATTAGCAAACAAATTATTCTTTAACCTTTTGACATTCCAAGTTTCGAGTGTTTCTTTAGAACACAATTTTAATTTGGAGTATTGCAGACTTATTAGGGAATTGGGCAGGTCGAGTGTGGAAGAGATGGTTGAGGAATGGGCGGTTAGGGTGCGGTAAAGATGGGCAGATTGAAGAGAATAGATTGAGTTTAGGAAGGAATACATAGGCGGAATGATGGGTGGGATGAGGGGAGAATAGATGGTGAGTTAGAGAGAAGGTTGGGATATGGCTTGGCTTCATTCTTAATCTCCCGCTACCAAACCCTGAGATGGGCCTAAGTAGCAGAATATAATCCAGAGAACGGAGTGCGTTGTATCGTAGTTTACAGCTTGACTGCGATATTTGCACCTTTCGGTCCAACACATCCGACTTCAGCAAGCATTTTTTGAGTACCGGGTTAGCATTCCCCCTTCGATCCATCTCCTTAGTCAGTCTGCTCTGTTGAAGTCGGATGTGTTGGACCGAAAGGTGCAAATATCGCAGTCAAGCTGTAAACTATGACACAACGCATTCCGTTCTCTGGACTACATTCTGCTACTTAAGCCCTTTCAGTGTTTGGTAGTGGGAGATTGTGAATGAACGAAGCAAAGCCAAGCCAAGACGTGTTAATCAGAGTCAGGCAAAAATATACTGGCCAAGACACCTCACTTTGGCTTTCTAGTAGCCCTTCCTGGAAACGGGCAGTTTTCATGACAGCTTGACTAACGAGATGAGGGATGGACATGATCCCCGTAGTAGTGAGTAACATACAGATGAAGCCAAGCATAGCACAACCGCTTGGATAACCCCAGTCCACCTTCATTAGCATGCTCAGGATGTGAGGAAGGCTACTGCAACCCGCCACATAATGTCCTTTTCAGGGCGCACAAAAGAGTAACCTACTCATTTAGGCATTCGCAAACAACAACAACATACGAATACATCATTCTTGGCCTTACTCTGTAAGCTGTGATAAGGTCTTGGAAATATGAAAGCTTTTCCACAACTCCATCTTCCTCATCAACAGCCTATTATAAAACAAACAAAATAATTCAGCAACATATTTTACAGCAGGATGAGAGAAAAATCACAGAAAGGTGGCAAGTAAGCACCGCAATTATGGATAACTTATAGGCAAAGTAGAGACAATGGTCTCAAAGAGACGTGTATCTGAAGCACTTAAACATATTCACCAGTTAAAATAAAGCAAAGTGAAATAATATAATAATGTTCGCTTAGGCATCTGAGGCCCATTGCGTCGGTTGGCCACATTCATGACCCACAGCTGTGGTGTGGTTCCAGGCCTTGTCCAGGCCGGAGGAGGAGGTTGCTACTTGCTGGAGCCATACTGTTCAGGGACGGCCTCTTCTGGCCTTCCGCTGGTCGGGGGAAGACTTTCGGCTCTGAGGAATGACTTGTGTAGTATCTTGTGGGCAGGGGTTTCCTGGTCCAGCCGTACAACATGACCAAACAAAGTAATAGACACTCTGGAATTCAAACCCGGACAATCTGTACACCAGTCTCTTGTCTGTTCCTAAACCCAGGTGGTCATAGGGAAACTATCTCAGTACATCATGAACTGTCCATCACCATCAGATTCTCCTATACAATGCGTGCGTTGCTGTTTCAATTAATGCCATGTCCGTTAACTAGCGAATATCATCTGTCCAGCGGATCTAGGGTAACTTCTTCTCTTGCAAGGAACTACGCTTTGGAGTATCACATTGGACAAGCTATGAGAACGTATCACATGGTCGTACCAGCAAAGTTTTCATGATTTGACAATTGAAAGAAGGTCCGGATACGGTTCAAATATTTCTTTGAACATAAGGGTCGAAGATGCAGCACAGTGAATGAGCTGACAGTAGCCAGAAGCTCATGGCTAGCTGCTTGCATCACAGCCAGTGAACCAGAGCCCGATCCCACTTCCAGGCAGCAGCCATGGAAACAGGCTGCACTAGTGTAGTTTTCATCTGTATTTGAATAGGGATCACAGTGGAAAGAGAAACCCAGTACCCAAGTATGCCAGCTGAAATTGGATGTGTCAGGCAAAAAGGCGCAGATATAGCTATAAACTATGATCCCATGCCCTTTTTCAGGGCGAAAGTAGAAGACAAAGCCTTCAACAAAAACATTTGATCAATTTATACTTTATATGTTATACATAGAAACATACAAAAACTCAATGACAAAGTGAACAGTTAAGAGCTCACCGCTTGCGTGGACTTATCTGCTAGAGATGCAAACTCCACAGACAAATGCCTGAAACCTTTTTGAAGACGTTCCCATGTTTTGCTTGTACCCGTGGCCCAACTAGTGAGAGGTGTAGTATCATTGCTGAGAATGCTGTTGAAAAAAAATGAATACATAATTTCTTGACTTGATGTAGTCACTCCTCTTCTACTCTATGGGGTTTAGAGGTTCTTTCTTATTCTTGTGGCTTATATGTCTATAAGATGGGTTAGTAGGTCACATGCCCAAAGCTCCTTATCTGCATCTTACAACATGCATGGCATGTTCTCTTTCGCCTTCTATCACCCAGGGGTGCATAAGCCATCAACCAACCCTCACCAAGCAGCTCTGTCCTGTGCAAACTTTTCCACTTCCTTCCAGCTTTTTCCAGTTTTTTTACTTCCGCCTCCAGATCTCGTCTCCATGTATTCCTTGGTCTGCCTATGCCTCTCCATCCCTGGAGGTTCCATGACAGGGATTACCTGGTGATACTGGCCTGGGGCTTTCTTAATGTATGACCTATACATCTCCACTTTTTTCATAATATTTCCTGTTCCAATTTACCTTGTCCCACTCTCTCTCACAGTCTTGTCATTTGTAACTTTGACAAACAATTTTATACCAAGTATCCTTCTCAGGCATCTGTTGACAAAACCCTGCAGTCTCCAGTCATTGTCTTTGGTCATCCTTCAGGTTTCCACTCCATACAGCAGAATTGGCTTCACATTTGAATTGAAAATCTTTATATTTGTCTTCCATTTGATTCCCTTGGAGTTCCATATGGATTTCAACATTCCGAATGCAACTCTTGCTTTTTGTATCCTTGTTTTTATATCATCATGTGTTCCTCCTTCCTTGTTGATGACACTTCCGACGTATGTAAATACCTCTTCCTCTTCCAGTGGCGTTCCTCTCATGGCAGATTACACTGTTACAAATACTTGTGCCCATTTCAAAGCCTCAGTAACTAATTTCTTACTTATGTGTTTTCAAAGGACAACCCCAATAATAAAACGTAACTTCAAAGACAAATGGCACAGAGAACACCCAGGATCTGATCTGGCAGAAGCATACTACTCTTTGCCGAAAAGAGCAGACTGCGAGTGGGTCACTGCAGACTGAAAAATCATCTATTCAACAAATAAAAAATTGGATACGCAGACATGTGCCCATGTGGGGAGAACAAACAAACAATGGAACATGTTCGCCAGGTCTGTCGGCTCTATGAGAGAAGCAAAGTGATTATATAGCCCTCCCCAACCCAATTGCAAGATAAATTGTATGGCGACAAGACAAGTTTGAGAAGGACCACTGGGCTTATGAGGGAGATAGATGTGATTATGTGATTATTTGAGAGCGAATGACAAAGAAGAAAGGACAATCCTGCTTGTCTTTGAACAGAAAGGGCTAAATAGTGATAAAGCAGTTACACCACACGTCTTTCATGGCAATTGGTTTGCTTCCTGCCAATCTTTCAGTCTTCTTTCTTTCTCTATCACATTAAGGGTGTAAAGCTGAAATGCTGGGCACAAAATTATAGATTTCAATAAGTAACTATACATTTAAATGTAAAATCGGGGACAGCGCGGGCTAGTAGTTAAGTGACACTGCTCACAATGTGAAGGTGCTGGGCTTGCTCCCCAATCACAGCACCGGCCGTTACCCAGAGGAAGAAAACCCTTGCATAAAATACATGCCAAAGTTGGATACACTGAGCCGACAAGCGCAAAATAAAAACATAGTGCAATGCACACCGTCTTGGGAAATAGAGAAATAAGGTGAATGAAAAAAATAATCTAAGCACTAACAAAATTATCAAAGGTTGGCAGATTATTTTTGGAAATATGTAACCCATATTTCAAAATGTCACCTACCTATTTTTGATAGCAAAATTACAAAAGTCATTTGATATCACTGTTAAGTAACAGATAGATTATCAGGATGCAAAACTGGAATTATTGTCTTTCGAGTTATAACAGACTAAAAAAAATACCAGCGCAACATCTGCAATTTGATCATTATGATGATTCACTTTTTTTGCATCAAGTTAAGCGTGGGGGCCACCACTTCAACTATCAATCATTTACAGTGATGATTTCTTCTTCTTTGTTCGTTCTCAATCTCCCGCTACCAAGCCATGAAAAGAACTGTGCAAGTAGCAGGATGTTCTCTGGAGAACGGAATGCGTTGTGTTGTAGTTTACAGTTTGACTGCGAATATTTGCACCTTTCAGTCCGACACATGCGACTTCAACAGGTATTTTTGAGTACCAGGTTAGCCTTCCCTCTTCGATCCCTTCTCCTCTTCGATCCCTTCTCCTTAGCCAGCCTGCTCTGTTGCAGCCTGTTATCTAGGATCACAGTGTGGAGGTGTAGAAGGGTCTTGGTAACTCTGGCCCTAACGTTAGCAGTCAGCTTTGGGTCGCCGACTGCTGCAGTCCATGCACTGCTCAGCGTCTTGATCCCTAAACAGAGTTTTGACACAAGCTTCTCGCATGAAGTCATCTTCAGTGGTAGCTATATTCTTCTTGCGCTTTATCACTTATGTCTGAGCACAGAGCCACTAAAGCAGCTGGTCTGTATAACAGCATGAGTGTGCCTTGGTGGAGGTTTCTGTAATAATTTGTTTTACCTGATGAGGTCACTAGCCAAACGGTCCTATACTTTGTAAGAAGCAAAATTGAGAAGAAAAAATATCTAAACCATACATACCCAAACTGACGACCCATTTGAATCATATCTGTAGCAAAAGTGGCTGAACGACACACCATCCGTTCTGCAATGTCTTTCAGCCTGCCCACTGTTTCATACACAATCTTCACATGCTCTTTACTGTTTGCCAGCTGTAACTGGGTGTCCATAGGGACCAAATCCTGATGGTGGGTCAGAATGATAGAAACAAATATGTAAGAACATTTGAATTTCTCCTTGAAAAATAATAGATATATAGAGAATTACTTTGTGCAACAATGTTACTTTAACAATTAAATAAATATAATTTTATTTTTGTCACTATGTTAGCATTATTTTCGTTTTAGTTTTTACTGCCTTGTATCGTTGCAGAGACTTCCGGTTTCCGCTTAGTGGGAGACTTGGAAACTTTGGAGTGTTTCTTTGATCCCCTCTATCCATTGTTGTTGGGGTATATCAGTAAAAAGACCTTCTGCCGAAGACAGATGTGTCTGACCGAAAGGTGCAAATATCGCAGTCAAGCTGTAAACGAGTGATACGCCTTCCGTTCTCCGGACTACATCCTGCTACCTACAAAGCCCTGTTCAGGGCTTGATAGCAGGAGATTTAGAACACAGAAGAAGTAGTAAAAGGACCATATATCAAATTTAATTAGCAATATAAACATTTCTAAATCGGTATTAAACAAAATTTCGTCACACTTCCAAAAACAAGAAATTTTCAAACGCCTAAAACTAATTCCACGATCGCCATTGCTGGTAACTAACTGTACATTACAAAAGAAGGAACTCTCTACAATTAAATAACAGTATTGTTTAGACTATTACTACGATGCCATTTGTTTTTAAGTTTGATTAGAACGGCCGATCGATATAGAACGACAACATAAGTCTGCCAGACTCATCTTCCGCTGCTCAATTTACATGACGTCAATTGGTCAGACTCGTCGCTTGCGTGGAAAGGTTAAACAACAACAACCGTTGAACATACAAGATCAGGATGCCACAACTTTGATCTACACAAACATGAGGTAGTCCTACCTTAGCTTTGCTAGCCATATCACTGGTCATAAACTCATCAGGAATGTTCCGGAAAAGTTCTCTGATTTTGTACTGAACATCCTGGAACAGTTAAAATCAGATAAAACATTTAGAACTATATTAACTTTAACTTCTATAAACTACCAGCTGTACTACTTGACATTGCCTAGCATATTTATGTAAGCATTCAACATTTAGGGCCTCTTACATCCCCACTGCACTACCTCTAGGTCACCCCAAGATACGATATTTAACACTATATTTCAAATGATTCCCACCTGTTCTCTCCTCTCCCAACCTCCCCCTCGCCCTATAAACTATTGTCCCATCAGCCAGCGACTCCTAGTTGGCTGCTTGCATCAGGGTCACCGAGCCACAACTGATCAAGACCCTATTCTGCCTCCAAGCTACGGCCCTGTAAACAGCTTGCACTAGTGTAGTTTGGCTAAGAGACTAGGGATTGCAGAAGACAATAGGGATATAATAGGGACTTGATACTATTGGGGATAATCTGGGCTTCTTAACTTAATGTCCTTTATACTGGTTTAGAAGACTACATAGTCTGTATACAACCAGTTTCTTGGAGAGTGGTTTAACTGATGTGCGAGTCCATCTTAACAAACTCAAACACTAGAGCTAAGTAGACCAGCAGCCAGTTAGACACAATCTATGCTGCTCTTAGCAAACCACCTGGGGGAAGGCACAAATAATTTGTGGGTAGATTTTTAGCTAGAATTGTTTAAATTTTGTCAGGGCAACAGCAATTAAGCCTTTAAGATTTCCGACTGCCAAGTGATTTTTAACGTGCTTGACACTGAAAACACGGTAGTCCGAACTCGCTACCCAGAGATCAGAGGAATTTTTACCAGAAGATCCACGTGAAATAAATCCCAGTCTACACTGTGATTCGAACCCGCGAGCTCCGGCGCCCAAGGTGGACACCTAATCTCAATCTTAGTCTTGTTGAAAAGAAGCCATCTTGTTTAAATCTGTTGTATCCTGAAGACTACCACTTCTTCCCTTCTGCTGAGCTGGTATCTTCTTCTTCTTTCATTTTCAATCTCCCGCTACTAAGTCTTTGCAAGCAGCAGGATGTTGTCAGGAGAACGGAATGCGTTGTGCCGTAGCTTACAGCTTGACTACGATATTTGCACCTTTTGGTCTGACACATCCGACTTCAGCAGACATTTTTTAATACCGGGTTAAGCTTCCCTCTTCAATCCCTTCTCCTTAGCCATTCTGCTCTGTTGCAGCCAGTTATCCCGTATCAATGCGTGGTGGTATAGAATGGTCTTTGCAGCTCTAGTTCGCTGGTCCTGATGCCAGCAATCAACTATAGGCCGCTGACCACTGCAGTTCATGTACTGTTCAGCATCTCAATCCGCTGAGCTGGTAAAAAATGTTTGGTTTATGAGTCCTCTGCTTCCCACTTGTTCTTTAATCTGCTTCTAATAAATCTATTGGCCGCTTCATAAGTTATACCTGTGATGCTCTGCTTCCCCCATATTTCCGTATCCCCTCCTAAAAAACTTTTTGTCTGCATCATAAGTTTAGGCTGAGGTAAATTTTCATCTTTGATTAATGAATAACATTTCACTATTTTTATAAAAATACTACTGAATAGGAAAACAAATGTAAAAATATGTTTAATTGTAATGATTAAAAATAACATACATTTCCCGTGAATGTCAAGAAGAATTTGAGCAATTTGTCATCATACATCTGTGGATGTCTGGCTATAATATTCAAATATCGCCGTAAACTTTTCTTTCTCTGCTCAATGAATTCTCTTGAAGCTGAGAAGGAAAAATAAAAATGCCACTAACAATGTTTATCACCGATGCCAACAAACAATTACATTTATATGAGAAACTTAGTCCATTTCAAAATGAATACACAAAAGGGAAAAATAAGTTTACTGTGCTTAAGCACAAAACACAAAACTGGGATATCTTTGATCCTGGTGTTCAATCAGGCATATCAAGTGTCTGATGCCAGGTAGTTAAATGTTGTTTAAACTCATTTCGGTCTTCTGTCTTTAAGTATCATGTTGGTCCAAGGGCTTTACTTAGTTCATCCCCATCTCAATAGTGGATGTCCGAGCGGTCGTTTAAAGTTGTAGAGACACCAGGACGTCACTATTAATGTCTATCTGCTGTCAGGCACATGCACCATGGACTGACATCAGCCTGCGAATCATAGCTGGCTGCTTGCTTCAGGGTCACCGAATTACAACTGATCAAGACCCCATTCTGCCTCCTGGAAAAAGGTTGCACAAGTGTAGTCTGGCTAAGAGACTAGGGATTGCTGTGGGAAGACAAACCAGGTACCAAAAATAGCCAGCTGAAATTGGATGTGTCAGGCCGAAAGGTGCAGATATCACATCATTGTTGAAAACTATGAAACAACGTCAGAACAGCCTTTTAAGAACAAACACTGAAAAAAATAAGACTCAATAACACAAATTTAATCCCTTGCTCTTAATCCCACTGTAAAGGACAGAAAAAAACAACAATAAGTTACACAGACAACATAATATAGCTAGAATATCAGCAGAGAACAAGCAGGTAAGGTAGGTAGGTAGTCTGCTCAGGTGACAAATGTCGGTCGCGCCAACCGCCCATGACCATTATGAATGGCCAAGTGCACTGGCCGTCAAGTAACTTCATCGTTTGTGACCCATTATATGAGGCGTGTTCAAATGAAACCAGACCAAACTGCAACAAATAAATGTACGTATGCTACGCATGACGACGTCACTTCTGGTGTAAACAGCACATACGAACCGTCAAGTTTGCAAAATTTAATTATTCTCCGACTCAGATCATTGAAAACATTACGGACATGATATGGAATTCATCCAGAGTTGATCAGCGAGCGTTGATTCGGTTTCTAACAGCTGAAGGATGCCGACCAGTTGACAGCCATCAAAGAATGCAGGCAGTGTATGGTGATAAAAATATGTCGAAGATGTTTAAAGAAGGACGTGAGTTAACGCAAAAATATGTGCCTGACCTGTTCTCTGAAGATCTTTCGTTAATTCACGTCCTTTTTTAAACATTGTTGTCCAGTTCTTCACTCTTGTCTTCAGCACACTTTTTTCACCATAAACTGCCTGCATTCTGTGATGAATGTCAACCGGTTGAAATCTTTCAGCTGTTAGAAACTGAATCACAGCTTGCTGATCAACTCTAGGCAGATTCCGTATCACACCGTTCACGTTTTCAATGATCTGCTGAGGAAACTATGAGTCGGAGGATAACAAAATTTTGCAAACTTGACGGTTGGTATGTGCTGTTTACACAGAAGTGATGTTATCATGCGCAACGTACGTATGTTCACTTGTTGCAGTTTGGTACGGTTTCATTTGAACATGCCTCGTACCAGGGGAACACAAGATGTGTTTCCAGCTGCCCATGTGGAAGGCAACAATATACCTCTGATCATACTGCAGGATAGTCAAGGTTTCTGAGCTGTACTGCAGGATGGAAACTACACTATGCCATAGATGGATGTGTCGGACCAAAAGGTGGAAACATCGCAGTCAAGATGTAAACTAGCGACACAGCGCATTCTGTTCTTCGGGTTCAGGGCTTGGTAGCGGGAGATTGAGAATGAACACAGAGGAAAAAGACTACACTTGTTTTGTAAAGTAAAGGTGGCCTCATAGCAGGAACTGCTGTAGTGGATGAAATTAGAGACTTCATTGTACTAGACATATATTTATGAGGTCAGTTTTCTTTCTTCCCCACATGTTCAAAATGAGGATCGCATCAAGTGCCTTTGTCGAAAAAAGTGAGTACTCTACCACTATGTTGTTCGGATGCTCGAACTTATGTAAACAGAAACATATGCCTTTAAATAACAGTCATGGTATCAATATGCGGAGCAGCGCATGAGCTGCAGTGGTCAGCGATCCATAGCTGACTGCTAGCCGTCAGGGCCAGCGAGCCAGAGCTGCCAAGACCCTTCTACACCTCCACGCAGTGATCCTGGATAACAGGCTGCAGCAGGGCAGACAGGCTAAGGAGAAGGGATCGAAGAGGGAATGCTAACCCGGTACTAAAAAAATGCTTGCTGAAGTCGGATGTGTTGGACCGAAAGGTGCAAATATCACAGTCAAGCTGTAAACTACGACACAACGCATTCCGTTCTCTGGACTACATTCTGCTACTTAACCCCTTTCAGGGTTTGGTAGCGGGAGATTGAGAAAGAACAAAGCCAAGCCAAGCCAAGCCAAATAACAGTCATCAATCATCATAATCAATCAAAACCTTTTCAGTTCCCTGTAGAGCATATGTCTTCAACAAATACATGCCAAGCCATAAAAACATAGGCATGTCAGTATCTGTCAATGTTTCTTCAGGCTTAAAGTTTCTACAGGGTGAAGGCCCAAGCCTCAAGCTCAACTCTTAATAGTCGTCTCTTATGACATGCCAGACAGGTTACAGTATTACTATTCTTTGATACCGTGTCAGGCCTCAGTAACACTCACAACACTCATAGTTATAATAGAAATGATACTTACCTCCTACTTTTTTTGGAGGCAACCTTGGAATTGCTCTGTATGGAAACCTTGCCGACAGAAGTTCATGAAGGGCGATAAAGTCATTGTAGCGACGCAGAACAGTTGTTTTATTTTTCTGGTAGTCAGAGTTTATGGAGAAAAAAGGTTACATTTAATTTATCTAACATGCAATGGTCATTTTAAATACAGACAGGCAAAAGTACATGTCTTCTACCACAGACACACAAAGGTACATGTCTTTCAAGCATAGTCTTAATCGACCTGTACTTCTATAGGGGCGGATTTCCCAGCTTTGGCAAGCTGGATGAGGATTTCCTACTCGAGCAGCTTATTAATTCGCTAAGTCGGGACAAGTGCCAGGAGGGTGGTTAACTGATGTGCGAGTCCGTCTTAATAGATTCAAACGCTAGAGCAAAGTAGACCCGCAGTTTGTTAAGCGCCATCTATGCTGCTTTTAACAAATCACCTAACCGGTGTTATGCCATGTCACACAATTAGTTGTCTCTTTCTACATGCTCTGTGTGAGGCAGAGGTGCTATTCTTGTCTATGTCATACACAAAGTCTCTGACGGACCACTTGGGACCTTTCCACCATAGACAAAGGTATATGTCTTTCAACCATAGACAAAGGTACAAGTCTTTAAACCACAGGCTATATCTTCGTGAAATATAGATTTAGGAACCAAATAGCTACCAATGACGGATGTGCCGGACCGAAAGGTGCAAATATCACAGTCAAGCTGTAAACTAGCGACACTATGTATGCCGCTCTCCGGACTACATCCTGCTACTTGTGAAGCCCTGTTCAGGGCTTGGTAGCGGGAGATTGAGAACGAACGCAGAAAAAGAAGACGAGGAACCAAATTAAAAAGTAAATGGCATACCCAGGAGTAGATGTAGACTCAGACCACAGCCTAGTAACGATGAACTGTAACTACGCTAAATGTTAAGGGGAAAGCTGTGAAAGAGGCGCAAGTGGAACATTGAAGTTCTGAAGGAAAATGAAATGAGGTCAAAGTTTCAAAATGAAATAGAAAGACTGATAGAAAATTCCCAATCCATACAAGAAGAACCAAAAAGACAGTGGCAAAGGGTAAAAGCAGGTATAACAGAGAAAGCAGGAAAAAAACAATTTGAAGCATGAAATCCCTGGGTTAAAACAGAAATGCTACATAAAATGGCAGAATGTAGCAAATGGAAGAATATCTTCTTATTCTTTGTATGCTGTCAGACGTTAACTTGAATTAATTCAAACAAAGCAGCGGTCATCCTGACACTGCCATAGAGATTGTCTAGTGTTGGCACTGGTGATGGCCCTAGTGCCTTTTCTGATCCTTGTATGTCGGGCGATTTTGCAGCAGATGTTCAGGGGTCATTATCCCAGTCCCACAGGTGTATTTTACAGTAATGGAAGAATGTGAAAAGCAGAATAGGTAGGGAAACTTACCCACAAAAATAAACAGAGAATACAAGAAAGCAAGGGAGAAATGGTGGGATAAAGGTTGTAGAAAAAAAATATAAAATTGAGGTTGGACCTGATATTTAGCAAAATTAAGCAAACTAGCACGAAAAACATAGGAATATAGTAGCTGCAATTCAAGATAAAACGGTAAAAGTCATTACAGACCCAAAACAAAAGAAAGAAAGTTAGAGAGAGTATGTAACAGAACCATATGAGGAAGAAGATAACTCATAGTTTAAATAACTAGGCTAGCAAGCGAGAAAGAAATAGAACTTTAACCCAAACAGATCAAATGAGAGGAATTTGACGAGATCCTCTGTGCAATCCCAAATATCTTCGAGGAAAACAGGCATGTCAGGTGCACAGATTCCTTATGACATTTTCTGCACCATATCATTAGTTCTTTGACAAAGAAACTTTTTCTGTCTTGGATAGTTGAGATGCCCGATTGATTACGAGTTTACAATTTTTTGTTCCTCTTTCATCTTTCAACCTTAGTAACACATAGACTTTTCAGTTCTCTATGGAGCCCAGGAAATAGTAGATGCCTACCAGGCACAGAAACACACAGTAGCTGTTTGGGTGGATCTGGAAAAGGCATTTGACAAAGTCTGGAAAGACGGACTTAGAGTCAAGCTAAGAAGAAGTGATGTTTGTGGGAAAATGTACAAGTGGATCAACCACTACCTCAAACAAAGAACGGCCAGAGTCCAAGTACAAGGGCAGATGAGCAAAAAGGTGACACTCGAGAAGGGAGTACCCTAAGGGGGAGTACTGTCACTCACACTCTTCCTGGTATATATAAACGACATTACAGAGAATATACCAAGGAGAGTCCATAGCTCAATGTTTGCAGACGATCTGGCTATGCGGACCTCTGAAAAGAATCTCACCATAGCAAGAAATCGGATGCAGCAGGCCCTAACATCGCTGGAAGAGTGGGCGAACTCATGGCTGGTCAAAATAAACGAGGAGAAAACCACATGCACAATATTCTCGCTTTCAACAAAACCCCAAAATACCAAATTAAGTCTAAATGGCAAATTCCAGCAGCCAAACGACAACCCAACCTATCTGGGAGTCACATTTGATCGGCGCATGACATGGAAAAGTCAGATCGAGAGAAACCGAATGAGAGCCAGAGAAAGAATGGCAATCATGAGGAAACTTGCTGGCACAAGCTGGGGAGCAGACGAAAGTATACTAAAGAAACTGTACACCGGAAGAGTGAGACCAATTCTCGAGTATGGTATTGCGGCATGGACAACAGCAGCAAAGGCGAACTTCGATAAAATTAGCAAACTCCAAAACCAAGCCATGAGAGTTATAACAGGAGGCATGATGAAGTCAACGCCAATTGTAGAACTTGAAAAGATTACAAAACTGCAATCCATGACCGATAGAAGAGACTGCAGAGCCCAGCTGCAGTCAGAGAAACTCCGAAGACTGACTGACCATCCAATGCACCAGAGACTAAACAATTTGGGAAATGGGAAACTAAAGCGGAGAAACTTTGCAGAAATAGCCAAAGCAAAGATGCACGAAGATCCCATAAACGCACTAACAACACCAAAACCCATCATTACTGTACGAAAACCTACCTGGAGGCAGGATATATTTCCAGAGGTGGTAGAAAATATACCAGGTATTGGAAACAAAAACTGCCAGACTGAAAAAGAAAGGAGAGATACTACCCTAAGCTTCATATCGAAAAGCTACCCAAGCATGGACTGGACCCATGCATACACCGACGGTTCTGTAACAAACACTACACAGAACGGAGGGGCAGGAGCATTCCTGAACCTACCAAATGGCAGAAAAATAAGGTGCAAGACTACCACAAACAGATACTAGTATGACGTACGAAGCGTCAAAACGGCTTATTAAAAGCCAGATACATGACCAAATGGGAAACCGAACATACTGGTTACACCAAAAACGATGCCTATTACCAGTTGAACCGAAGAGAGCAGGTCGTTGTCTTCAGACTTCGCACTGGCCACAATAGACTGAGGTACCACCTATTCAACAAATTGAAGATAGGTGGTACCGACGAATGCCCGTGCGGTACCGGTAAAATGACCGATGAACATCTGCTGCAGAACTGCCCGACATACGAGGATCAAAGAGAGCAGATGTGGCCATCACCAGTGGAACTGCAAGACAAGCTCTATGGCAGCGGTGACAGCCTCAGGATGACCGCCGCTTTTTTCGAAAAAATAATGTTTACTGTCTGACTGCGTACGAAGAAGAAGAAGTTCTCTATGGAGTCTAGATCTTTAACAAATACATGTCAAGCCATCAAATGTTGATCTGCTTATATCTGTTGAAGTTTTAGAGTTTCTGAAGGATGCTAAGAATGGAGTGTCCAGCAGTATGTCCACCCTTCTTAGTTGTCTCTTTCAACAAACAAAATGAATATTGAAAGTAATATTTTAATTCTCTGCTAAATTCAGTAATACAATTCTGAATGTTACATAAACCATGGATGAGATATCATTAGTTATGCCTACATCTTTAGGAAGATGCCTAACAATATAACCATGCAATGCATGCACTGGATTGAAACCCCCAAGGGAAGAGAAGAATGGGGAGAACAAAAACACCTGGTTGAAGAACAGTGGTAGAGGAAACTAGTTCAAATGGAGTCTTCTTCTTCTGATTCTTTCAGATGTTAACGTCTATATATCTCAAGAATACCTCAGCCTGAGACCACTAGAATCTCCATAGAGCCGGTTTAGTAATGGTAGTGTCGATGACCATTTGTGCTTTCTTTTCCCCCTTTTTTTTGACACTTTTGTAGCAGATGTTCAGCAGGATTCTATCAGTGTTGGAGACACCATTCATTGATGTTTTTTTTTAACTGAACCCTTTACAGTACCAATTTGATCTAAACTGACCGCCTGCAAAATGCAAATTTCCGTCCAATTTCACAGACTTTAACACATGTTTATTTCTCTGTCATTTAATTTTTGGAATTCCAGGTTTTGAAATCACCTACAAGATAGCAGACAATTTGCACAGGTGCAAGTTTAGTTTAATGTAAAGTTAATTTCAATAGGTAGAAATTTAAGAATGTTGTGAATTTTCAAAATTGATGTATTTAGTTGCAAGGGATGTTGAACTTTGAGTCACAAATAAATGATTTTTGATTTGATCAAGTCAATGGCCCCACATCTGAGGTACACAATGATATTCAATACAAGCCCAATTGAGACTGGGACTAAGACAAATACAGAAGACATGGGGAGTAAATATGTGTTGTTTGTTGTATTCTCTTCTTAAAAATTGACCACCTGTAAGCCAATTTTTTAACATCTGACCTTGATCAAATATTTGACCAAGTTTAAGCTCTAATAGAAGGGTAAATCCACCTCTTCAAGTTTATAATATCATTTGATATCTCCTGGTTCCCCTCTTATATTAACCACCATCTCCCATATTTCTCCTGACTTTAGACTTTTGCATTTAAAACCTTTATTATCATGACTGTATGCAGGTATGTGTATATGTACTGGGTGTGTACTTATATACATGGGTGTAGAATTTTTATATGCACATGCATGTGCGTTGTTTTTTTTTCTTTTCTATGTATGTGAATAAATGAATATATGCTTGTGTGTGTATAAATGAATATGTGTGTATAAAGAAACATCTGTAAGTGTGTATACATGAATATGCATGTGTGTGTATAAACAAATAGGTATACGGGTATAAGTGAATATGTATGTATGGACACATGTGTAAGCATATTGCCTTTGCCAATATCTCAAAGAAAACCCAAAAAAATGTACATCATTAACTTCTTGAAAATTTAAATCATTTAAAATTGATGTCACCACTCACTTCACAAAATGTAACTCCCACCATCTCATGTTTCATCTCATGGGAAATTATCATTTCATTTCACCTCATATCATGTACAAATTTTATTTGAAATTTGTTGTTCAAATTTGAAAATTGTAATAATTTATTGTGTGCAATAAAGAATTTAAAAAAAAAAAAAAAATCTCTTCTTCATTAATGACATTTACAGCTTCATAATTTGTATTGTGAATGCTTCATGTCATAGATAATTTAGTTATTTATGTGTCTTAAGTTCTTCAGATTTATTTTGAATATAAAACTATCTCACATACAGATTTGTGGCACATGCTCTGGGTTGAAAGACAATCGGCAAAATTATGAACGACTGGAAAAGGTTGACTGGAGTGCTATTGGCAGCAAAGTTCAAGGAACCGGCCCAAATTATGAATCAGTGAAAATGACTTCTGAAATCCATTGTTTCAAGGGGAAATAGGATAAATGTCCCTGCCGAAAACGGATGTGTCGGACCAAAAGGTGCAAATATCACAGTCAAGCTTTAAACTAGCAATATAAAGCAATCCGTTCTCCAGACTACATCCTGCTACTTGCAAAGCCCTGTTCAGTCTCCTGCATGATAGCGGGAGATTGAGAACGAACGCAGAGAAAGGAGAAGAAGAATAGATGTCAAGATTTACCTGGCTAGTGATCTCATATTCAACATGCTTTAATATGATCCCTTTCTTCTCTGGCACCAGTTCCACCTTAACAGTGTCAATCTCACACAGCTCTTTGTAGTCCAAGCAGAGCACAGTAGGCATGTGCTGCCTTCGTAGACGTATACTGGAAGCTTTCAAATCAGACAGGTCACCAAGAGACGGCTTTGGTAGTTCTAAAAATATACAATACAAATATATTTGTCATAAGTAAATGATAGTCTTAAGGGCATAAATATTGTACAGACCTACTGGCTACGCGGACAGAGATTTACTGAAGCATTAGCAAATAAATTTGCCTGGGGCATTGTCTCTGAATGCGCACCAGTGTATTTGATGTGTTAACATCAGGTTTTGCTATAGAAATGGCTGAATCAAAAACAAGGCCCCGTCCTCCCATCTTGAAAACAACAAGATGGCTAGATTGACTTTAAACAATTTTTGAATGATTTTTTTCTGTGTTTTACATGTATTTGAAAGGTTATTTCATTATTAGTTAAGTTGTTGCAATGGATTTTTCTGAGGTAGATCTGTTTAGTTTGTTATGTAGATGTTATAAATACGTTTGTAGTGGAAACTAACAGATATGCCGATCTGGTTAGGAACACTATCAATGCTTTGTGGCAATTTCATGGATTTACAAGATGGCGCCATAACTGGCTGCGAGTCTACATTTCTCTACTGTTTTGGATCATTATGGATGCCGCTAGACCACAGATTTGCCTGGAATTCACACTAGTCGACTTACACTTGTGTTCACTGAAACGTGGTGTTGTTTTCCGTCTGGGATCGTTATTTCGTTCTTTTTTTTGTGATTTCTTCCATCCATTTATCCTGGTCTGGACGCCGGTTGAATAGCACTACGCTTATACCTGTGTCGTATTTCACGGGTTAGTTCTGCCGGTTCACCTTCACGAATTTGGCGTGTGGGAATTTTAGATTCTACTATGATGAGCTGAATACAGCTGGGGAGAGATGCCAGACTCACTCACACGCTGAGTGTTGTCCATACGACCTCTTGTGGTTATCGAAAAGGCACGACAAACTGCGTTAGATGCCATCCCACCTTTCTTCCCTGAGGGTTACATGTTTAGGGAAAGGCTTCGGTGGTAACCCTGAGGCAAAATCTGCATCCTATGCTATCTCCAGTCGTCTCGATTAATGTCTTGCCACTGGCAAAAGGTAGCTTAGGCTCTGTGAGTGAGGTTGACAAAAGGCGCAGTTTCTTTCTCACTTTAATCCAAATCACCGCGCAAATCACCCATTTCAGCAGACACAGCCAGAGATAAGACTGTCCACATGGCTGAACAAAGAGAGTGGTCTTCATCACTTGTGATGGACAACTATTTCTAAAGTTGTCTCAAAGCATACATTGCCAACTTGGATGACGTGTTAGTGATTTGTGTTTGAAGTCTTAGCTATTTTCTTAAGTAGAGTGACCTTTCCTTTCCTTGATGTCTTGTCTTCTTTAACTTAGATTAGGTTCCCATTTACAGTTGGGTAGACTAGAATGTGTCACAGTCTAGTCAAGAACCAAGCCCCTATGCTGAGAGAGGCAAACTCTCTAATCAAAATATGACTCTTAAATGGAACTTTCCCCGTTTAGAAACACATGCTTCAACTACTGATATGGAAACTAGTATTAGCCCTGGTTATCTATCTAATACTACTAACAGATATGTTATCAAAGAGCTAATAAGACGGTCTAAGTTCATACCGACCCACAGCAAATGTATTAAGATAACACGCATTCAACAATATAAAGAAAGACTGTTGACATAGCTAAATGGAGTGTCGCTACACTAAAAATTGAGAAATTATAGTAGACATCTTCAATCTTTCTAGTATATTCTGCTAGTACAATGAAATTAGGAGACATAGGACACCTACAACTAGAAAAAAATTTAATAAGGCACTATCTTTAATCTCGAACAACAAAGCACCAGGGATAGATAAATTACCTATCGAGCTACTGAAAGCAGCGGGAGAGACTTTACATGTTTACATTTTCAACATGTTAATGACATTTACGTCAAGAGAATATGGCCAAAAGATCAAACAACTTCAATATTACTTCCTTTGCCAAAAATACCAAATGTTATAGAATGTGGTCAATTCCGAATGATGTTTGATAACACATGCATCTAAAATTCTTTTGAAGATTATTCATATGAGAATTGATGGAAAAATAAGAGGTATTGAAAGATCACCAGTTTGGATTTCGCAAGGCAAGAGGTACACGGGATGTTATCGGATCATTGCGGTTTCTCGTAGAAAGAATGATCGATCAAGGACATACACTGTATATCTGTTTTATTGACTACAAGAAAGCCTTTGATCGGATTCCCTGGAGCAAACTATTTAAGATTTTGCAGCAAATAGGTATAGAAAGATGGTTAATCATTAGGTTAATCCAGATCCTGAATCTTCTTCTTCTTCTTCGTTCATCCTCAGTTCAAGGTTCCGGTTTCTCTTACAAAGAGCACCGTTGTTTGTAAGGCTGTTTCATCCCCATACAGCTTATGTCTCATATCTGTCTCACGAGGCCAGTACTGTTCTCTCTTTTCCAGCGTGAGCGTGCAGCTTTGCAGGATGTGTTCCACGGTCATGATATGCTCCCCATATGGGCACCTGTCATCTGTCCCAATCCTCATTTTGTTGTAAAGGTGACCCTTGAGCCTATTATGCCCAGCTCTCAATCTGAAGATGATGACTTGCTCTTCTCTAGTTAAGTTGTTTTGTGTTTTTTTGTGTTTTTTTTGCGTTCGCCTTATTTATCTATTCCCCAAGGCGTGCGTGCGTTACACTGTGGTTTTTATTTTGCGCCTGTCGGCCCAGTGCATCCGACTTCAGCATGCATTTTATGTAAGGGTCTGCTTCCTCCTGCATTTTCTAAGGGTTTGCTTCCCAGGGGTAACGGCCGGTGCGGTGATGGGGATTGAACCCAGCACCTTCTGGTTGTGAGCCGTGCCACTTAACCACTAGGCCACGCCGTCCCCGCTAGTTAAGTTAAAGTAGCTGTCTTCTTTTCGGAACTCGGGATGTTGATCAGCCCAGATCCTGTTTGAAAATCAAGAGGTGATTATTTCAATCACAGAAGGTCTCATGGATCCAGTTTCCACAAAAGAGGGGGTATGACAGGGCTGCTTCCTTTTACCAAATCTCTATAACGCATATTCTGAGATAATTGATGGCCAAGGTTATGCAGAGTTGTAATAATAATAGATGTCCATCGTTGTCGATGAGGACTGCCGACATCATCCTTGTCACAGATTTCCCTGTTGGGTATGGGTGCGCATGTGGCTGAACAGGCCAATGCGAGCACGAAAACATCTGCTACATATTGGGCACACGAGGTTTGTAGAAGGGGATGGTGTTCCCGCTGCTCGGGATTTCCGCGTCTCGCGTCTGCTCTGGGCTTTCACAACACGGTCGTCTTCACCGGCAGCTACACCCGATTTGACTGCGCTTCTCCAGTCAGATCTGTTTTGCGCAAGACATTCCCAGGTGTCGATGTCTATCTGGAAACTTTTTAGTGAGTCCTTCAGACCGTCTTTAAAACGTTTCTTTGGGCGCCCTTTCTCGCGCCATCCCTCTCTCAGCTCGCCGTAGAGAAGCTTCTTTGGGAGCCGCTCGTCTGACATACGGACGAGGTGTCCGGCCCATCCTAGTCGTGCTTTTTCTAGCAGTGCATGGATGCTGGGCATGTTAGCCCTCGAGAGAACCTCGATGTCAGTGACACGATCTTGCCATCGGATGTGGAATATTCGCCTCAGGCAACCTGTGTGGAAGTGGTTTAACCTCCTTGCATGTCCAGAGTATACAGTCCAGCTTTCGCAAGCGTATAGTAGGGTTGGAATGATGGTTGCACGGTAGACTTTGAGTTTGGTCTTGACGTTGATGCCACGACGTGCCCAGACCATCGAGCGCATTCTACCAAAGGCTGTGCTGGCCTTTGCTATTCTGCTTGCCACCTCATCGTCTAGGCTGACAGATCTCGACAGCGTGCTGCCCAGATATGTGAATTTGTCTACGGCATTCAACGTCTGCCCGCTGACTGTAGTCTCTGGTTTTGTGTACGGCATGCCTGGTGCTGGTTGGTACATGACCTCTGTTTTTTTGGCATTTATGGTCAGGCCAAAATTTTCGCATGCGGCAGAGAACTGGTCCATTCCAACCTGCATGTTCAGTTCTGAGTTGCTCATTAGAGCGCAGTCGTCAGCAGATACAAGTTCCCTGATTATGTCGCCAGCCACTTTGGTTTTGGCCTTCATTCTTCTGGAATTGAGTAATTTGCCATCTGTGCGGTACTTTATGGATATTCCAAGCTCCAATGATCTGAAGACGTCTGTCAGCGTGGCCGCGAACATCATGCTGAACAAAGTCGGGGCGAGTACACATCCTTGTTTTACTCCGTTTGATACTAGAAACGTTTTAGAGATTGCACCGCTGTCCAGTACACGAGCACACATGCCTTTGTGTAGCTGTTTTACCATTGTTATGAACTTGTTGGGGCAGCCAAACTTAGACATTATCATCCACAGCCCTCCTCTGTTAACTGTATCAAAAGCCGAAAGAGGAACAGTGGACATGATTTTTGCCGCTCGTCAAGTACAAGAGAAGTGTCGAGAACAAAATCAGGCCTTGTACACCACATTTTGCAGAGTTGTAATAGGGGTGTCAAAATTAATGGTATGAAAGTTAATGCCATCAAATTTGCAGATGACCAAGCGATAGTGGGAAGATCAGTAGCAACGTTGCAAATGCTGCTTGATAAAATTAATAGCACTGTCAATGATTTTTAGGGAGCCGCGTAGCACTGGCTTCTCATCTGAGTGGTCCTGGGTTCATTCCCCAGTTGAGGCGGCAATGTTTTTTCAGACCGCAATGGCTCCCGGGTCGACCCAGCCTAATGGGTATCGGTTCAGTCCGGGAAGTAAAAGCGGCGAGGGAGAGGAGATGGCTACCGCCCTCATATAGCCGAGCCTTTGAAATGTGAGATCGCTAACACCTCACACCCCTACGGCAGTAATGTTATGGGTTACTTTACTTTACAATGATTTTGGCATGAAAATAAACACATCGAAGACAAGGGCTTTGGTAATATCTAAGTAACATAGGCACATAAATATATCCATCGATGGAAAATAATTGAACAAGTACAAAAGTTTACATATTTGGGACAAACCATAACAGAAGATGCCAGCAATGAAACAGAAATTAAGACAAGGGTTGCAATAGCAAAAAAGGGCTTAAGAGAAAAACAGAAATTGTTAACCTCAAAGAATATCAGGATTGAACTGAGGAAAAGAATAATTGCCAATCATATATGGCCGATAGCACTGTATGGGGCTGAAACATGGACTTTGTCAAAGAAGGATGAAAAAAGCTTGTAAGCGTTTGAAATGTAGTGCTACCGTCGAATGGAAAGAGTGAGTTTGACAGAAAAAAGATCCAATGACAATGTACTCAATGATGTCGGCGCACAAAGACAAATATTACATATGATACAAAACCGTCTGTTGAATTGGCTGGGTAACAATATGAGACATGAAAGTCTTCTACAAAAGATACTTGCGAACAAGATTCAAGGAAAAGAGGACTGGGGCGACCAAGACTCATCATTACATCAGGCATGCAGAGACATTAAAGTACCAACTTATGCTGCAATGAAGAGAACTGCAGAAGATAGGGTCAAATGGAGAGACCATCTCAGACAACCTTACAACCAGTCTTGGGATTGATCAACCAGAAGATGAGGTTTGAATCCACGTAAGTCTTACGTTTCTTATATAAGGGACAAAATAAAACCTAGCATGCACATGGCATAACTGCTGTGTAGTGGTAGTCTTGTTAGGTAGCCAAACCATTTTAGTTGCTGTCTTTTGATGTAGTCTAATACTTGTGTTGTCCCCACTCTCCTTGTTACACCCAATATTTTCTGCAGGCATTTTATTTCTGTTGTTTTTCATTTGATACTAGTGTCCAGTTTTGACATTGATAGTCTAGTGTCAGGATGAAAATCATGTATAAAGCTCTTTTAGTCGTTTTTTTCACATACTTGCAATTAAGTATTGGAGTTAATTGTCAAATGATCTAATTTACATTATTGCAGCTTTTGTTGGATTTCCACTGTAATTCTTCCGTTTGCTGATAAGGTACTCGCTAAGTATTTGAAATCTTTCACCTGTTTTATTTGTTGCTTTTCAAGGAAGATATTGATGTCTCAGGTTATACTATATATTTTCATTACCTCAGTTTATCCTACATTTATTTTCATGCTGTATTCTTTACATGTTGTATTTAGTTTATCAATATGTTGTTGCAATTGTATTTCTGAAGTTGCTATGACTGATTGATCGTTTAAGAGTTCACCAATTTTGCCACTTTCATTTGGGTTGGCTGTTTTACAAATGTGATCTACATATGTAATGAACAACAAAGGGGAAAGCACACCTCCTTGTTGTACTCTACATTTGATATGAAATGTTTCTGAGTGCCAGGTTATTGTTCGAACAGTGCACTGGCTATTATTGTAAAGACTTTTGTATGGGTTAATTAGGTGATTGTTTATCCCATAGTCTGCCAATATTTTCCATAGATGTTATCTTATCTACCTAGTCTAAAGCTGTTTTTTTATCTACAAAATTTGATTGGGGGTTGCAGCAAGATGTCTGAAATAGGTTTTTCGCCAAGCCTCTTTAATGGTCAATTTCAGACGCTAGTGTAATCAAGATTAAACTGTGTAATAATTACAGTAAGCCTATGTGTTACCTAGGCCTTAACGGGGAGTAAAGAATAATAACATTGCAACCTGCCAGGTATGTAGTAAGAGGCGACTAAAAAATATTGGTGGAAACAGGAGGGTTGGGGGTTTGAGTATGGGGCCAGAGAGAGAGAGAGCTCTGTGTGTTCAATAAACAAGTTTAGTACCATTGTCACATTCAGAGAATGTTGTAAGAAGAGATTAACATTGCGGCCTAACAGTTTTAGGGTAGAGAAATTTCCAGTGGTTGACATCAGGTACCTTGTTATTCACAGACCAAAACCCGGTTCTTCACAGACAAAAAACTCAGCCTTTCAAACAGACCTAAAGCATGCCATTCATACAGACCTAAAGCATGTCATTCACACAGACCAAAACTGAGCTAATCATACTGACCAAAACTGAGCTATTCACACAGACCAAAACCATGCCATTTACAGACCAAAATCATACCATTTACCCAGACCAAAACCCTATTGTGTGATGTGGCCTTCTTGATTAGAAAGAAAGCTCTAGAAGCAATGCCTAATTTACTCCCAATGCTGGATTATAGGGCGAAAGAATAAAGGCTGTTTGTCCTGGAAGTAACCATGCAGTGAGCTGACTAGGATTTTATTGTTTTACTCTAATCTCTAAATCCTGGTATTCAATCAAGCACGTGTGTCTGATGCCAGGTAGTACAATGTCGAATAAATTTCGCTCTTTTGCTTTGGTGCACCATGTTGGGCCAAGGCAGGGCCTCCTTCAGGCCATCTCTCCACCTCAGCCTCGGTTTCCCGCGACGTCGTCAAAAGTTACATGGTTTACGTGTCCATCTATATTTTCGTAACAGCACGACATTCATGATATCAGTGAAGGAAGTTATACTTCTGATTTCTGCATTGCAGATTTGGTCTTAAATTGAGAACTTCAATGTTCTTTGCGCCATCGCTCATTGGATAACGCAGAGCTACACAGTTGAAGGTGTGAGCCTTAGCGTTGTCGTTTCAGATCTGTTGCAGTATGGGTATAATACAGTTGAAGCTGAGCCAGCCCGCTGTTGTCCTTCGTGAAATCTCCCGATTTATTGAATGGGAGTTTGTGATCTCTTGACTTAAGTAAATATTCAAATTTACGTTTTTGACAGGACAATCTCCAAGATGCATATCTCCTTTTGGGCAGATATGTTGAGCATGAACTGGGTTTTCTTTCTATTAATTTCTAGGCCAACTGTAACGCTTGCCCAACTGAGCTCATTCAGGCTTTTGTCCGCTTCTTTGACGCTGTGGTTGAGGATGACTATGTCATTCATATTGTTTTACCTGAGATATAAAAAAAGCTTAATCTGTACTGTGCTTTTGAACATATACCCCCATGGTTTAGAGAAAAATATAATAACTGCTCTACCACATGATCTATGAACCAAATATATGATGTCACCCAATATATAATACAAGAATAAATAAGTGAATAGTTAATGTATCCTGGGAACATACAAAGAAAAATTAGACAGAGACAGAAAACACAAAGAGATTTAAGAGGAAAAGTACACCTTGAAATTCTATAACTCATAACTGATAACAATGAAATTCTTTTGTAAACACTATTCTTGTTCAGGGAATATTGTGATGGTCTGACAATGATAATGGTAAAATATTGTATTTATTAGCTAGTTCTTGTAGTTATCTGTTTCAAAATTGAGGTCAGCTGATATATAATGATAATAATAACATTAACAAGCATTAATCAATTCAATTCAATGAGTCGGGCTTGCCCTGAAGATCTCTTTATAACCTGACGCTGAAAGGCATAACAGGATAAGAAAAAAGAAAGAAGAAGAAAGAAAATAAGACCAAAAATTACGTGCTGAAAGCAGATGTGTTAGGCTAAATTGCGCAAATATCACAGCCTTGCTGTAACCTACAACATAATGGATTTTGTTTTGGGGGGGGGGGGGAATTCGCCTTATTTCTCTATTTTCCAAGGTGTTACACTATGTTTTTATTTTGCGCCTGTCGGCCTAATGCATCTGACTATGGCATGCATTTTATGTAAAGGTCTGCTTCCTCCCGCATTTTCTAAGAATTTACTTCCCGGGGTAACGGCCGGTGCTGTGATGGGATCGAACCCAGCACCTTCGGATTGTGAGCCGTGTCCCTTAACCCCACCGTTCCCACCAATGTCATTTTCAGGATGAATGCCAAAAAGAGAGAAAGTTTATAGCATTACTAGACAATTTTTATTCTGGAACTCCCAAGGTAAGAGACATAGAGGCAGACAAAGACACACATGGTGAAGCAAGCTCGAGACAAACGTAAAGGAATCAGAAAAGAGATTGATGAAATTGGAGTGGTTGGCCCAAGACAGAAGAGCTCGGCGTGTATTTGTTGAAGACACATGTTCCAAAGTGAGCTAAAAGGGTCTAACTGCTTGACTGAAAACTCATACCTTGACCAGAATACGTCTCCAGTAACTTATCACTGATTGTCTTCCCTTGCTGAGCCAGTGCTGTCAATGCCAACGCTTTGTAAAGTCCATTTCGTGTCATAAGTCCTTGATTTGTATCTACTAGATCCCATATCTAGTGAGAGATATCAGTAAAATTAAGATAGTTTGTATCAGCATTATAATGTATTTTGTGGTTTCTTACACTGAAAATTATTAGTAATACTACAATCCCACTTTGAGATAAAGAAAACAAAATCATCTTCCCAGTATAAAAATGTGATATGAGAAGACGAGAATAAAAAATGTAAGAATGCGGTTAATGAAGTCTTGAAACAAGTATTGTTGGCTTCAATCTTTCTATATAGTCACATACATTCACGACTAAATACTTAACGTCTTTATACTGGTTTAGAAGATACTACAATATGCTGGTATACAACCAGTTTCGTGGGGGGTGGTTTTTACCAATGTGTGAGTCCATTTTCATAGACTCAAAACACTAGAGCTGAGTAGACCCGCAGCCAGTTAGGTGCCATCTATAGCTGCTCTTAACAAACCACCTGGGGAAAGGTACAAATAACTTGGGTAGATTTTTAACTTGAATTTTATCAGGGCAGGAGCTGTTAAGCCTAGTCTTTTAGATTTTCAACTGCCAAGGAATTGTTAACGTGCTCAACACCGAACACGGGAGTCTGATTTCGATACCCAGAGATTAGAATAATTTTTATTAGAAGGTCGACGTGAAAAAAATCCTGGCCTCCAAAGTGATTCGAACACACGACACCAGCACCTGACGCGAACACCTTACCTCGAGACCACTGAGTATATTAAACACACACAATATTCATGCTGTGTATAAAGATTGGGAGTCAAGCTTTTCTGTCATATTTGATTCTCTTATCTGGATGTTATTGCCACTAAGTCTAAGCAACATTGATTAGACAGGGATGAACTTAGTGATGCTCTTTGATCCGATACACGGCCAAAGGGAATTAGATAATTTTTCATGCAAATTTCAAATGTTCACAAAACTTTCCAATTCATCTACTGTCATGAACTAAATGTCTTACTTGTGTAATCTTGCAATTGACAATAGATACATTGAAATAAATGATTCAATTGGACTAAACCAAACTCTAAACTCACACTGGACACTACACCAACCAATGATGACTGTAAGATGGAATTACTGTGATTGATCCATGAAAATTTGACTTTAATAATAATAGCATGCAATAATATCCTTATCTTCCAATCTCATATGCATGCGTTTACGTTATTATCGCCCCACATATATACAGCATGTAGGCGTAAAACTAACAATAGCTCGTTACGAGCCTCGAGTCTCGTAAACAACTTATAAGAATGAGTAACAAGAAATTTGAGTACCTACTTAGTTGAACTAGTTGACTAGGTCAAGTGGTCTTTTACGGAACAGTCTTTGCGACTACACTCTATTGATTTTTAAGTTTGATTTGAACTTTAAGTTAAAAAATTGGAGTACTAATTTTAGTAGTCATTGAAAATGTAATTTTCACATTCACCTGCATAACTGTGTGCTTTGGAAGGCTTGATTGTACCAACATTTGCACGAAAAGTTCCCGGTCAACCTGTTCTTGATTAGGGCACACGATGTCATACACCTCCCGATAAAACGGGGGGATGGAGCCTGCAAGCAAACAATAATAATATGTTTTAAAGAGGTAAATTACAAGTTATATTACGCAAAAGATAGTACAAAATACACGCTTGTTACACAAACACAGCGGAACCACCCACCGAACGTCAGATCGGCCGTCATCTTGAATGAAAGTCATGTGACATTAATGTTGTGAAGTGACACTATTTGACTTTTTAAAGAATGTAGCTTAGAAAGAGAAACGAAACAAATTGCTGTTATTTTGTGTTGGGCAAAACCGACATCACAGAGCACTGGGCATACCCATAGGTAATCAGTGTTTTTCAGCATGTGTCGAAGATTAACGATTATGATAATTCATGTCGCTCTTGTTCTATCTGTTGCACTTACCATGAATGCAATGCATGAATAAGTTCACACTCCTCTACTAAATCATCGTCATGAATTGTAATAAATATATTATATCATATGAAAAGTAGGTAAATTCCGTAAATCAATGAAACATTTTTTTGTTTAGCTCCGTGTGAAGTGTAAGTCTTTAACAAATATACTCCAAGCCCACTTGTCTTGGGCCAACCGTTCCAGCTCCGTCCGTCAATGTCTTCCCTGTTTCATTGATGCAGGTCTCGAGTTCCATTCATGTGACGTGTGTTTTGGTCTGCCTCGATGTCTTGTTACCTTGTGGGTTTCGAAGTCATGAACTGATTTCCTCACAGTGTGTGTGTTCTATCACACGTCAGTGTCTGCTCTTCGTGTCGTGTTCTTCTGATATGTGTCTGGTTCTTTCTAACAGTTCCACGTACGTAATAGTAATTAGAATCACGTCATTTCAATCCCACTATTCTGCGCAGGCACATATTTATGAAAGTCTGTGGTTTTTTTGTGTGTTTGTTGTTCTCCATGTTTTAGAAATCATACAAAAGAATGAACTTTACATTTGAGGTAAAGATCTTTATTTTTGTGTTTGACTTTTAATATCTTTTGATCCCTGTAAGTTCCTCAATGCAATGAAAGCTCCTCTTGCCATTTGTATTCTTAATTTGACATATTTATCAACACTTACAACTTTGTCTATATTGCAACTAAAATATATGAATTAATCCACATCTTGTAGATGTACATTTTTCAAACGCAATCTTATTGTTGGTAGATGCATGTATTCTCATAATCTGTGTATTCACAGTCCAAAATTAGGTGACCTCTCAGCAAGTCAACATTATATTTTGCATCTGGTAGCAGTGAAAATGTGAGGTGTTGGTCAGAATAGCACAGACAATAGCGGCGCTTGCATGGCTAAACAAAATCTGGCAAGATTAATGGTTAGCCATATGCATGAAGATCAGATTAATGCATACATTGGTCCTATCAATATTCCTCTATGCTTGTGAGACATGGACAATTACAGCTGGCTTGCAGCAAAAGATACAGGCCTTGGAGATAAGACGTTTACAAAGACTTCTAAACGTTACATAGAAAGATCGAGTTACAAATGAGGAAATATGAGAAAGAATTACAACTTCAATAGAGTCTTATTGAAAACTTCTTGGCAACTGTCAAAAGAAGGAAACTTGCTTGATATGGTCACATATTGAGATCAAATGGTCTTGCAAATATGATCCTGCACGGAAAGGTGCAAGGCAGACAATGTAGAGGTCGTCCCAAAAAGAGTTGGGAGGACAACATAAAAGAATGGACTAATCTCCAACCAGAGGAGATACAGGCAGCGGTCACTGACAAAGAGGGATGGCATGGGGTTGTGGACATAATTCAGAGGCCATGTTTGCGGAAGGCGAAGAAATAGGGAGTCGGACACAGACAGGCAAAGAATGACCGACACAAACATTGGTTCAACACACACTCCTCGCTGCCCTCATACTGAGGCTGGGGAGTCTGTAGGGATTTTGGTCAACACACTATGCACGAACAATCCTGAGTAGTTGGACATTGTAGTGGTCGATTGTCACAACGAGAATTTGACGCCTAAGCGAACATTATTATTTATTATTAGAAAGCTAACCTTCATGTAAAACTAAACATTTCACAATTTCATACTTTTTCATTATTATGTTAATGAACATTAGGGGCACTCCATAGTGTCTGATCAACTTTCAAAGCAACTCTTTAGTCAAACTTCTAATGCTTTTTCAGTCTATGAATCCAAAATAAAGTGGAGAGTTCAATTTCATACTTTTTCTACTATTATTCTTAGGCCAGACTCATTTTATAAAAAGCTTGCATGTTATTCTCTCAGTTGTTTGTCTATGACCTCTTTTAATCTCTCTAGTAAGATTCTGTTCAATATTTTTCAAAGCACTGATAATATCATTGTCTCTCTATAATAGGGGAAGGAAGACTAACATCTGGTCAGGCAAAATATACTGATCAGACATGTTAGTCAGGGTCAGGCAAAATATACTGATCAGACATGTTAGTCAGGGTCAGGCAAAATATACTGATCAGACATGTTAGTGAAAGGAAAGGACAAAACAGATCCAAATGGATACATGCCTATCAGCCTACTGAGCTGTGTCGGCAAACTGATGGAACGTATGATAAACACCAGACTGATGTGGCATCTGGAAGAAAAACGAATACTAATTCAGCAAGCCGGCTTTAGACAGCACAGATCCACTGAGGACCAGGTCATCCTCATAGCCCAGGAAATAGAAGATGCCTACCAGGCACAGAAACACACAGTAGCGGTTTGGGTGGACCTGGAAAAGGCATTTGACAAAGTCTGGAAAGACGGACTTAGAGTCAAGCTAAGGAGAAGTGAAGTTTGTGGGAGAATGTACAAGTGGATCAACCACTACCTCAAACAAAGAACGGCCAGAGTCCAAGTACAAGAGCAGATGAGCAAAAAGGTGACACTCGAGCAGGGAGTACCTCAAGGAGGAGTACTGTCACCCACACTCTTCCTGGTGTATATAAACGACATTACAGAGAATATACCAAGAAGAGTCCATAGCTCAATGTTTGCAGACGATCTGGCTATGTGGACCTCTGAAAAGAATCTCACTATAGCAAGAAATCGGATGCAGCAGGCCATAACATCGCTGGAAGAGTGGGCGAACTCATGGCTGGTCAAAATAAACGAGGAGAAAACCACATGTACAATATTCTCGCTTTCAATCAAACCCCAAAGCACCAAAATTAAGTCTAAATGGCAAATTCCTGCAGCCAAACGACAACCCAATCTATCTGGGAGTCACATTTGATCGGCGCATGACATGGAAAAGTCAGATCGAGAGAAACCGAATGAGAGCCAAAGAAAGAATGGAAATCATGAGGAAACTTGCTGGCACAAGCTGGGGAGCAGACGAAAGTATACTAAAGAAACTGTACACTGGAAGAGTGAGACCAGTTCTCGAGTATGGCATTGCGGCATGGACAACAGCAGCAAAGGCGAACTTCGATAAAGTTAACAAACTTCAAAACCAAGCCATGAGAGTTATAACAGGAGGCATGAAGTCAACGCCAATTGTAGAACTCGAAAAGATTACAAAGCTGCAACCCATGACCGATAGAAGAGACTGCAGAGCCCAGCTGCAGTCAGAGAAACTCCGAAGACTGACTGACCACCTAATGCACCAGAGACTAAACAATTTGGGAAATGGGAAACTAAAGCGGAGAAACTTTGCAGAAATAGCCAAAGCAAAGATGCACAAAGATCCCATAAACGTACTAACAACACCAAAACCCATCACTACTGTACGAAAACCTACCTGGAGGCAGGATATATTTCCAGAGGTGGTAGAAAATATACCAGGTATTGGAAACAAAAACTGCCAGACTGAAAAAGAAAGGAGAGATACTACCCTAAGCTTTATATCGAAAAACTACCCAAGCATGGACTGGACCCATGCATACACCGACGGTTCTGTAACAAACACTACACAGAACAGAGGGGCAGGAGCATTCCTGAACCTACCAAATGGCAGAAAAATAACACTGTCATTCGCTACTGGTAAGTACACAAGCAATTTCAGAGCGGAGGCAGAGGCACTGAGGGCGGCAGTGGAAGAAATGGTGACACATAAAGAAAATGAAAGCCATATAGTCCTGCTTACAGATGCTCTGGCCGTAGTCACAGCGCTAAAAAGCCAGAAAAACACTGAGCTTAATGACTTAAGAGCAGCACTCTGTCAACTATGCCAGCAGTCCGCACCAAAAAGGGTAGTGGTACAGTGGGTCCCATCACACTGCAACATCCAAGGCAACGAGGAGGCAGACAGACTGGCAAAAGAAGGTGCAAGACTACCACAAACAGATACTAGTATGACGTACGAAGAGTCAAAACGGCTTATTAAAGCCAGATACATGACCAAATGGGAAACTGAACATACCGGCTACACCAAAAACGATGCCTATTACCAGTTGAACAGAAGAGAGCAGGTCGTGGTCTTCAGACTTCGCACTGGCCACAATAGACTGAGGTACCACCTATTCAACAAATTGAAGATAGGTGGTACAGACGAATGCCTGTGTGGTACCGAGAAAATGACCGATGAGCATCTGCTGCAGAACTGCCCGACATATGAGGATCAGAGAGAGCAAATGTGGCCATCACCAGTGGAACCACAAGACAAGCTCTATGGCAGTGTCGACAGCCTCAGGATGACCGCCGCTTTTTTCGAAAAAATAATGGTTACTTTCTGACTGCGTATGATGATGAAGAAGAAGAAGAAGACATGTTAGTCAGGGTCAGGCAAAATATACTGATCAGACATGTTAGTCAGGGTCAGGCAAAATATACTGATCAGACATGTTAGTCAGGGTCAGGCAAAATATACTGATCAGACATGTTAGTCAGGGTCAGACAAAATATACTGATCAGACATGTTAGTCAGGGTCAGGCAAAATATACTGATCAGACATGTTAGTCAGGGTCAGGCAAAATATACTGATCAGACATGTTAGTCAGGGTCAGGCAAAATATACTGATCACACATGTTAGTCAGGGTCAGGCAAAACATACTGACCAAGACCCTTACCTCGATTTCCTAGTAGCCCACCCTGGAAACAGGTTGTTTTCATGGCAGCCTGACTAACGATGTGAGGAATTGACATGATCCCTGTAGTAATGAGTGAAACACAGATGAAGCCACGCATAGCACAACTATCTGGAGGACCCGGTCCATGTGAGGAAAGCTATTGCAACCTGCCACTTAACGAATATAAAAGAGTAACCTACTCATTGTGGGCATTCGAAAACAACAACATGTTCTCTTGCAGGTCTTCCCTTTTCTATTACTTGACCACGTAACCTTCTTTCAAGTAGGTGATATTTTTTATTTCTCCAAAACTATACTAGGTTTCTTCCCTGATTGCTTTTGCTGGGATACCATCTGGGCCAATGACTTTTTACCATTTCTCATAAACGTTATGGCGTTTTTAATTTCCTCTTTGTTTGGTTTAATTAAATTGCAGTTCAATTTATGTCTATTGAATGTTTGGGAGGTCTTATGGAGCTGGTATTTAGAGAAATTCTGAGAAATATTCTGCACATCTCTTCATCTGTGCATGAACATTGCTAAGCAAATTACCCTCCTTTTATCTATCTATCTTCAATCCACTTGCGGGAGGTGTGATTTCCTTTTGTTTCATATTTTTGTTTTGGCAGATGAAAATGCACTGGTGACTTGCCAAGTCAATCCAGGTATCTGTTACCAAACTAGCCCCTAGAATATCCCCCTCCTTATCTTAAATAAAGCCATTTACTTGCTTATATTTTCTTGTAAGTTACCCATAGGTATTGGTGCAAAATTTTCAAAGAAGTGTTTCAACATCAAAATTACAACTTTTGGATGGCTCTAGACAGATGTAATCCAATAATACCTCATTTGTGTCTTTACGTCAATTGTGAAAAAAGTCATGAGTTAATTTTGCAATAAATTCAGCAAGCGAGATATAGAATGAATAAAATAAAACAATGTGTCAAATTGTCATTTTGTGACCTAGAAGTATTGTAGAGATAGTTTTGGTAAATTTATAATTATGTTTGTGGGGACAAATACTGAAGAGACTGGTGATTCTATAAACAGTTAGTTTTCTGTATAGATTTTGAATTTAATAATATTGACAAATCTATATTAATTTGCTGCACCGATTGTGGGGTCACCATCTTACAGGTGGTCAATTATTGATTTCAGTATAATTAAGTGATGCATTTACTTTCTTTAAAGACTAAAAAAGGTAAAAATGGCAGTTTTACATAATTGGGGTTAAAAACAACTTTTTAAAACTACACATCAAGTTTAAGAAGTAAATGCCTTTATCTAGTATTGGCCACTCTTAACTACACAAACGAAAACACCCGCTAAACTAATATAATCAGATTAAAGAAATAAAATTACAAAACCAACGCAAATATAGAATGGGAGAAACAAAGTATCAAAATAAAAGACAAATTTACAGTAATATCAGCATGCCATGAATTCCAGTTTAAAAAAACAACAATATCTTTTTACAGCCTACCTACTGATATGGAAAGTAGATTAGGCTTTAATCAGTTACAATATTACATTGCAGCACAATGGCTTTACTTTTGTTATATTTTTATTAAATATGAACAAGGTAATTACTTTTTATTGTGTTATCTTGGTCGTTCCAGTACCCACTATACAAATATAAGATATCAGGCCTTTTTCCTCTGATTAATATTTGAATGAATATATGTACAAGTGAAACACTGTGTATCCACTGTGTATATGTTGGTTTCACGTGACCTATAAAACCTTACTTGAAAATGTCAGATCAAGAACATACAGCTTCCTCAAAAATGTGGAGGGTTATCAACTCTATCATGGCTGTTTTCTTTTCATTGGCTGCTTATGTAAATGTGAGTACGTTTCATTACAAGTACAGTTTATTTTTGCTGCAGTGAGTAAGTGTAACACAAGAAATAAAGTTATGTCAGTGATAATGTTTGTCAAGTTACCTTGACTACATAAGGTTATCACAGTGAGTGCTTGGCATTTTTATTTTGCTCATCTTTTTTTCCCCAAAGGTGTAAAGGTAACAATCACTCTATACAAATATGAGCCAGTTTCATTACAATTACATTGCATTTTTTATGCAGTGTGTTTTTGATGCTTTGTGTGTATTCAATGAGAAATGTTAGCTGTAGTAATACAGATAAAGTTAAATAAATGATTAAGTTTGTCAAGTTGTATTGATTACAGGAGGTTTTGACAGTGGGTACTGGTTGCTTTTTATTTTGTTTTTCCCAGAGGCTGTGAGGGCAAAATTCAGAGAAACAGTCAAATTGACTTTGGTGCTAAACACTCTCCTTTTATTGACCCTCTTTGCATCATCCTAGGCTTTGTGATTTGTTGTCAAGCAAGATACTCAGGTACAGAGAGCATCTCATGATCTATCATTTCCAAGACTTACTTCAGATTGATCATGGGGGGGTCAAAGATGCAGCACAGTGAATGAGCTTACTGCAACCAGCGACTCATAGTTGGCTGCTTGCTTCAAGGTCAGCAAACCACAGCTGACCAAGACCCTATTTTGCCTACAATTGGCCCTGGAAACATGCTGGGCCAGTTCAGCCTGGATAAGAAAATAGGGATTGCAATGGGAAGGCAAACCGGTACTCAAAAGAGACAGATTAAATTAGATGTGTCGGCGGAAAGGAGCAGATATCTCAGTCATGCTGTAAACTACAGCACAACATCCTTTTCAAGACAAACACCAAAGAAGAAGAAGACCATGTGTGGTTCTGATCTATTCTTTCATAAGGTAGCCAACTTTGTCTGGTTGCTTGTACTTCTTCATCTTAGTTACTCCTCTTCTACCCCAATAAAGGTGGAGGTCTTATTTTGTATACTTGCAATTGAATGTGCCGAGAAACAGGTGATTGGCCTATTACAAATTTAGTTACTTTTATATTTTTTGTCTGATCAGCAGCTGACAGCTTGCACTTTACAATTTTAAACTGCCAAGGGTTCTTTTATGTGCACAACATGTACATGAGTTTATCATCCATGTCCAATAGGACTAGGTGCTGATCTCACATCCCTTGACGAGTGAACAATTGAAGCTTGTGGGATTAGAACCGCCCAGACACAGCAGTGAATGAGCTGACAGCAGCCAGCGATACATAGCTGGCTGCTTACGTCAGGGTCAGCGAAGCATAGCTAGCCAAGACTCCACATTCTGTCTCCAAGTACTGGCCCTGAAAACAGACTGCACCCACGTAGTCTGGCTAAGAGAATTGAGATCGAAAAAGGAAGACAATCCCAGTCACAAAAATGCAGTGCTGAACCAGATGTATCAGGCTTAAAGATGCAGATTTGGTTGCCTTACTGTAAACTAAGATGCAATGTCGTTTTGAGAATGAATGGCAAAGAAGAACCACCCAGCATTTCGTGCTTTCGTTTGTTTCTTGAGTGGTGTGTTAACGGGATTTTTCTCTTCCATTATGGCCTGGCACCCAGAATTTGAAGTGCCCCTTGGTAGATCATGAAGGAAGTGGATCTCTACAAGTGTGATAGTACCAACCATCAGGTTGTAAACCAGTACTACCCTGAATCTTGGGTTTATTGACTGACTAAGCTACGAGGCGTGTTCAACTGTGTGAAACCGGACCAAAACTGCAACAAGTGAACATATGTTCGATGCACACGATGACGTCACTTCCGGTGTAAACAGCACATACCAACTGTCAAGTTTGCAAAATTTCATTATCCTTCGACTCATAGTTTCCTCAGCAGACCGTTGAAAACATGGCGGGCGTGAGGCAAACTCCATCCACAGTTGATCAACAAGTGGTGATTCGGTTTCTAACAGCCGAATGATGTCGACCAGTTGACATTCATCGCAGAATGCAGGCAGTGTATGGTGACAAAAGTGTGTAGACGACAACAGTGAAGAGTTGGATAACAATTAGTGGAGGATAATGAAATTTTACAAACTTGACAGTTGGTATGTGCTGTTTACATCAGAAGTGATGTCATCATACGCCTCATATGTATGTTCACTTTTTTTGCAGTTTGGTCCGGTTTCATTTGAACACGCCTCATATAATGATGTGCTGAAATATTGGTTGAATTATTTGTACCAGCCATGAATGTTCACTGTCTGAGTGGTGGACTTGGAAACACCTGGTTGATGAACATAAATTGGACATTCCTAGCATTTTCCTTTGATATAGTGGCTCTACTAAGGTGACTATTTACTTCAGTTTAAATAAAATGATAGCGTAAAGAATCAAATGAATTCATTAATACTTTGAAGGTGCTTTATAATCTGCACTTCCAGTAAATGGAAATATAAAACATAGATGCAGAAGAAAAAGAAGTCATCAAATTATGAGACTGGATGGGAAAATAAAAACTTAGAGCAAAGCATACATATTTGTCCTTAAACATGTATGAGTATGCTATTAAAATTGTCGATGCGTCAAGCAAAAAATGCAGCTGTTCAGTGATGGATCACAGATTGTTGTTCTATGCCTACAATAAGTATGATTACTCTTTTGTGCACCCTGAAAAGAAGGTTATGTGGCTGGTCTTGGTCCATATATTTTGCCTGACCATGACTAACATTGTTGGATTAGTATGTTCTACCTGACCAGACGTTAGTCTCCTCTCCCCAAAGATCACAGATAACAAGTATTACTCAATTTTTCTCTTCTGTCTGGCAACACACAGTTTGAGAAAGACTACTAATAAGGTTTTTCTACCTTCACACCAAATGTTTGCATGAGATTTTATAAATCTTCTGACCAAATACACACTTAAAAAATGACATCTTGGCTGCCAGAAACACAAATGAAATCACTACCTTCAGTTGTTGATGTAGATTGTGCTTACTAGGACATGTTCTATGGATAATGCAGTTGTCTGTCAATAACAGCAGTTGGACAGACACTGCAGAGAAATAGGATTACAAAAATAACTACAATTGAAAGTCACAAATCAGCTGTATAAAGCTTTAGTTAGACCTAGATTGGAGTACTGTGTACAGGTGTGGAGTCCTTATCATAGAGGGGACATAAACATGCTAGAAAGAATACAAAAAAGAGCGACAAAGATGATAGTGGGATTCCAGAATTACAGTTATGAGGAACGACTCAGAAAAACCGGCCTACAGTGTCTCGAAGAGAGAAGAATTCGTGGTGACTTAATACAGGTTTATAAGATGATCAGAGGAATGGATAAATTAGACTATAACAAGTTTTTTAAAATACAGCCACCTACAATAACACGAGGGCATAGCTACAAGCTGACTAAAGAGAGGTCCAGATTAGATATTAGGAAATATTTTTTTAGTCAGAGAGTGGTGTCTGCTTGGAATGCATTACCAGGGGAGGTAGTGGAGGCAGGGACAGTTAATGCATTTAAGAATAAACTGGATGCGCATAGCTTTTAGAGCAAGGTGATGTAAATGTAACTGGCTGTATACAGACTCTACAGGGTCTTCTAAACCAGTATAAAGACGTTAAGTTAAGCTGCCAATATACAAATATTTGAATACAATTCCTGATATGATTTTTGTGTGCACTTACTTCTGTGTGTTTTTGTTTTGACTTTCAGATTAATGATGATGACTTGTATATATGGGTGGTAAGTCTCTGTATCTATTATGATTGTTTTCATCTGTTATTATTTCAAACCTGCCTCTCATTTCAAAACTGTCAGGGGGGACGGCGTGGCCTAGTGGTTAAGTGGCACGGCTCACAACCAGAAGGTGCTGGGTTCGATCCCCATCACAGCACCGGCCGTTATCCCGGGGAAGCAAACCCTTAGAAAATGCAGGAGGAAGCAGACCCTTACATAAAATGCATGCTGAAGTCGGATGCACTGGGCCGACAGGCGCAAAATAAAAACCACAGTGTAACGCACACACGCCTTGGGGAATAGATAAATAAGGCGAACGCAAAAAAAAAAAAAATGTCAGGAACCCTATTTTAGATGGATACCACCTGACAGTTACAGGCGGTGAGAAAAGAAACTGGCCACCCCACACCACAAAATCTGAGACCCTGTAAGACGAAGTTTATAACATTTTCTCTCCACTAGCAGTAACTGACATGGAATTACTTATTACATATTTTAACAGGATTATAGCCTCTCAAGGGTTATATGCTATACTATTGATGCTGGAGAATGCTGGGATAGGGATATCCTCAATATCTATGAAATGTAATAGGCCATCTTCTGATACTCAGAAAAACCAGTTATGGGCTCATTTATTTCTGTATCATATATAAGCACTTCAGTGACACACATTGTTGAAGATTACGGCCACCTAAATCTTATAAGCATACACGTTGATGGAAAATGATTGTGTATGGGACACCTCATTGTGTAAAACCATTGTTATGTAAACTGTCATTGCAAATAGAGACTTCCAGTACAGCTATATATTATACTCAAAATATCTTCATTTGCAGTTTAATAACACATGTATTGTTACCTAAAATAAAGCAAACATTGGAAGAAGTAGTATAATGATAAGCGACATAATTAGTAAATATGAATTGCATTTCTACCTATATTAATTCTCAAATGTCCCTCTGTCTGTATTTTCACTGTTTGTTGGGGAGATTTGAGGTCTGAATTTGAAAGAAGCCTAGATGAGTTGAAATGTTGGGAAGATATACGCTGCTTTTGATGAGGTGATGGGGGAAGAGACAGGTTGTAAACTAATTTGCATTCAACTTGACACTTGGCGTGAGAAAAAAAAATGTGGGGTGCTGCATGGGTTAATTATGAAAGTCTTAATACAGTTCTGAATCTGGAAAAATCAAAGGCAGGTTAAGTTGGAAGGGTTGCGCGGCTGACAGTCAATTTGAGGAGGAGGCGTAGGGAAGAGGGGCTTTTAAAGAAAATAGTGGTTTGGAGAGGGTGGGGTGTTTGAAGAGGAAAGAGGGCAATGGTGATTTGGGGAAGAGCTGCGGGAAGGGGGAGCTCCTTTAATTGTTAAACTTCTGTTGTTTCTTTCATATTGTACAGCTCGGTTGATGGAAAGGTAATCTGCACGTGTTTGCTGGTTAATAATAAGAAAACTAAAACTTTGATATTTTGCAAAATAATGTAAAAATCAACATTGAACATATGGAGAAATAGAGTAGCATATGAAGTATTTCTTGTATCTTATTTTAAAAAAAATAATTTTTGTTTTGTTTTTGTAAAGTGTTTGTCTCTCTGTATTCTACTGGTGGAGGCATGCATTTTTCCACCCTGGGCTGCAGCCTTTTAGGTGATATAAGGATGTATTAACCAGTGCGTGTGTGTCCCTTTGCTAGTTTGGGCGCGCTCAGAGGTCAACCCAAGTGCAATGGAAGGGTCTCACCCTGAGGGCGGGTATGAAAGTTGTGTAAGAGTGTGATTGCTGGACAGAGTAAAATTAAACAGAGTGTAAGGTAAGAAGAGGAAAAAAGTGCCAATCTTCTTGTATCTTTTATGATAATGGTTGTAGTTTTCATTTTCATTGCATGCCACGACCGGAATCTCCCCTCAGCCATGGGTTAATGGTCCCTCACCTAGATCTACAGATGTGGGGACTGGCCAGCAGCAGCGTCTTCTAGCCTACGCATGGGGGTTGCTGCTGTCGAGAGGTACGACATTCGCCTCTCAAATCATCAAGGAAACGGTGGAATATCAACTCCCACAAGTTTCAAGCGACCCCTGGTCTCATGGATTGTACGACCTGAATGTCTGCATCTTGAGCTACTTCCAGTCGTCTTGATTGTATGTCTTGCCACTGGTTCCCCGTAACTCAGGACAAGAGAGTGAGATTGATGTCCAGCACAGCTTCTTTCTCACTATAATCCAAATTCAGCGCAAGTTACATCTTCAGGACGAGGACAGTCTGATGATGTCGCCATCTTCGCTTGCGATGGGAAACTTACTTACTTAGAACTTACTTATAGTTTTCCACGTTTTTCATTCTTTAATAAGTACAACTTTGATCAATCTTACTAACAGCCCATGTACGCAGTACCAGCACTGTTGTGTATATCAACTGTCATCAAGCCAAGTTTGAATGGTAAAACTATGACATATTTCTGTTATCATAATATGTTTTTGTGCACATATATGTGCTTAGTAATTTCTTTCAAACTTTCTTTATTATGTACACCCTTCAAATGATCTGCCTTTTCTGTCATTTCACAGAGTGTCTCTCTAATTCTTTAGTCTGGCTTGTTTGTTATATAACAATCTATCATGTCTATTCAGTTTCAATGTTTAATTCGTTCTCATACAGTCTGTCTTGTCCTTTAAATTCCAGTCTATCTGACCATTTCTATTACAGTCTGTCTTGTCCTTTCTATTCCAGTCTATCTTGCCCTCTCTATTTCAGTCTGTCTAGTTTTTTTCGATGTTCTGTCTTTTACATTGTTCTACTT
The DNA here is from genome assembly GCA_036924085.1 of Ariolimax columbianus. NCBI lineage: Eukaryota > Metazoa > Mollusca > Gastropoda > Stylommatophora > Arionidae > Ariolimax > Ariolimax columbianus. The sequence continues at coordinate 33,622,107 of JAVGWX010000006.1, forward strand.
TCTGTCATATCCATTCTTGAAAAGTTTGTTTCGTCCATCTGTCTGATTTTTTCTGAAGTAAACTAATTTCAATATTCATCCCTGCCGAAGACGGATGTGTCAGACCGAAAGGTGCAAATATCATTGTCAAGCTCTAAACTAGCGACACAAGCTGGAAAGACAAAATTAATGACCAACAATGCCAAGGGCTTCAACAGTAGGATAAAAGCTAATGGCCAGGAACTTGAAGGGGTTGACCGTTTTAAATATTTGGGTTCGTTTGTCGGTGATGAAGGATCAAAATGTGAGGTGTTGGCCAGAATAGCACAGAAAATCGCGGCACCTGCACGGATTAACACAAAATCTGACAAGATTAACGGTTAGCACTATGCACAAAAATCAGATTAATGTGTACATTATCCCTGTCAATACTCCTCTATGCTTGTAAGATATGGACAGTTACAGCTGACCTTCAGCGAAAAATACAGGCCTTGGAGTTGAGATGTTTCCGAAGACTTTTAAACATCACATACAAAGATCGAGTTACAAATGAGGAAATACGAGATATAATTACAACAGCAATCTGGCCTTTTGAAGACCTCTTGGCAACTGTCAAAAGAAGAAAAATCACTTGGTATGGTCACATATCGAGATCAAATGGTCTTCCAAGTACGATCCTGCACGGAAAGGTGCAGGGCAGACGACAAAGAGGCCATCCCAAAAAGAGGTGGGAGGACAACATAAAAGAATGGACCAATCTCCGACCAAAATAGGCACAACCAGTGGCCGCTGACAGATAAGGGTGGCGTGGGGTTGTGAGGATGTCTTCATGTGTGCCCCAACGACCTCACTGGTTACAGGATGACCTGACCTGAAAATACATTGTGCAACATCTTGCAGTTATACTCAATATATGCTCATATTAACCTGGCACATCGCTTTCTGCAAATCGTTTTGCTCAAGTTAACTCTACCTAACCTTTTGCTGTCATCAAACTACAAATACGCTTTCCTACTCGTTGATGGTTCACAGATTTTCTCTACCTGAAAATTCTGGTTTTAGGGCACCATAGACTTTCACTTCACCCATTCTTAGGTTAATAGGAGCTGTCCCAATGTGGCAAGACCAAAACCTATGTTTTTGTTGTCAGAGGCTTATTTATTGCGCATGTCATTGAACAGCACAAAATGAATAGTGCCACTGTATCCATCTTTGCATGTCGTAAAGGTTTACTACAGAACGTTGTCTATTGGGTTGACAGCTTCATTATGTTAAAACAATTGCTAGAAAACTGCACTGCAGATGATTGGAATAAGACATCAGACTGCTGATAAGCATTGATGCTATTTCTCACAAGTGTCAGTATTCCACCCTTCTGCCTGTCTTGTCGGTCAGACCTATAGCACTGGTATCCTCTAATTTAGAAGGCTATATCTTTATTGAGATGCGTTTCTTATAAGCAACATACATTTACTTGCTCTTCATATAGAATATTCTCAAGCTCTAATTTTTTACTATTGCCATCTCTTTTGCTGTTGATGCCTTCAGCATTCCAGTGCATTATTTTAAGTGTTCTTTCCTTTGTTTTTGGTTTTGTTTGGCCAGTAGCTCTATTCTCGTGCCTCCTGACTCCACTAGGCATCCGAGAAGGACCTCCAGTAATAAAGTTTGGGCCCTTTCGAGACGGGGGACCCGGCACTGTACCTGCCTGGTTGTCCACCAAAGGCCGAGCGCCATAACGTTTTGCAGATATAGGCATACTCTCATGTTGCGTATTTGTGTGGCATCCTGATTGCTGTGGTGTACCTTTTGGCTGGTTGCCTCCGTCTTCAGCACCTTAACGTTGCTTGGGCAGACTGTGGTCTTGCTCGAAAGGATGTGTGATGATGATGATATGAACTTATGGACCCATTTTTCAAGTATCCCAGAAGAGAGGCAGTCCAGTGTGTCTGTGTCCCAGGATCGTCACGTCCTGTCAGAAACGTAGCATATACATGTGAGTGGGGTATCTCCTTACTCCCCTTTAGTATTCTTGGCTCCTCTGCAGTGATGGTACGCCTGGCATTCCCCGCCACCTGGGAGGTTGTCAAAAAGGGGCAGAGGTGCAATGTCCTCTGGCCTGCATCTCTTCTGCGTCCATTTGGATGACTGATAAAAGACAAACGTAAAGAACGAGGCAAAGAATGCATTTAACCCATGAAGTGGGGGTGGATTGGTTTAACCCAGAGCGTGTACCACTCGCCGGTGGGTTCTGCAGCTCCACCTAAAGGCTCCACCTGCTATCCATCTTTGCATGTCGTAAAGGTTTACTACAGAACGTTGTCTATTGGGTTGACAGCTTCACTATGTTAAAACAATTGCTATAAAACTGCACTGCAGATGATTGGAATCAGACATCAGACTATCCTTCTTAATCTTCCGCTACCAAGCCCTGAACAGGGCATTGCAAGTAGCAGAATGTAGTCCGGAGAATGGAACGCAGTGTGTCACTTGACTGCAGTATTTGCACCTTTCGGTCTGACACATCCCTGACTAACATGTCTGATCTGTATATTTTGCCTGACATTGACTAACATGTCTATTCAGTATGTTTTGCCTGACCAGACATTAGTCTTCCTTCCAATGTTGATAAGATGTTCTTTATTGTTGTTTAATGCCCGCAATGAGTAAGTTTACTCTTTTGTGCGCCCTGAAAAGGACGTTACGTGGCGGGTTGTAGTAGCTTTCCTCACTTTCCTCACATCCCGAGCATGTTGATGAAGGTGGACCATGGTCTCCTAGGCGGTTGTGCTATGATCGCTTCATCTGCATGGCGCTCACTACTATGGGGATCACATCGATCTACATCTTGTCAGCCAGGCTACCTTTAAAACAGCCTTTTCACAGGGAAAGCTACAAGGAAGAGAGATTGTGGTCTTGGTCAGTGTATTGTGCCTGACTCTTATGCGATGCCCTGGTCAGTATGTTGGGCCTGACCAGACTAGCGTCTCAGTTCCCCCATTGATAAGAAAGATAAAGGTCAGCATTATGACACACTAGCACAGGAAGCAGAGACAGTAACAAGAAAACACTCTTCAAGGTTGTTAATCCAGTGATTTATAATGTAGATGAAGGACAGAAAGTCTCACTGAATGGAAAATTAAGTAGATTCCCTCAGGCTGTAAGATGTATGGGATTAAGGCAGATAGACGGGCCAAAGAGGGATGACGCAAGGTCCAAGCTGAGAATAGGATACACATGAAGAAATTAAAAGCAATGATAAAAATTAACTTCAAAGACAAATGGCACAGGTATAGCATCTGATATAGCAGAAGCGTACTACTCATTGCTAAAAGAGATAAAGTGACAATATTCAGAATATTAGCAGACCACTGCAGATTAAAAATCATCTGTTCAAAAATTTACAAATTGGGGACATAGACATATGCCCATGTGCGGAGAACAAACAAGCAGTAGAACATGCTCTCTAGGTATGTTGGCTTCATGAGAAGAGAATGGTAACAACATGGCCCTCCCCAACCAATTACGGGATAAACTGAATGGTGAGGAGAAAAGACTGAGATGGAAGGCCAAGTTTATTCGGGAAATTGGGAAAAATACTAATGTCCTGGTAATGTGAAACATACTGATCATGACCCTGACCTCCCGTCCCTGCTGGTCTCCCTTAAAGCAGACTATGTCATAGCAGTCTGACCAATGAGGTGGGGATCGACCCTTTAGTTCTCATAGCGATGAGCTGATTGAGGAGCCTTTCATTGCACTACAGCCAGGGTGTAAGAATAGCCACTGTAACCCTCTACCAAAGAAACGTCAAACTCGTGTAGCTTCGAAGAACATGAGAGAAGTAGATGCAGTTCCTTGAGAGGGAATGAAGATGAAAAAGATGGGAGGAGCTGAAAAACTGATAAGCGGAGAAAATGAGAACACTTAAAAATATATTTTCTAGATAACAAAATGCGACGATGAGGCTAACATCTGGTCAGGCAAAACACACTGATCAGAGAATGTTAGCTAAGGTCAGGAGAAATATACTGGCCAAGACCCTCATCTGACCTCCTCGTTAACTTAACTTAACGTCTTTATACTGGTTTAGAAGACTCTGCAGAGTCTGTATACAACCAGTTCCATTTACATCACCTTTCTCTAGAAGCTGTACGCATCCAATCTGGTCTTAAATGCATTGACCGTCCCAACCTCCACCACCTCACTTGGCAATGCATTCCAAGCATTCACAACTCTCTGGCTAAAGAAATACTTTCTAATATCTAATCTGGACCTCTCCTTAGTCAACTTGTAGCTGTGCCCTCTTGTCCTTGTTGGTGGTTGTACTTTAAAAAACTTGTTATAGTCTACTTTATCCATTCCTCTGATCATCTTATACACCTGTATTAAGTCACCACGAATTCTTCTCTCTTCTAGACACTGTAGGGCAGTTCTTTTTAATCTTTCTTCATAACTGTAATTCTGGAATCCCACTATCAGCTTTGTCGCTCTTTTTTGTATTCTCTCCAGCATGTCTATATCCCCTCTCTGATAAGGACTCCACACCTGAACACAGTACTCAAATCTAGGTCTAACTAATGCTTTCCTGGAAACGGGCTGTTGTCGAGGCTAACAAGTCTGGCTAACAAGGTGAGGTTCGACATGATCCCCGTAGCAGTGAGCGACATGCAGATGAAGTCAAGCGTAGCACAACCCCCTGGAGGACCCAGGTCCACCTTCATAAGCACGCTCGAGATGTGAGGAAAGCTACTGCAACCCGTCACTTAATGCCCTATTCAGGGTGCACATAGGAGTAACCAACTCATTGTGAGCATTCAAAACAACAACAGAAAGCAAAATATCCATTTATGGCTTGGCTTGGCTTCGTTCGTTCTCAATCTCCCACTACCAAGCCCTGAAAGGGCTTAAGTAGCAGAATGTAGTCCAGAGAACGGAATGTGTTGTGTCGTAGTTTACAGCTTGACTGTGATATTTGCATCTTTCGGTCCAACACATCCGACTTGATCAAGAATTTTTTGAGTACCGGGTTAGCATTCCCTCTTTGATCCCTTCTCCTTAGCCAGTCTGCCCTGCTGCAGCCTGTTATCCAGGATCACCGCATGGAGGTGTAGAAGGGTCTTGGCAGCTCTGGTTCGCTGGCCCTAACGCTAGCAGTCAGCTATGGGTACCTGACCACTGCAGCTCATGTGCTGCTCCAAATCTTGATCCCATATCCATATATGACAAATTTTCAAACTACTTTCACCCCTTCCCCTCATGCATCACTGAGAGTTATCTCAAATAATATTTCACAGAGAGCCAGATATGGAGGACAATAATCAGCTTTAACATTGCTGTATGTATTCTATATGGAGTCTACCAGACATATGTATTGTTCAAGATTATGGCTAGTGACTACAAAAATCCCTTGGTTCATGAAGAAGGCAGGTTAGTTGTCGATTTACGGTTAACTTTTTTTGCTGTGGCCGAAAAAGTTGATATCAAAATTATTTTCTTCTCCTTGTCATCTTTTTGCACAGTGGTGGCAGAAGGGTTGTGAGCTTGGTTTGCAATCACAGCGTACCAGATTTGAAACATGTCATGCCTGGTTTAACAGATTGGGCATGTTGTAGTTCTTTTTCTCCTTCTTCATCGTTCATTCTCAAACTCCCGCTACCAATCACTGAAACGTCTTTGCAAGTAGCAGGATGTAGTACAGAGAATGAAATGCGTAGTGTCTTAGATTACAGCTTAACTGTGATATTTTCATCTTTCGGTCAGACACATCTGACGTTTTTGGGTACTGGGTTAGCCTTCTCTCTTCTTACCCATCTCCTTAGCCAGTCTGCCCTGTTGCACCCTGTTATCCAGGATCATCATATGGAGGTGGATAAGGCTCTTGGCATCTCTTATTTGATGACTCTGATGCAAGCAGTCAGCTTTGGGTCACTGATCCCTCATGATTCTTTCATGGCATGATGGCTTCTTCCAGTCAACCCAGCTGTAATTGAGTACTTGATGAAGTCAGGGGAAAGTTTCGCAGCCACAGAAGCTCATGCTCTGTCGTTAGCAATTTTAGCAATGAAAGGGGCTGAACACATATGGTGTTGGCCAGGTGGAATGAAAGGGGCTGAACACATATGGTGGCGGCCAGGTGGAATGAAAGGGGCTGAACACATATGGTGGCGGCCAGGTGGAATGAAAAGAACTAGGCACATATGGGGGCAGCCAGGTGGAATGAAAGGAACTAGGCACATATGGGAGCGGCCAGGTGGAATGAATTGGGCTGAACACATATAGGGGTGGCCAGGTGGAATGAAAGGGGCTGAACACATATGGGGGCAGCCAGGTGGAATGAAAGGGGCTGAACACATATAGGGGTGGCCAGGTGGAATAAAAGGGGCTGAACACATATAGGGGTGGCCAGGTGGAATGAAACGGGCTGAACACATATAGGGGTGGCCAGGTGGAATGAAAGGGGCTGAACACATATGGGGGCAGCCAGGTGGAATGAAAGGGGCTGAACACATATGGGGGCAGCCAGGTGGAATGAAAGGGGCTGAACACATATAGGGGTGGCCAGGTGGAATGAAAGGTGCTGGACACATATGGGTGCAATAAAGTCGGTTCTGTCAACCATTTTTCATGTACCATTTTGCTTTGTATAAATCAAAGGTCCACTAGCCTTACACTTTACCTATATCTTAGTATTTAGGCTTGATCTTTCAGTGGTGGTTTCTGTAGCAAATATTTTTCCATACCCACAACCAACACATCATGCCTACAACCAAAACATCATGCCAACAGCTAATACATCATGCCCACAACCAACATGTCATGCCCACAACCAACACGTCATGCCCACAACCAACACATCATGCCTACAACCAACACATCATGCCAACAGCTAATACATCATGCCCACAACCAACACGTCATGCCCACAACCAACACATCATGCCCACAACCAACACATCATGCCTACAACCAATATGTCATGCCCACAACCAACACGTCATGCCAACAGCTAATACATCACGCCCACAACCAACATGTCATGCCTACAACCAACACGTCATGCCAACAGCTAATACATCATGCCCACAACCAACATGTCATGCCTACAACCAACATGTCATGCTACATCATGCCCACAACCAACATGTCATGCCTACAACCAACACGTCATGCTAACAGCTAATACATCATGCCCACAACCAACATGTCATGCCTACAACCAACACGTCATGCTAACAGCTAATACATCATGCCCACAACCAACATGTCATGCCTACAACCAACATGTCATGCTACATCATGCCCACAACCAACATGTCATGCCTACAACCAACATGTCATGCTACATCATGCCCACAACCAACATGTCATGCCTACAACCAACACGTCATGCTAACAGCTAATACATCATGCCCACAACCAACATGTCATGCCTACAACCAACACATCATGCCAACAGCTAATACATCATGCCCACAACCAACATGTCATGACCACAACCAACACATCATGCCCACAACCAACACGTTATGCCCACAACCAACATGTCATACCCACAACCTACATGTCATCCTCACAACCAACACATCATGCCCACAACCAACACATTATGCCCACAACCAACACATCATGCCCACAACCAACATGTCATGCCCACAAACAACACATCATGCCCACTGTCTGTAGCACAGACCATCTCCCATTTCAGAATTTAATCCTAGTAACTATCTTTTTTAAATATTTTTCAGAGAAATGGTTGGTTTGCTTATCATTCTAGTCTGGTCAGGAATATCCTGTTACATGTCTTTTGGCAGGTAGGTAGGTAGGTATATGTCAAATTTCACATAACAGTGTAGTCAGAGCTGAAAGCTCTCAAGAGAATGTATAGTTTATGGAAAGTTAATACTTATTAAATAATTTTGTTAACTCCATGTTACCAGTGTCAAACATGGTCATTAGATAAGTTGCAGGAGAGAAATAATAATAACATAAGGCTTGGCTTCGTTCATTCTCAATCTCCCGCTACCAAACCCTGAAAAGGGCAAGTAGCAGAATGTAGTCCAGAGAACAGAGTGCGTTGTGTCGTAGTTTACAGCTTGACTGTGATATTTGCTCCTTTCGGTCCAACACATCCGACTTCAGCAGGCATTTTTTAGTACCGGGTTAGCCTTCCCTCTTCGATCCCTTCTCCTTAGCCAGTCTGCTCTGTTGTAGCCTGTTATCCAGGATTGCGTGAAGGTGTAGAAGGGTCTTGGCAGCTTTGGTTCGCTGGCACTTGCACAAGCAGTCAGCTTTGGGTGGCTGTACACTGCAGCATTGCTGCTCTGGAAACATGCTGCACTAGTTTAGCCTGGTTAAGAAAATAGGGATCACAGTGTGAAAGCAAGCCTGGCACTAAAAAAAATCAGCTGCAATAGGATGTCTTGGATCGTAAGGCACATATATTGCAGCCTTGCTGTAAATTATGACACACCGTTCTTTTCAGTTTGAACGCCGAAGAAGAAGAATCTCCAGCTGTATTGTTATTGCTGTTGTGTAAAAGTCTTTATCTGTTAGGATGTTATTACGTCGTCAACATTTCTTCATTTTTCGTACCAATGAGTGTTCTAAATGGATACAAGTTAATTTATTCAGTTACCTTTTCTCTCCAATATGAAGCATAAGCCACCATTGTAGTTGGCTCCTTTTAAAGGAAGTCAGTTTCCAAGCATTTGTAATCATTCACCTGTTCACCCCAATGAGAAGCACAGGTTTTAACTGCAGCTGGTCCTATTAAAGAAAGCCTGTATTCAAAGTTTTGCAGTGGCCAGTTATAATGGAAATGTTTATTTACATGATGAGATTTACAGCCCCAAACATGCCCCTATTTAGTAGCTATTTACGACATGCTTGGAATGTGATAGGGTCCCTATTATTTTCATCCGGGGCAACACTCTGTAAATTATCTGGTCAAAATGCTGTAATTGCCAGAAGTATGTTATCAGAAATCGAAGGAGAACTAGGAGAACTTCAGAGATCCTCAACAATAGCGCTCCAATGGCTACCCTCCCACTGTGGAATCACAGGAATTGAGAGTTCTGACACTCTAGCAAAAGATGACGGCAAAAAGGCACAATTTAATCATCAAGTACCATACAGAGAGATCAAGTACATCATCAGTATATACAACGATGAAGAGAAGACACGAACATAAGCGGTAGGCCAGACCTAATTCACTAACTCAAAAGAAACCAACAAACTACCTTATTTCGTCTGAGAACTGGTCACTGTAGACTTTAGAACATCTATACCGAATAAAGATCTCACACACTGATGAATGCCCATGTGGAACAGGGAGGCAGAATCCTGAACACATTCTACAGGAATGCTCACTATAGTGAAATGAGATACCAGACCTGGCCAGAAGATGCGGAGCTGAGGCAAAAGCTGTGGGGCAGCCGCTCTGACCTGGTGAAGACTACAGACTTCACCATGGCGACTAGCCTGCAGATATAGCATGATCAAAGATCCTGAACACAAAGAAGAAAGAAAGAATCCAGAAGTAGAATCGAGGATAAGCTACTTGTTCCCAAGGCATGAGCAACTCATGTACTCTGACAACAACAAGCCTAGATCCTGGCCTTCTCACTATGAAACTGCTCTTACTAATAGGAGAGAGGATGAGGTGAGAGTCTCTGGCAACCTAAAACGGGAACGCTCTGAGTAAATGAAACCTTATGCCGCAGGTGGCAACTCAGCTGGCAGATAGACTGGTGACAACCAACCGATAAAGATAATTAATAAAATTAAATGTATTAAAATATTTGATAGAATCAGATGGGGCAGGTCAAACAGGGCAGATAGCATTGTCGAACTGTACAAATATGGCACAGCGTATCTTACCCCACCTCCCCATGGAGAATGAAGAAGGTTGGTTGATTGGTTGGTTATTGATCCAGCGGCCTATGGGCTCCTGCCCTCTGACCCAATGCCATATAGTGGGATCTGCTAGTGTTTATAAGCTGTTGTTTAGTTCTGTACAAAGTCTTCCATTTGTCTGGCTTCAAATGAAGAAGCTCTTTCCTAACACTGGCAAGCGCATGACATTCAAAAAGATGATATTTAACAGTTTCTTAGAGATGTGTGCTCAGCCAGCACTCTGGAGAATGTTCTGATCGGATTCTGATCAAGTAACTATTAAGTTGTATGTGTCGAATACAAAGTCGAAAAATGGTGCTTTGGTCTCTCCTTTCCAGGATGATGAAGGTAAATTATATTGCAGATTGCAGTTTTATTGTTCTTTTCACTGTGTCAAAAATGGTATACCAATGTATTTCAGAAGACAAAGTGACAGGAAGAATCAGAGGTCAATAGCAGCCATTCTTTGGATCATCAGTTTCCTGGGCATCATCCCACTCTTTATGTGGTCACTATGTTTTATTAGCGATTGGCATGAACACTTTGGGCATTGTAATAGTATGTTTCAGAAGTCAAGTTTGAAATAATGTGAACATAGACCACTCTGAGTGGTGTGAAGTAAAAAGTGGAATGATACAGGGCTCGGTTTTGGGACCAATTTTGTTCTTGATATATATAAACGATTTGGGCATTGATATATCATGTCCATGATTGCAAAATTCGCTGATGACACAAAACTATGCTGGAGTGTCTCGTCTAAAACAGAAGTGGAAATATTGAGGTCAGATTTAGATCAAATTCGAGAATGGTCTGTGAGCTGGCAAATGGAGTTTAATGTAGATAAATGTACAGTCTTCCACATGGGTAAATCAAATATGGAACATAATTACAGAATGGACGAGAACAATATTAGAATGATAGAAAAGGAAAGGGACCTAGGGGTTATAATAGATCATACAGGTAAAGTGAGTGAGCAAGTCCAGTAAGCAGTGAAAAAGGCAAATTCAATGTTGGGTATAATAAAAATAAATATTAAACATAGGAGCAAGGAAGTGATAGTTAAACTGTATAAAGCATTAGTTAGACCTAGATTGGAGTACTGTGTACATGTGTGGTGTCATTATCGTAGAGAAGATATAAACATGCTGGAAAGAATACAAAAAAGAGCGACAAAACTGATAGTGAGATTTCAGAATTACTGTTATGAGGCAAGACTCAGAAAAACCAGTCTACAGTGTCTAGAAAAGAGAAAAATTCTAGGTGACTTAAAACAGGTTTATAAGATAATCAAAGGAAAGGATAAATTAGAATATAACAAGTTTTTCAAAATACAACTACCTACAAGAACAAAAGGACATAGCTACAAATTAACTAAAGAAAGGTCCAGATTAGATATTAGGAAATATTTTTTTAGTCAAACAGTGGTGAATGTTTGAAATGCATTACCATAGAAAGTAGTGGAGGCAGGGATAATTAATGCATTTAAGAATAGATTGGATGCGTAAACTATCAGAGTAATGAAATGTAAATGAAACTGGTTGTATACAGACTCTGCAGAGTCTTCTAAACCAGTATAAAGACGTTAAGTCAAGAACTGTTCTATAATATCACATTATTAGATAATAGTGTACAGGTGACTCTTAATTTGCATAGTATTTTCTATTTCCTTCAGTGTACGGATGTTCACCAAATTGTATAGTGATATTTATGTTTAGCTAAAGATTGTTGTATTGACTTCACTTCAGTTAATCACTCCTCTTCTATCACTGTAGGGGTATATTAGAACTTGGTTTATATACTTGCGATTGAGTGTGCAAGGGGATTGACCTGTTATGTCTTTATGTGATGGAGGGATCGTCCTTTTTATTGGTCTTTATCCCGGCCACTATTACGTTGGAATGTTGTTAACTTGAATGTTATCCTGATCAGCGGCTTACAGCCTGCCCCTTTTTGATTTTCAACCACTAGGGGTTCTTTTACATGCACAGTTTGTTGTCCATATCCAATAGGACTAGGTGCTGATCTGATATCCCCTGAGACTAGAAGATGCAGAAAAATTTTGCGATTGAACCACCCAACGTTTAGCACTTTCGTTGTATTGATAGATCATTGTTGTTGTTGAGTGCCCACGATGAGTATGTTTGCTGTTCTGTACGCCCATAAAGGGCATTAGGTGGTGGATTGCAGAAGCTTTTCTCACATCCTGAACATGCGGATGAAGGTGGATTGTGGTCCTCCAGGCTGTTGTGCTATGCTTGGCTTCATCTGCATGTCACTCATTACTGCAGGCATCACGTCGATCCCACCTCGTTAGCCAGACTGTCATGACTGTTTCCAGGGAGTATTGCATAGAAGTGAGGTGGGGTCTTGGTCAGTATGTGGGATCAAGATGATGAGCAGCTAGCTGACTGCTAGCGTCTGGGCCAGCGAACCAGAGCTGCCAAGACCATTCTACACCTCCACATGATGATCCTGGATAACGGGCTGCAACAGAGCCTTCTAAGTAGAAAGGATCGAAGAGGGAAGGCAACCCGGTACTCAAAAATGTCTGCTGAAGTCGGATGTGTTGGACTGAAAGGTGCAAATATCGCAGTCAAGCTATAAACTTGCGACGCAATCCGTTCTCCGGACTACATCCTGCTACTCGCAAAGCCCTGTTTGGGGCTTGGTAGTGGGAGATTGAGAACGAACGCAGAAGAAGTTCAGTATGTTCACCTAACCCTGACTAACATAGTCTTATCAGTATGTTTAGCCTGACCAGACGTTAATCTCCCTTCACCATTTACAGATTATGTAAATGGACTTTCCTTAAAATCCTCAGATGTCCTGTCATTTCTTAAAGAATGAAGTGTTTTGATAATTTGTTTCTTATGGTGATCTAAATTGTTCTGGTGATCTATTCACTATCAAAATTAAGGAACTAAATGTGGTGTAACATATTCGAGTTACACATTCTGCTAAATGCAAAGTTAATAGCTTTTAGTTCAGGTAGCCATATATTTTATAGTTATCTTTTACTTCTTCTGAACTTTGGGAAAATGAGCTATTCACCCTTGTATTCATGTATTATATGTGAGGTGTTACTTGTAGAGCGTTCTTTCAAGCCCTTGACAAATCACGAGCGTCATGGCGTCTATAAATATTGCTGTGTTGTTTAGCATTTCAAGGTCAGCGTTGTATTTTCTTGCAAAATTTCTCAAATTGCATATACCCCACTATCAGTTTTCAGCGACACGAAATATAATATTTTCCCCACGTCATTTATTTCTCCTTCCTCCAGCTTTCAAGGTCAGATTGCTGGTGTCAAATTACGCAGCATCTAAGGCATAACGAAAATAAGGAATGGCAGATATAGGTGGGTATTACTTTGAAAATAATTTTGCGGTATCGTAGTGGTTAGTGCACTGGCTTCCCAGTTAGGCGGGTCAGGATTTTTTTTATGATCGCAAACCAGCTCCTGTGGTCGACCCAGCCAGAAAAATTAAACAGCAGAAAAAATCTGGGAAGTAAATGTGGCTGGCGTGATGCTGACCACATCATTCACTATGTGTCGTAGGTCACAAAATAATATGGGACCTAACACCATATTTCCTATATGCCGCATCGTGTGACGGAGGTCTTTACTTTACTTTACTTACATTTGGAATTTATATTTTCAAGAACAATTCATCCATAATCTCCTTCATGTTGCAAAAATCTACGAGGAACCAGCACTATGCCTAGCTTCTACTTTTTTACCTGGCGCCTAGTTTCTAAACAAATTTGTGTCCACTCCTCCCAAGGCTAGTCTACACTCTGCAGATTTTTATCCTGTGTGAATGGGATTGCAAAGGTATGTGTTGGAGAGTCTTCTACCCTAGAGGGATTAGCCAGCGCTGATAGTTGCCTCTTACAACACTCTGTCACAAATAGAGCTGTCTTGACAACCTCTCAGACTATCTTATAGTTGTAGCTTTAGATAATCTCTAAAAATTTCAGCTCTCAGTTTCTTTCCTCAGAAAATGTAATTTGCAAGCATAGGTTTTTTTCATGTACTGTTATAACAAAAATTAAATTAACTGTACATTTTTCTTAATTCTGATGTACAGGTTTTCATTGATGTGAAGTTTGGCACATAAGGGGAGTTAATAAACTATCACCTTTTGTAAATATAAATAATTTATGTCTTATGTTGCCATTACAACCTTCATAATCAGCATTAAAAATCGTTATTATGTTTCATCCTCACCAAATCAGCCATGTTTAAGTACTTTGAGATATTGGTATCACAAGAAAAATTGTTCCAATATCGTCCTTTATATCAAGGTTATGAAAGTGGACTTGTATAGGTAATCAGTAATTTGCATTGTTTTTGATAATTTCCGTTAATGTAAATAAAACTGTATACCATGTTGATCATGTCGTAGAGACTTCATTTACCAGACGTTAATCTCGCTTCACCATTGACAGATTATGTAAATGGATTCCCTAAAAATCCTCAGATGTCCTGACGTTTCTTAAAGAATGAAGTGTTTTGATAATTTGTTTCTTTTGGTGATCTAAATTTATCCATGGGAGGGGGGGGGGGGGGAGGACTAACGTCTGGTCAGGCAAAATATGCTGGTCAGACATGTTAGTCAGGGTCAGACAAAACATACTGGCCAAGACCCTTACCTCGGCTTCCTAGTGGCTCACCCTCCCCCCCCCCCCCCCCCCATCTCCGGAAATATTGACGTCATGAATCGACCGTTGCAGCTCGAAATCGAACCCCGACCGTCTGAACACGAGGCAAATGACTTGACCACTTCACCACAAAGACACCCCCCCCCCCCCCCAATGTGGCCGAGCAAAAATGGGAAAACATTTTCAATGTCTGAACAGCCATTCACTGCGTGTCTTCCTTGTTTAAATTCATTGACTTGTTGCAATACTTTAGCCTTCACGTAGCTTAGTTGAAGTAAAAATAATTAACTCCATTGTAAAAGCAGTCCTATTGTATGAAAAATGGTGAACGATATTCAAGAGATACAGATCATCATAAATGGGTGTCTGTGCACAATAGAAGCATTGAAACGGTAAGATCACTAATGTGGGAAACAGTTTTTGCTTTTAATTGTGAAACAGTCTGACATAACAAGACAACAGGTCAACAGAAATGAAGAAAATACTAATGTCGTAAAGATCACACTGTAAAAAATCCAGTTTATTCTGGAATTTTCAGAGTAAGAGAAACACAGAGAAACAGACATTGAGAATAGAGTTCGAGATAGACTTAAAAAGAGAGATGTGAAGGCCATGGAGCTCCAACGGATGGCACAGAAAAACATTACTTGGCCTTGCATTTATTGAAGACCAGTGCGTTACAGGTCTATAAATAGATTTGATACGGATCACCACGATCCCTCCCCTTGTTAGCCAGGCTGCAATGAAAAAAGTCCCGTTTCCAGGCGGGGGGGGGGGGGGGGGCGGCGGGGGGGGGGGGGGGGGGCGGGCTACTAGGAAGCTGAGGTGAGGGTATTGGCCAGTATGTTTTGTCTGACCCTGACTAACGTGTCTGACCAGTATATTTTGTCTGACCCTGACTAACGTGTCTGACCAGTATATTTTGCCTTACCAGACGTTAGTCTTCCTACCCATCACGGATAAGTAAATAAAAGATATTTACGTAATCAGTAGCAGCAAAATTCTTTTGGTAAATAAAGTCTGTACGACATGATCAATGTGGTATACAGTTTTACATTAACGGAAATGCTAACAAACAATACAAATGACTGAATATATGGCCAAAGGAGACATTAAATCTGCGTTATAAGAGAATATCGTTGATCGCCATTCCACCCTTGGACGACGAATAGTGTGTACGGCACAAGCCAGTCTATTGGTTCGGTGACGTCTAGTAATGATAAGATCAATATTTGGACGCCTGTTTTACAAACCAGAAGTTTCTGTAGAACAGTGCTTGCGCTGACAAGTCCTTACAGCTTCAGGTAAATGAGCAGCTGTTTTAGTTGCTGTTTGGAAGCGGTTGCGCAGATGTGTCAAAAGAATTGGACTATCTTGAGCTTGTGTTGTCGAACGAGGTTGACCAGATCTGGAACTGATGAATTAAACTGGTTTCTGTTCTGTTTTAACTTTGCCTTCTCCTTGGTTGTGATCTTGATTGGTATAAATGACTGTTTATGTTCCAATGCAAGGATGGATGTTACCAATTTTTGATTATCCGTCGCAATTGGTCTCTGATTGTTGCATTGCTTCAGTTTATTTCGGTTCAAGTGACATCGAAGGTCAGCTGCAATGAATCTCCTGTGCACTCTATCTCCTGCCGTAATCTTACAATCTGACAGGCTTTTTCCAGTCCATCTCCTGATGTAGTCTTCCCCACTGATTTCGGTGTCTGCCTCTTGGACGACTGCCTTCCGCCCTACCCTTTAGTATAACCTTCTTGTCATTTAGCCAAAATAACCAGTGTCTAACTTTGATTTCGGTCATTAATTCTCTTTTTCACCCCCAACTTTTTAAATATCTCCACGTTTGTTTTCTTTTCTTTCCAAGAAATACAACCCAATGTTCTATATAGCCACATTTCAAAAGCTTCAATACTCTTTTCCAGTTCTTACGAAAGTTACCACTTTAAAAATGGGTACTATTTGATCTGATGATTGGATCATATGTTGGCTCCAAGTGAAGCATAGGATCACTACGGCAGCTAGTCCCTTTACAGGAAGTCCGTATCAAAACATTTGCAGTAGTGGTTTCAATAGCAAGGATTTTATGTGATGCAGTTGCTACCCACATGCACACACCTCTTTGGTAGCTTTTTACAACACATACTAGCAGTCATTAAAAACACATCTCTTGATTTTTTTCTAAATTTAAAATAACTGAAACTACTGATTTTACATTGTTGATCCATTTATTGACCCAAATGTACTGTATTCTTAAACATGAAACAATTCAGAGGTGGCTCCTAAGTGTAAAAACAAAAAGTCGCATTCACTGTCACGAAGTCCCATCCATCATTAATACCGCGTGTGATCGCCCAGCAGCGTCAATACAGGCTTGGTATCGCCGTCTCATGCGATTGCAGTGTGTGTCAAAAAATGTTTGGGGTATGGCGTTCCATTCTGTAATGAGTGCCCTCTCCAGATCATTCACATTGTAATCATTGTTGATGTCATGCTGGTGGACACTTGTGTTCAGTTCATTCCCCATGTCTTATATCTGGTTCATATCAGGAGAGATTGCGGGTAAATCCGGTATAAGAAAAGGTTGCTGGGCTAATACATTTCTGGTAACGTCAGCTGTGTGAGGCCTAGCATTATCGTGCTGAACGATTTCCAGATCTAGATGATTCTGGAAGAAAGGCACTACGATGGGTGGCAGTACTTGATTAACGCAGACGTCAGCGGTAACGTTAGCTCTGAAAACATGAAGGGGAGTAAGGTGGTCATTAAAGAATCCACCCCACACGTGTACACTTCCTCCTCCATATCTGTCATGCTGGACTACACAGGCATCTGCATATATCTCTCTGGGACGACTCCTGACGCTATTTACCCTATCAGCAAAGGAAACATTAACCGGCGTCCATCAAGAATATCGTTGATCGCCATTCCACCCCTGGACGACGAATAGTGTGTAGGGCCAAGCCAGTCTATTGGTCCGGTGACGTCTAGTAATGATACGCCTGTTTTACAAACCAGAAGTTTCCGTAGAACAGTGCTTGCGCTGACAAGTCTTACAGCTTCAGGTAAATGACCAGCTGTTTGAGTTGCTATTTGGAAGCGGTTGCGCAGATGTGTCAACAGAATTGGATTATCTTGAGCTTGTGTTGAAAACGAAGTTGACTGGATCTGGGACCTGTCATGGTGGGACCTGTCGCCTGAAACCGCTGGTTCATACTTAATATAGTGAACTGGTCACAATTAAAATGTCTGGCAACTTCTCTGCTCGTCGTTCCACTCTTTAACTCTTGGCGTGTTTTGTAGCGAGTTACAGGGGCTCTTCTAACAGTCGGTGACGTACTTAAGAAAATTGACTAGGGGTCCTACTGGTTGCAAAAATATAATAATTTCTTTTTTGGCGTTCGCCTTATTTCTCATTTCCCAAGGCGGTGTACGTTGCAAAGGAGTTTTTATTTTGCGCCTGTCGGCCCAGTGCATCCGACTTCAGCATTCATTTTATGTAAAGGTCTGTCTGCTTCCTCCTGCATTTCCTAAGAGTTTGCTTCCCCTGGATAACGGCAGGTGCTGTGATGGGGATCGAACCCAGCACATTTGGGTCGTGAGCCACTAGCCCACACTGTGCCCATAATATTAATAATAATAATAATAATAATAATAGTTGCCCATCACAAGCAAAGATGGCGACAGCGTCGTGTCTGACCGCAGATGACTGTACAGTCCGATCTGAGCGTGACACACTCTACCGCTCGTGCAGCACACGTGGGTGGCGTTAGTAATTGGGCCGTCTTGCGTACATTCTGTTCTTACATGCAGATATCTTTTTCTGCGCCGCAGCGATGTATTTCTCCTTACCGATGCGAGCACAATGTGTGATGCAGTGTGCCAGACTGCGCGATTCGGAGCAATCAGCTCCCACGAGATCACAACAATGAAGAAACTGTCCAGAGATAATTTAGTATCCTTTCTTCTTTTCCCCCATGACGATGACTTACCTGTCCTGAGCTCACCGTACAACAAATGCTTAAGGAGGCGCTCATCGGACATGTGAACAACATGCCTGGTCCATCTGATCTCGGTTCTCTGCAGCAGCGCCAGGATGCCAGAGAACTTCTTCCTGTAGAGGAATAGAGTTGGCACTATCCCGAGCCGCTGCCGAGAAGGTCATGTGAAGATCGTTGAGTTTCATGACATGTCTTCTATAAAATGTCCATGTTTCGCATATGCATAGAGTGTGGCTAGCAGCACATCACGATAAGCGTTAATCATGGTGACAACGCTAATTCCTTGTCCATGCCAAACATTCACCCATAATCTTACAAAAGCAGAACTTGCCTTCGCAATCGTGTTGTACGGCAGTCCTCGAGTCGATATTCTGTCGTATGGTGGATTCTGACAGAGGGTATGCAATCATAAGTGATCATGGAATAGAAAGAAAAGTGGGCATAATTTAAAAAATTGAATTCATAATTCTTTGCAGTCACCCTTTTTATTTGTAGTTTAACTCTACTCTGTGGTTCTTCTAACAGAAGTGCTCTGTGACTTTATTGAAGAAGTCATTTACTTTCATCTCAAGAAGTTGGTATTTTTCTATGGACATTGATAGAGCAGAAAGTCGTCTCTGGTCTTCATTTTCTTTGGAGTTTTAAAAATGAAAGTGTGTGTGCATTTTAACGCAGAAAACAACGCTCCTATGACGACGATGGTGCAGGAATTATCAATATTAATTCGCTAAGTTTGTAAAGTTCTGAAAGGCTACTGTGAATATATTTGTTTATAAGAAATCAACGAATTTTAGCAACCCATATTACTTTCAAGTATGGAGATACAAACAATCAATTCTTCTTGTTCTTCGTTCATCCTCAGATCAAGGTTCCGGTTTCTCTTACAAAGGACATCGTTGTTTGTAAGGATGTTTCATCTCCATACAGCTTTTGTCTCATATCTGTCTCACGAGGCCAGTATTGGTCTCTCTTTTCCTGCGTGAACGTGCAGCATTGCAGGATGTGTTCCTCGGTCATGATATGCTCCCCACATGGGCACATGTCATCTGTCCCAATCCTCATTTTGTTATAAAGATGACCCTTGAGTCTGTTATGCCAAGTTCTCAGTCTGAAGATGATGACTTGCTCTTCTTTAGTTAAGTTATAGTAGCTGTCTTCTTTTCGGAAGTCGGGTTGTTGATCAGCCCATTTTCCCCTGAAGTTGGCTTTAATTATGGTCTTGGCCTCATTATATGTAATATTCAGGTCTGTTTGATGCTCCTCCACTCTTTGCTAGTTTGTCTGCAGCTTCATTGCCTTCAATATTGCAGAAGGATGGGATCCACTGTATGACCAACCTTGGGTGTTCTGCTGAGAGCTGTGTCAGGGAGAACATACATTGCTCGAGATCTTCATCTTTGTGTTGTTTTAGCGCTGCTAATACTGACGCGGCATCAGTCAGGAATGCTATGTTTTCTTGGTGAATATCTTTATCTTGAATTATAAGCTCAGCTGCAGCCTTCAGTGCCTCTGCTTCTGCACGGAAATTATTGGAATATGTTCCCGTTGTTAATACTCAAGTTTTTTTCTTCTCCATTCCTTAGTCTGTAATAGACCCCTCTACCTCCATCGGATGTGGCTTTGTTAGATGAGCCATCTGTATATACGAGTATCCATGTTTCTGGTGGGTATACTCGCTTAAGATATTCTTCTGTGATAAATTTCCTGTCTGAATTGTTCCCTTTTCCCCTATTCCTTCTATGGTTTCTACCATCTCAGGGGAATTTGATTTTTTTCAATGGTGGGATTTGGGATTTGTTTTAGATCTCTAACCACTACCTGGCTTATGATTTGGTCTGCTCTTGCAAGTTCTAATCAATTCAAATAGCAGACTCGTTAGATCGAAATATTTCTCATGCACTTCCCTTAGTCTGGAAAACTGTTCTTCTGAAAACTTTAGAAAATATTGAAAACTTTTGGTAGTCCTAAATGTTGACGGAGGACAAGTCTGGCAATGAATCAAATCGTGTTTGTAATTGATAGCCGTATTTTGTATTTCTAAATGCAGCTTCTTGTGCTCATATTTCGGGGTAACTTAGGTGTCTCCCTTTCTTCTTTTTAAACGCGTTTATTTGACGTCATTTGTTAGTTAAAAATTCAAACAATTCCCAATAAGCTAGAGAGCTGAAACTTTTAGGGCATGTACGAGGCGTGTTCAAATGAAACCGGATCAAACTACAAGTAAACATACGTACGATACGCATGATGACGTAACTTCTGGTGTAAACAGCACATACCAACCGTCAAGTTTGCAGAATGCGATTATCCTCCGACTCATAGTTTCCTCAGCAGACCGCTGAAGCATGGCGGTTGTGATACCGAATCGGTTTCTAACAGCTGAAGGATGTTGACCAGTTGACATTCATCGCAGAATGCAGGCAGTGTTATAGTGACAAAAATGTGTCGAAGACAACAGTGAAGAACTGGACAACGATGGAAGTTGATATGGAAGTAGGCCCACAGGAAACAAAACCGCTCCCACGTTGGAATTACAAACGAGCCGACTGGGACAGATTTGCAAGCCTGCCAGATGGGCTGTGTGAAACCATCAACACACGGAATAACAAAATGAAGCCCATGGTGGAAAGCCTAAGCAAAGCAATAATGCAAGCTGCTACTGAAACCATCCCAAGAGGGGCAAGGAGAAATTATAAGCCCTATTGGAATGATGATTTGCAGAAAGCGGAAGACGCAGTCACAAATGCTAAGAACATGGCAGAGCGAGAACAATCTATGGAGGCAAATATCGCCCCCAAAGCCACCACTGCAAAATACAAATACACTCTAAACCAAACAGCAAGAGAAAGCTGGAAAAACAAAACAGAAAGCCTCAATTTAGACAAAGA
>JAVGWX010000006.1:33648532-33701032 GCA_036924085.1 Ariolimax columbianus
ATGTAGGTTTTAGGCTTTCAGTAACTATACGGCATGACTCATTTATTGCTGCATCTATAAGTTCTTCCAGACTGGTGCGGCGTACTCAGTGCGGATGTTCTGAGAACATCTGGCTTCAGCTAGTAGTGACAGTTATTGTCCAGTATTGCGTCTTCTTTTGATTTCTTATCTATCTTTGGTATGCGTTGCGTTATCCTCATAAACATATATATTTATGTTGCTCCAAGTGATTAGTAAAGCTCCAAAACCTGTACAGTCCTACAGAGAGATCAGAAGCAGTTTGAGGCCATCAACATGCGCAACAAGCGACGCATTCTTGAAGTCCGCTGGCTGGACTTAGTTGCAAACACGGAGTCATTCTTCAATACTGGATCGGCGCCGCCTTTCTTTCTTCAGTCATGTGTCAAACGTCCTGATCCGAAAGATTATTAATTTAGAAGTGAGAAAAGACCACATCCTTCACGGAGTCGTCCCTGTGATTACCCGCTAATTACTGAACATGATACATACAGTCTCCATTCCGTCTGCACCGTATGCTTCCTGTGACTCTGCCCTAAACTGTGATCACGGGCAATCATCGCGACGGACCCAAGTTGCCTAGACGGATTACTTACTTACTGACTTACTGAAGTCATTTATCTCATGCGAGTGGTACCCGGGTTTAACAAATATGACCACTGTGCAACCTTCCAATCAGGTCATAAAAGGTAAATTATGAGAGTTGTGCATGGGGCTCGCAATTTCATCATGTAAAACTATTGCTATAAAACCGCCACTAGAAATGCTCATGCTTCCTATTAAGGGGATAATGCCGACCCTATGCTTCACTTCGTGCGAAAAGACAAATTAAGCAATCAATTGTGATCTATTTATTGATTGTCTATCATTCTCACGCATAAATCACCATTGGTTATAAACTATACACAAAGACTCTCCTTCCCAAATCCATACCATGTCCCCAACACATTTGCCCGATCTTAACACCAGATATTAAGAGCACAATACGAGCAACAGTATAATGGATATATCGACTGTCTGCGCGACCTCCGAGTATCAAACTATCTATTACAGTTTGCTTGTGATTAAAAAACTCAAGAACGACTTGCGCGAGTTAGATCAACCAATCAGGGCCATGTATGTGTCGATCATGTGAAAAATGTGTTGTTGCTTATTTAGTTGTACATTATTGTCAGACGGTGGGACCAAAAGTGATGTTTACATAGCTAAGAGTGTACCTGGCGCGGAGTGTTGAACTGACCATCGTCTTGTGATCATCAAGTTTAGTTTAAAAGTTCAACCCAAGAGGAGGATCAAGATGCTGAGTAGCGCATGAGCGAACCAGAGCTGCCAAGACCCTTCTACACCTCCACCCGGTGATCCTGGATAACAGGCTGCAGCAGGGCAGACTGGCTAAGGAGAAGGGATCGAAGAGGGAATGCTAACCCGGTACTCAAAAAATGCTTGCTGAAGTTGGATGTGTTGGACCGAAAGGTGCAAATATCGCAGTCAAGCTGTAAACTACGACACAACACATGCCGTTCTCTGGACTAAATTCTGCTACTTAAGGCCTTTCAGGGTTTGGTAGCGGGATATTGAGAACGAAGAAGAATAAGAACTCATCACTGAAAATGAAGTAGACAAGGCCATCAAAGCTCTTTCTCCTGGAAAAGTGCCTGTATCTGACGCATTACCAGCAGAGGTATGTACTACAGCAGGAACATGCCTTACCAGCTATAATTGTCCATGTCTCACAAGCATAGAGAAATGTTGACAGGACAAATGTACGCATTCATCTAATCTTCGTGCATATGGCTTACCGTTTGCCTTTTCCAGATTTTGTTGAGCCATGCAAGCGCCGCTATTGTCTGTGCTAGTCTGGCCAACACCTCACATTTTGATCCTTCATCACAAATAATCAAACCCAGATATTTAAAACCGTCGGTCACTTCGAGTTCCTGGCCATTAGTTTGTCGGTGCTAGTCTGGCCAACGCCTCACATTTTGATCCTTCATCACAAATAATCAAACCCAGATATTTAAAACCGTCGGTCACTTCGAGTGCCTGGCCATTAGTTTTTAACTCACTGTTGAAGCCCTCGACGTTGTTGGTAATTAATTTAGCCTTTACAGCGTTAATCTCCATACCATAGTCAAGAGCTGTTTCATCGAGCCTTCTGACCCATTCCAAGAATGTCGCTTATGTGCCCGCCATCCTGTCGATGTCATCTGCAAAACAAAGATTAGTAATTGTTCTGTCCTCTATCTTGACAGTTTCAACATGATCTCCAAGTGCCCCACTCATAATTCCCCAAAGCAATATGTTGAAAAGTGTTAGGGAGAGTGATTCTTGAGGGCTAGACCATCACTTCCCGGAAAGTCAGTGTGAATTGAGAGCTGGACGAAGAACTGCAGACTTGATATTTGCAGCGCACCAGCCACAGGAGAAGTGCCGAGAAGATAACCGTAATCTGTTCATTGACATCACAAACAAACGCATTTGATACAGTCAGCAGAGGTCGGCTATGGCAGATCAAGTCCAAATTTAGCTGCGCTAGCAAATTTGTAACCCTAGTGAAACAGCTCCACAATGGTATGCGTGTACGTGTACTTGACAACGGTGAGACCTCTTTATCATTCGAGATCAAATAGGGCGTGAAACAGGGATGTGTACTTGCCGCGATCCTTTTCAGTGTGATGTTTTCAGCCATGCTGTCGGCCCCCTTCAAGTTTACGGAGTATGGCATACTAATAAAGTTCCGCATGAATAGTGGTCTATTCAATCCCCGCAGACTGAATGCAACGACCAAAATGTTGCGCGACCCCGATATGCGAACTCTTGTTTGAGGATTACTGCTCTGAACGGTAGCTCATAGCGGAATATTCAGGAGAGCATAGACAGGTTCTCTGCTGCTTGTGACAACTTTGGCTTGACCATTAGTAGAAAGAAAACTGTGGGCATGTGCCAACCAGCGCGAGGTGCAACGTATAATCAGCGAGTGATTACAGTGAGGGGGATAGCAATTACAAACGGTTGAAAAATGTGTCTATCTGTTAAGTACGGTGTCGAGATCAGTGACTATTGCTGATTGGCTGGCTAATAGAATAACAAAGACCAGTCCAGCTTTTGGTCGGATGTGTCAACAGTGTGTGAACGCCGAGGAATCAACCTACCTACTAGGCTAAATGTCTACCCTGGTCTACGCGTGTGAGAGCTGAACTGTCTGCTATGTGGAGACGCCAGGAGGCAAACTTATTTCCACATGAATTGTCTGAGATGCATACTGCATATATGCTCGCAGGACCATAACCTAGACAATGAAGTGCTTTTCAGAGCCAACATGCTAAGTATTCATGCACTTTTGCAGAAAACCCAACCCTGTCCGAATGTCAACCGAAAGGTTTCCAAAGAGGCTCATGTGTAATGAACTGAGTGAAGGAGAACGATCACAATGATGTCCAAAAAAGCATTTTAAGGACGGTCCGAAAGAGTCCCGTAAGTTCTGCCAAATAAACATTAACACCTGGTCTCCCTGTTCAGGTGGACCAGGATAGACGCACAATCAGGAGCTCTAGAGCAGAGTGAATACCAGAGGCAACTGTGGACTATGTTTGCCAGAAGTATCATAAAGCTTTCCGATCTGCTATTAACTTGATCAATTATAAGAGCGCCACATACTAAAAGATGCAGTGTGATATGAGATTATATTAGCGATCCTCATCGACGACGATGAACGAATTATTATAAGTTGTAAATTATTACATATTAAAAAAAAAAAACTTTCGTCTTTAGTTATTTGCACTGTATACGCGAAGGTGGTTCAAATTGAAATCCTACATTTTTTGTTCTTTTAAGTTTATTCAACAAAATGTGGCACACAGCTGTTTCCTTCATTACGTTCTATACACATCCCTTAACATCTACAAAATGCATGGATTCCTCGGGTGGTGCACGGAATCAGCTGCCAAGACAATGGCTTTGCAGACACTTTGTCGTACTGGGCACACCATAGGTGATCTGGTATGCTGAACCTTGATCGATGTCCAGAGGAGCGGCTATTTTATTCATTCAGTCACTCTGGAATTTTTCATCAATAGCTGCAATCAGCTATCTCTCGTTGCCCGATATTTAAGTTATTTTAAATTTAGCAGTGATTTCCTCGAGAGCGATGTTTGCTTTGGTTGACTGTCCCCTCGTCTGCAAAATTTCTGGCATCTGATTTCCTTGAGAGCGATGTTTGCTTTGGTTGACTGTCCCCTCATCTGCAAAATTTCTGGCATCTGATTTCCTTGAGAGCGATGTTTGCTTTGGTTGACTGTCTCCTCCTCTGCAAAATTTCTGGCATCTGATTTCCTTGAGAGCGATATTTGCTTTGGTTGACTGTTCCCTGCTCTGCAAAATTTCTGGCATCTGATAGTTTTTCCTTGAGCTTTTGTAGTTCTTCCCTCCTGTAGGTTGTGTAGTTCTTCCTTGTCCCGATCTGAATCTTGTGTTGTCTACATCATTGACTGCTAAAAGCCAATGAGACCTAGTCAACTACAGTCTTGTAAAAATTACAAGCATTTTCTCTACACAACCCGTTCTCGTGCAGATATCACGAGGGAAGTCTATGAAATATATGAAAATCATCCAGCATACTTCATAACACACATCACAAGGGGCAGCGAATTTCCAAGTAAACAACATAGGGTGGAGGCAGACGGAGTGGTATGCAGCCGGGTGGAGCTAGTGAAACCATCGTCCCTGATCAGTACTGGCCCTCTGATCGGGAAAGAGCTGGCCAATGACAACTCCAGATCCATCACCTCAGATCCCATCAGCGATAGCATGATTGCGCGGGAGTGACTTCGGGGTGGGGGGTGGGGGTGGGATGGACATCCCAATCGTCCGCTGGTCACTTTGTGATGAAACTACACATGAATGTAACACTGTGTGTCTACATACGCTGCAGAGTCTTCTGTGGTCGCTGTGGTCGAGAGGTCAGACACTCGCCTCCCAAAGCGATGACCAGAAACGATGGACTATCGAATCCTACAAGTTTTAAAGTGACCACGGGAGATGGGACCAGAGTGCCTGCATTCTGAGTTGCCTCCAGTCGTCTTGACTAATGTCTTGCCACTGGTTTAATGTAGCTCGGGACCAGCAAGTGAGGTCGATGACCAGCGCAGCCTCTTCCTCAAATCAAAATACAGTGTAAGTTACATCATCAAGACAAAACCGTCTATTGGTTGATGACATCATCCTTTGCTATGGGCAACTAACAAAACAAAATATAAAAAAGTAGGAATGGTCTCAACAGCAACTTACATAATAGATTTATTAAGGCTTTCAGTGGCTGTTTTCATACAGCTGTTTCGTGTGCTGGTGGTCTCACTAAAAATGTATGTTGTTGCGAATGACATTGTGCTTGAGTTAGGTACCCTGTCGACTTTCTTTGGTGGTGGGTTAGAGTTCCTGTCCTCATATCATATCCCGAGTCATACTTAAGATGGCGGATCGGAGTCCCTCTGGCTGTAGTGCAATGCGAGGCCCCTCAGTAAGCGCACTACTATGGGGATCACAGTGTCAATCTCCACCTCGTTAGCCAAGCTACCATGAAACAGTCTGTTTACAGTGAAACTGCTTGGAAGTGAGGTGGAGTCTTGATCATGACCATGATTAACATAGTCTGGTCAGGATGTTTTGCATGACCGGACGTTAGTCTGTTCTTCCCAAACCATATCTGTAAGTTTGACTAATCTGTCAGAATCAGTTCTTTGGTAGTTCCAACGGGGCTATGGTTTTTGTGTGTGAGGTCAGATCATTCCGTAACCGGTGATGTCGTTGGGGCCCACGTGAAGACATCCCCACAAATCCCACGCCACCCTTCTCTGTCAGCGGCTGCTGCGGTGCCTCCTCTGGTCGGAGATTGGTCCATTCGTTTATGTTGTCCTCCCATCTCTTTTTGGGACAACCTCTTCGTCGTCTGTCTTGCACCTTTTCGTGCAGGATTGGATTTGCAAGACCATTTGATATGTGGACGTACCAAGCGAGTTTCTTTCTTTTGACAATTTGCCAAGAGCACTTCAAAAGAAGTCTTTTGTGTGGGGAAACTTATTTAGCTGTCAGAGAACTTCTCAGGCAATTATATGATGGATATTACCTGTGAAGAATTCTAGATCTGCAGTAGAGGTTGTGTGCCACTTTCGTAAATAAAAGATGGAGATTTGCATCAATTTCCAAGTCCTCTACTTTATCTCCTCTACTATCTATGTCTTCTTTTTATGTCTTATTTCTCTATTCCACAAGGCGGTGTGCGTTGTACTGTTTTTTATTTTGCGCTGTATGCCCAGTGCATCCGACTTCGGCATTTTATGTAAGGGTCTGCTTCCTCCTATGTCTGAATATGCCCATATTTTTGGCTTGGCTTGGCTTCGTTCGTTCTCAATCTACCCCGAAAGGGCTTAAGTAGCAGAATGAAGTCCACAGAACGGAATGCGTTGTGTCATAGTTTACAGCTTGACTGCGATATTTGCACCTTTCGGTCCAACACATCTGAATCCAGCAAGCATTTTTTGAGTACCGGGTTAGCGTTCCCTCTTCGATCCCTTCTCCTTAGTCAGTCTGCCCTGATGTAGTCTGTTATCCAGGATCACCATGTGGAGGTGTAGAAGATTCTTGGCAGCTCTGGTTCGCTGACCACTGCAGCTCATGCGCTGCTCAGGGTCTTGATCCCGTTGTAGGTCTGATATCCATTGACCGAAAATCTATTATTGCTATTGTAATGGGTCTCCTGAATATACATGCAACGTCAATTTGATCTTCATGTAATCGTTTTGACAGTGGAACTTTTTTGTATGTAGCAAGAATCCACTTCGTATTTAACTGCAGTATACTGGGTGTTCTCTGCGTCTTGTCCCAAGCTATTTAACTTAACTTAACGTCATTATACTGGTTTAGATTAGAAGACTCTGCAGACTGCCTTGGAGGGTGGTTTAACCGACATGCCAGAACATCTTTGTAGACTCAAATACTAGAGCTAAGTAGACCCACAGCCAGTTAATCGCCATATATATGCTGCTCTTAGCAAACCAAACCACTTAGGGGAAGGTACCAATAATTTGTAGGTAGAATTTTAGTTAGAAATTTTGAATTTTGACAGCGGTCGTTAAGCCTACTCTTTTCCATTTCAAACTGCCAAGTGATTTTTAACGTGCTCAACACTGAACACGGGAGTCCGATCTCACTACCCAGAGATTACGGATTTTTACCAGAAGATCCACGTGAAAAAAATCCCGATCTCCACCCGGGATTCGAGCCCGCGACCTCCAGCAACTAAGGCTGACACCTTACCCCGAGACCACTAAGTCTGTACTTTGACTGCACAGAGCTGAGGAGGATGACCACCCGCAGCATTGAGCGGACCCTCGAAGAGGGCAGAGGCGAAGTTTGAAATTTGATATGCGTCTCAATTTATTTTAAGTTTTGTTTCATAACACATAACTAGGTAAACATTTTAAATTTTTCACGGACTGCTGTTTTGTGTACGTCAAAAAGTCAACTCAGCAAACCTATTCCGTGAAACGGGGCAGAATCTAAAGCAGTACAATTGTTTATCGAACTTTTCTAAAGGTGTCACAACTAATGCAGTGAGCGTGACGATGTGATTCGTTAGCATACGTGGGGAATATAAATGGGGCATATTTAACAGATTATCGCGAGTAAGTAAACATTGTTTGCTTGTGTGGGTGTACGTTATATGATACCAATATTAATTTCCCTTGTAAGTTTAAAGTTGTAATATAAATAAGTCGGATTTTCATTTTCAAATTGGATTACAAGTAAAAATAAACTAAAATGATTTAAAGAAAAGTTCGTCTATCTTTCTGCTTGTACTGTGGTTTATTGACTGGATTCCTGGCGTTGTTTTCTACTTATTGAAATGTGCAGTGTACGTTAAGTTAATTATTCACATATTTATGATATTTATATACTTGTCATGTACGATCATGTAGTACTAACTTACTAAGTTAAGTACTAAAGTAGTTAGTTAAGTAGGTAGCAGAGTGAGAGTGGCTAAGTAAGACTAAGACTACTAAGAGCCTTTGCGTCCCACACTCACGGCAAACAAACGTACCAGGTTTACTTTTCTGTCTCGACATGTCCCAGTGTTGTTGTCCTTGCCTTTTTTCACTCTGTTGGAGTATACTATAAGGCCACCATTACTGTTGACTTCTTCGGGAAGTCTGCGCTAAAGCACTGTATTGTACTTTTGTAGGGGTGGTGTCAGCAGCAATTTGTTTTATTGTTTTACACGGTGAAGTTACTAGTCCCATTTAAAAAAATAAAGTGAAAAAAAATTATAAATAGGTATGTATGGTCAGATACCACAGAGACCCTGGGATCAACCCTGAAGATATTCCATTATATTAAACTATTAATAGTTACCTGATTACAGAGTGAAACTCCATTACGGAGGCTCAAGAGTGCTGCCCGAAAGAGCAGAGAGCACGATGGCTTCGCATCCGACTTCTCACAACCTGTGTGCCCCAGGTGCGACAAACAAAGTCTGCAATGTCGGGATTGATTTTTATAGCCATAAAAACATATAGGTAATGGCTCAATGACCACATCAGGACAAAAATAAAGTGATACCCGTTGCGGTTACAGTACAAGGTCTTCGTCAGGGTAAAACAATGAATAAAAACAACTAACAAATCACAGCATAAAACAAAATATGATGTAATATGATGTAATGTAGTTGTTATTGTGCAGTCACTGAGCCATTATCTATATATGTTTTTATTGGCTTTTAACCTTCAGTACTGCTGGAAATTAGATTTGTATTTCTTTATAGTCATATGAGAACACATCAAGGAGCACAAGTCTGATGCTGTCCTCATCTTCGCTTGCAGGATCAAGATGCTGAGCAGTGCATGAGCTGAAGCAGTCAGCAACTCATAGCTTGCAAAGCAGAACTGCCAAGACCCTTCTACACCTCCACGTGGTGATCTTGGATAACAGGCTGCAATAGAGACTGGCTAAGGAGAAGGAATCGAAGAGGGAAGGCAACCCGGTACTAAAAAATGCCTGCTGAAGATGGATGTGTCGGACCATAAGGTGCAAATATCACAGTCAAGTAGTAAACTATGACACTGCATTCCATTCTCCGGACTATATCCTGTTACTTGTAAAGCCCTTTTGGGGCTTGGTAGCAGGAGATTGAGAACGAAGGAGAAAAAGAAGAAGAAGATCTTCGCTTACGATGGACAACTTCTTGTTATTTGTCTTACTGTTGGAGAAGTCAAGACCGATAGGAATGGAACTGGTCATCCTATTTAAACAAAAGTTGAGACCTAGTACACTTCATCCCTGATGGCATTGTTTACTTTTTAGACCAAATTTACTAATGTTATACATCATCTGCAATTCACTAAATATAGTTTCATAAATATGGCCAGCTAGAATGGCTGTGAGTAAGTGAGATTATGTGATTATCCATTGCAATTAATAGTCACTCATCTCCATTTCACTCCTTACAAGCATAGGATCATTACTGTTGGTGGTTCCTTACAAGAATCCAAAGCTAAAACACTTTGTGGCAACTTGCAATTTGGTTTCTGTAGTAATTGGTTTTGCATAATGATGTTACTAGCCTTATACACAACTCGCTTTAGTCAACTTTTGTGACATGCATGAAAGTGCAGTGGGCATATTGTTTGTTCCCCAATTAAGTGTCCCGGGATCCACAATTTATCTAGTTCATTAATTCATCTTGTTTTCTTTGGCACATAGGACTGCCATTGATGCTCTTCATCTGTTCGTATTCTGAGCCATCTTCTTGAGTTCCACAAATGATACTCCAGCTGCTTCCTCTTCAACCATTCTTTACCAGGTGTTCCTTGATCTTCTTATCTGCTTCTTTCACTTAGTTCCAATCAGTGCATGTCTGGTTATATTGTAACAGACCTGTGCTTGCTATTATTCAACTTTTATACTGGTTTAACGGGGACGGCGTGGGCTAGCGGTTAAGTGACACGGCTCACAACCAAAGGTGCTGGGTTTGATCCCCATCACAGCACCGGCAGTTACCCCGGGGAAGCAAACCCTTAGAAAATGCAGGAGGAAGCAGACCCTTACATAAAATGCATGCTGAAGTTGGATGCATTGGGCCGACAGGCGCAAAATAAAAACCACAGTGCAACGCACACCGCCTTGGGGAATAGATAAATATGGAGAACGCAAAAAAACCCACAAAATACTGGTTTAGAAGACTCTGCAGAGCGTCTATACAACCAGTTTCTTCTACTTCACTTGATCTAAAAATAACTATGTGCATCCAACCTATTCTTGCAGACAAAAAGGGAAATGATTTAATAAGGTCTCTACACTTCAGCCTATTGGTAGGCAGCTCGCTATCTTACTACCAGTATAGGTGTTGTGACCATAGTAACATACATGCACCTATACCTCAACAAGAATAAGACATGGGAGAGGAGTTTTATTGAATTTGTGGACACAGATTTACCCTTGTGTTCATAACCTAAAGTTGGTCAGGGGGTTTGCATGTCTCAATGATCCCAAGAGCTTTCCCAGGGGAGGTGGAGGCTTTTAGAATGGTCACCTAAACTGAACAGCTCAAGAGGGAGAGGTGGACAACTCATCTGGAGTATAATAAGTTGAATCAAGGCCAACCACCCAGTACCATAAAAACAAAGCTGGTTATAGAGAAATGGTCTTGGGGAAAGTAAAGGGTCCCAGAATAAAAACGGTCTTGGGGAAAGTAAGGGTCCCAGAATAAAAATGATCTTAGGGAAAGTAAGGGTCGCAGAATCAAAACGGTCTTGGGGAAAGTAAGGGTCCCAGAATCAAAATGGTCTTGGGGAAAGTAAGGGTCCCAGAATCAAAATGGTCTTGGGGAAAGCAAGAGTCCCAGAATCAAAATGGTCTTGGGGAAAGTAAGGGTCCCAGAATCAAAACGGTCTTGGGGAAAGTAAGGGTCCCAGAATAAAAACGGTCTTGTGGAAAGTAAGGGTCCCAGAATCAAAACAGTCTTGGGGAAAGTAAGGGTCCCAGAATCAAAACGGTCTTGGGGAAAGTAAGGGTCCCAGAATCAAAACGGTCTTGGGGAAAGTAGGGGTCCCAGAATCAAAACGGTCTTGGGGAAAGTAAGGGTCCCAGAATCAAAATGGTCTTGTGGAAAGTAAGGGTCCCAGAATCAAAACGGTCTTGGGGAAAGTAAGGGTCCCAGAATCAAAACGGTCTTGGGGAAAGTAAGGGTCCCAGAATCAAAACGGTCTTGGGGAAAGTAAGGGTCCCAGAATCAAAATGGTCTTGTGGAAAGTAAGGGTCCCAGAATCAAAATGGTCCTGGTGAAAGTAAGGGTCCCAGAATCCACAGGGGGAGAGAAAAAGAGGTAGACCAAAAAACACCTTTAGGAGAGACTGAAAATGAACTTTGGTCCCTGGACCTAAACTACAGAGAGGCAGAAAGGGCAGCTTAAGACCTAACTTGCTGGAGAGGGGTTGTCAATGGCCTATGATCTGATAGGAGTTACGAGCATTGATGTTGATAATGATGTATGTAAGTAATATGTCTTCCAGAATCATCAATTAATATTTAACATTTAAATTAATTTGTGTACTCCATCAGCCAGAGGAGATGAGAAGTACTGTTGATCTACACATGAATATAGAACTAACCAAGCCTACTATGAGTTCTTCACACAACTGGCCTTTCATTATAAACTTGGGCAACAGTATAATAGGAGTTGCATTGCTGGCAATGCCCTTTTGCTTCCAGAAAGTAATTATTCTTATTGTATTTCTTCCATTGTTCTATACCACTTTCTGTTTGCTGTTTTTTTTTATTTTTTATATCAGCTTATTGATTTTGCAGGAGTACAAGTGATGTCTGACTAAGGAGATTTTGCACAGAAGTATGCAAAACTGTATTTTAGTAGAAATTATACAATAATAATATTACCGTCGATGATGTCCACCGACATCATCTTTGTTGTATGTGTTCTATTTGTTTCTGCACTTACCTTCATATTTTGGCCTGGTGTTTGCTCCTAGAGAGTGGAATTTATTTTAGTAATTGTTATGGATTTCTTAAAGAGTAGTTTTTGTTTTTAACTGATAAACATCTGGAGATATTTAATGATTTAAAGTTGCAAAACAGTATAAAGTCCTTTGAAATGTGGGTATATAGAAGAGTGGGTCACATTTTGTGGAAAGGAGAATAAAACAAATTTGGAGGTATTGAAAACATTGGGAGTAAAAAGAGAACTGAATATGATGATCCTCCTTTCACTCAAAGTGAAGAATAGGTTAACCACTACATCTTTACTGACAGCCTTTATTCTAGTACTTTACTGTAGTACTGATAGTACACCGCCATAATTTTACATGAAATTGTGTGTTGCATTCACAGTCCTCTTTAGTCATCTCTTATGACATGCTTGGAAGGTTCAGTGGCCCTATTCTTTGCAACCCAAATGCCACCTTGAAGTGAAATATTTGAAAAACATACAAAACATGGGACTTTCTTTTCTTCCTTCTTTTGCTCCTATATAAGCATAGATTATCGCTGCAGTTTGAGAGATTAACATCTGGTTCGGCAAAATATACTGATCAAGACCCCCACCTCACTTCACTCAGTTTTCTCTGGAAACAGGCTGTTTTCATGGCAGTCTGGCTATTGAGGTGGGAGATCAAAGTGATCCCTGTAATTGTGAGCAACTCCGGTATACCTTCATCAGCATGCCTAGGATGCGAGTAAACTATTGCAAAGCACCACTTAATGCCCTTTTCAGAGCACACAAAAGAGTAAACATACTCAATGTGGGCATTCAGTAACAACTCTGCAGTTGGTGTCCTTTGCAGAAAACTGCAAAAAAAGCATTTGGGTGCTCTTGTTGGTTTCTGTTGGACTTTGTTTTAAATGATGAATGTGTTCTGTTATCAAAGAAAAGTTTCCTTTAAAATTTACAGTTCAGAAACCTGAGCAATACTGTGCCAAAAAATTGCGGCAAAGACATAGTGAGGAATGGAGGGAGATCCAAAGTAGAACTTGTGGCAGGGTAAAATATGCCATACACTGTGGGGAGAGCCCTGAACAGATTATGAATGAGAGCGTACAGGTGTAGATTGAACTTGAGAAAATGGGAATATGCGGACGACGATGTCTGCGAATGCGGACACATCCAAGACCCCGAACATGTGTGTAACTGTCCAAGAATGCAAGAACCTTGTCATGACAGAAAATGAAAGAGCTTCCATGACAGCTGATTTCTGGTCCAATACTTTATGAGGTTGACACAGAAAGTAAGTTAGTACACAATGAAGGTGTAAGTCCCATGCCATCTCTTCTTAATCATTAATCCTCTGTGTAACACCCTAGGTGTCATGTTCCTGTAATCTTAACAACATACACAGTAAGGTGAACATATTCTGCCCTCCCCAATAAGTGTCCCTGGATCCACATGGAGTGAAATATGGTACTATATAGCACGAATGTGTTGTTATGATTAATAATAATGTTCGCTTAGGAGTCTGAGGCCCGTTGCGTCAGTTGGCTACATCTATGAATGACCCACAGCTGTGGCGTGGTTCCAGGGCGGAGGAGGAGGTTGCTACTTGCTGGAGCCATACTGTTCAGGGACGGCCTCATCTGCACCTCCAGTTGGTCTGGGGAAGACATTTAGTGCTGAGGAACGACTTGTGTAGTATCTTGTGGGCAGGGATTTCCTGGTCCAGCAACATGATCGAACAAAGAAACTCG
This sequence comes from Ariolimax columbianus, assembly GCA_036924085.1. Taxonomy (NCBI): domain Eukaryota; kingdom Metazoa; phylum Mollusca; class Gastropoda; order Stylommatophora; family Arionidae; genus Ariolimax; species Ariolimax columbianus. The sequence continues at coordinate 33,662,294 of JAVGWX010000006.1, forward strand.
ACACAGGTCAAGTGTTTCTGAGATTGGGTGGAGGCCTGTTTTAGCAGAGACCTCCACATTGCGGATGTAGTCATGCCATCAGATGCCCAGCATACGCAGCTGGTTATGCATGTGAAAGGCTTCCAGTCTTGACATGTCATGTTTTAACAATGTCCAGGTTTCGGGGCCATAAAGCATGACTGGGACCATGTAGGACTGGGACCATGTATGACTGGCAGATGCAGATTTTTGTCCCAGGGGAGATCTTGCCATTACTCCACACACGTTGGAGGTCGTGCATAGCGGACACAGCTAGTCTGATTCTCCTTGACATATCGGGACTGCCCATCGGATGATTTCATGCTATCGCGATAGATGAATTCGTTGGTGCCCTCCGCAGTGTGACCTTGAGTTTCAATACGCTAGGGTGCTGTGTCAGAAATGAGGTTCTGAACTCTGGTCTTGGCCCAGGACATAGACATGCCTAGGGAGGACGTTTCACTGTCTCACATTTCCAGAGAACGCTGCAGCGCAGATCTGTCTATATCGAACAGGACAATTTCGTTTGCGTAAACAAGATCAGTAAAGATTGACTGATCAATCTGTGTTATGATTACAGAGTAAAATGTCAACGATAACAACTACACAAAACAAATATTCATAGAAAGATTACCGGAACATGATACTTAGGGTATTGCACAGTAGATTATCGAGGAGGGACTACACATATGTCAACGTGAACCGGACAAGACCCATGTACCAGACTAATTTGAACTGTGCAAGAAGATTTTAAAAACTGTAAGTGTATTGTGTGGGGGTGGCAGTGGTGGGGTGAAGCAAAGGACATAAATCTATAGGTCTAAATAATCAAAACTATTTGTCAGTGGTGCACTTGGTGTGTCAGGTACTAAGATGAGATTCTTCCTTTAACCGCATGCATGCACAACCCACCCCTACCACCTCGTCTGTCTGTAAAAGTTTATGGTATAAGAATAAAGAACATAAGGGGATGTCTCGCTCACCTTCCTAATTGGCACCTGGGGTAGACCACACAATTAAACACACCTGCCTTTAGTATGCAATTGCTGCAAACTGAACAGTACGATATACACACTCCTAAAGATGTCATTAACATCTGATTAGCATAAATAACCAAAAAGAAATAAAAAGATAAATTATGAAAGACTGCATGATAAAAACAAAGAAATAAATGTTGTGATGTCAAGTCTTACTTCATCGTCATCATCAACGACTGTCGATCCTTTTGGAGCATTGGTCATTGGCAAGCCAGCCACCTCCAGGAAGTTTGCTCTTGGGCAATCCCCTGTGGATTTCATGTCAGGGCATGTCTCGTCACACTTGATAATGATTTATGTAGCATGTGTCCAATCCAACCCCATTTCCTATGTTTGATTTGTTGCTGACTCCTTTCCCAAAGGTCATCCTCACCATGTCTTTGCTAGCCTATACCCATAATCCTCCATAGACATTTATTGACGAGCAGCTGGAGTTTCTTCTGTATCGCCTTTGTCGTTCTCCAAGCTTATGCCCATTACTAGAGTATCCAGTAACAGGAATACTGTACTTGCCTTTCCAATTCTAGCCTTACATCTGCCTCTATGCCCCCTAAAGTACCAATGGTGTTGCCCAAATATGTGAAGGTATCCACCTCCTCCAGTGCCTCACCTCCAAGCATGACTGGCTCTTTGCATAAGGTGTTGATTACATCTTAGTTTTCTTCATGCTAATATTTAGTCCCAGTTTTGCTGAATTTTCCATCTCCGTATTTAGTTTTTCTTACTCAATTCTTTTTTACTACTAATTTTATTTAATTGACAGTGTGGCATAATACTGAGCATGCTGGTCTTAATACTGTGTACCTGGCTCACCTTGATCTCATGTCAGCTCTTAATGAAAGCTGGTATTACCTCTAGACGACGGTCATATGAATTCTTAGGTGAGTCATGATGATGTTATTTTTATTGATATTGATGTGTAAGCATATCTTTATTGATATTGATGTGTAAGCAGGCCCCTTATAGAATTTATACTGCTGGTGGAGATGCACTATCAGATTACTGTATGTAAGACAACCTGAATTAGCCACTGCCGTCTTATCTTATACTATATTTCTCAAAGTATGTATATTTGTCTGAACATGCAATAACTCACGAGCAGAAAGACATATCGAGCTGAAATTTTCACTAACCATTCTGTGGCTGATTTGTAGATCAATGCAACTTTTTTCAAGTTGCTATGTTCTTCCCTTCATGAGTTAATAGCATATGCTTATATATATATTGTTTACTGGCAAGTAGAAAAATTGGGACCTCATAACCCTATATGTCAACGTCACAATATCAACAGGACGCATCTGTAAGAGAAAAAACGAGTGGAGGGAGGGGAAGGGATGTACAAATGGAGAGGATAGAGATTGGTGGGCAGGAAGAGATCAGCAGACTGAGAAGGGATGAGACAAAGGGAACAGGTTTAAACAATTAATTACTTCATAATTATCTCGGCAATGTCGGGTACCCCAGCTAGTAATAATAATAATTTTCTCTTTGCTCCATTTGTTGAAAGTAGGTCTTTTAGCAAATTCTGATTTCAGTCATTTGCAATGCAGATTAATAACAATATTTATAAACATTCTGAGGTTGCCAGCCCCATGAACAAGCCTCGTTAGTCACTTCTTGCAGGGTTAAAGATGCAATGTAACACAGTGAAGGAGCTGATAGCAGTCATCGAACCACAGCTGATCAAGACCCTATTCCGCATTCAGTTGCCACCCTGGAAACAGAGTGTACTAGTGTAGCTAAAAGGGTAGGGATAAAAGAGGGAAGGCAAGCCTGGTCCCAAAAATGCTGTGCTGAAATTGGATGTGTCGGGCTGAAAGGCGCAGGTATCACAGCCTCTCTGTAAACTACGATACAATGTCACGAACTCCGAAGAAGTCACCTCTTATGACATGCAATAAAGGAAACAATGGTCCTATTCTGTCTACCCCAAGAACTCAAAATGGGAATATTCCAAGCGTGTCATAAAAGGCGAACTGAAAAGGAAAGTGCATGAGACTGGCAATCTCATCGGGTAATAAAAATTGCTACTAAAACCACTGCTGCAAGAGTCCACCTATGTACCTTGAGACAGGCTTCCTCTAAAGGGGCCAGTTAGTGAGGGGAGGGGGGGGGGGAACCACCATGTTTCATATAAAGTGAAAAGGAGGGTATGCTCAGTATATTCTTAAAATAGATACATAGCCAAAAGGTTTACTGTTAAACATTAGCATTGCTGAAAACCCTTGCAAGGTAGATGTTTTTTAAATATTAATGTGTGTGGGGGGGGGGGGCCCTGACCTGCACACTATGATTACAAATCTCCGTGCTGGATTCCAGCAATGGAAATAAGTGCTGTAATTAAATGTTTTTTAATAACTAAATTAGCAGCACTGAGACATTCAGTTCAAATTGTGATATGCTTACATTAGGGACACTTCAGTTCATTATTCCTGTCAGTCAGGATCCACTGTTCTCTCTTTGTCTGAGTAGCTTAGCTTGGCTTCATTCATTCTCAATCTCCTGCTACCAAACCCTGAAAAGGGCTTAAGTAGCATAATGTAGTACATAGAACTGAATGTGTTGTATCATAGTTTACAGCTTGACAACGATATTTGCACCTTTCGGTCCAACACATTGACTTCAGCAAGCATTTTTTTAGTACCAGGTTAGTAATCCATCTTTGATCCCTTCTCCTTAGCCAGTCAGCTCTGTTGCAGCCTGTTATTCAGGATCACCGCATGGTGTAGAAGGGTCTTGGCATCTCTGGTTCGCTGGCCCTGATGCTAGCGGTCAGCTATGGGTCGCTGACCGCTGCAGCTCAGCATCTTGATCTCTTTGTCTTTAAGTGATATACTTTAAGTGATTTAGAAGTGTTTAAAGAATATGTTTGCACTAGATGTTGCTAAATGAAATATTACTCTTCATAATGTTTAGACATTCAGATTTTGAAAAGTTTGTTGCAGCTATTAATTTACTTTTCTTGCTGTTTTTTGTCTAGTTACAATTAGAAGAGTGGTTAGAGTGCTTATCTAGTGCAACAAATGATCTGGGCTCATGCACATTAAAGTTTACCTAGCTGTAAAAATGGGAACATGACTCTCACCTGAGTTAGGTAAGACATGTCAGCAAGGTTAGGGTACCTGGCACCACACTACAAAAGATGAAGAATTAACAAAATGAGGTCTCTGACATTCCATCTCGCGATGAAGAAACTGCAGTTACCTTTTAGTGGTAGTTATTCTCCAGTTCTGAAATGTCCAGCTAAGCCAGGGGTCAGCAACTTATAACCCACAAGCTGAATCATGCCAGACTCACCACCCCAAATTATATTGCACACGGGTCAGATTAGACAGACTCGCCAGCTGAAAATATCTGACCAACAGGTCAGATATGGCTTGCCAGCTGAAAATATCTAACCCAAAATCCCAGAACTAACTATCATATCCCCCTGGCCCTTGGTGGTTCTAAAAAATAATTCAAGTGTGAATTTCATGCCTAATGTAGAACCACAAATTAATTTGCCCACATAAATAAAGTCAGGTCAGGTCATCCTATAACCGGTGAGGTAGTTGGGGCACACAACAAGACATCTTCACAACCCCACGCCACCCATCTCTGTCAGCGGCCGCTGCCTGTGCCTCATATATAAATAGATAGACTTTATTGATAATGCAATTCTAAACATAGGTAGGAAAACTAGTCAGGCTCAGGCAAAATATACTGGCCAAGATCCTCATTTCGGCTTCCTAGTAGCCCTCCCTGGAAACGGGATGTTTCTATGGCAGCCTGGCTATAGAGTTGAGGTATCGACGTGATCCCGCAGGGGTGAGCAACACGCAGATGAAGCCAAGCATAGCACAACTGCCTGGAGGACCCCCATCCACCTTTATCAGCACACTAGGATGTGAGGAAAGCTACTGCAACCTACCACTTAACGTCCTTTTCAGGGTGCCCAAAAGACTAAACCTACTCATTGTGGGCATTCAAAACAACTAAACGTTTATTTTCATAATTACTACTTTAATGTTCTACCTATAGATGAACGTCCTGAACTAAGTGTTGCTTGGGTGATTACGTGTTTTGTATAATTTTTTTATCATGCTATTCCCTCAGCCTACTATACTCATGGTGCAACTGGAAAATTTGTTTCTGAGGTTGGGTATGTCAATTTATTCATTTGTGAGAATGATTAAATGCAAAGTGCAATCAAATTATTACATTCAGAGTGAAGAAAGTACAAGCTTAATAAAACCAAAGTCTGATGATAAGGAAGTCTTAATTCCCAGACTTTACAATTTAATTGAGATACACTTAGTCTGAGTTTCAGAATAATTCATTTGTTGATTCTCACAACAAAGGGGCTGAGTTGGCACTCCAGTTGCAGTGAGTTCTAGTCTACCTAATTGTAAATGAGTTCCTGACTTATCGTTGGGGAGGATCAAGTAGCGAGAAAGGGAACCGATCATAATACCTCACAAAGTACAATCAAGTTTACCTCTTCACATCCTATGTTAATGCCTGTTAAGGAACTACCTTCACTCTATTGGCACTTAGTATGGTTTGGCTACACCCAACTGGTATTTAAGTGGTATGATAAGGTCACCATTCTCGACCTGTTGGAAAGATCTAGACAGATCTAAGTGAAACTCGATATAAAGAGATGATACTGGTGCTTGATAAGGCATACTTTGCAAAATAGAGCCAGGTAACATTGCCATACAGACTCTGTTCTGAAACCCAGGGGGTAAGAGGAGTAAGATAAGAAGAGGAACTAAAGTCTAACCGGATGGATACAGAACTATTGTGGCATAAGTTGATAAACAGCTAAGAGGTCAAACAGACTTGGGGGTTGTTGGCTGTGGACCTATGCTCTGCAGTGAACAGAATGGTTTTGATTGCTTGATTGAACTCATATTTATATTTAATATCACATTTTCAGAACATTTTGTAAGTGTCTAACCCAATGCACAACTCTCCTCTGACCTTATTTATGACATGCTAGTAAAGTACTGTGGGACATTTAATTTTTGCTCCAATAATGAAGAACTCCCTGATTCCACAAGAGTGAGAGCGAGAAGAGTTGTGTGGAGGTTGAGATAAATAGGCTATAATATAGTCAGTAGTATTTCAAATTGCATGCCCTGCCTTTTTATATTTCTAGAACACATGATTTATAATTTTGTGATCTTTTCCTTCTCCACCATTCAACTTCCAACTACAAGGGACTGTCTTTAAGTAACAGCAATTTTATTATAAAGTGCGTGAAAGAGTATGTACAGCTCAGCAGAAAATCTTATTTCAAGACACAAAATGGCTCTTTAGAAATTCTCCATGTAGGGATTGTGATGATCAAGCAGTATATGCAATATAGCGTAAAACATGGCTGTCCCACTGTCAACTTGCACCTTGGAAGAACAAAGAGGCTTTATTAGTTTTTTCTGGTCAGAGGGTGTGAAACCTCTTGTAAGAATGTTATTATTAAAGTTTCTGTTACTTAATGAATATCCAGATGATATTTTTAAGACCTCATACATTTGCTGGTAGGCAACATCTGGCATTTAGCTTTTACCAATAAGCATTCTTTACAAAATTCTAGATTTATCTATTGTTTATCTCTAATCTCAATCACTTCAAAGAATCCCATGTATTTCCTCTAGTATGATTGGCTTCCAGTTGGGTACTCTCATAGCCCAAATTGTTGTTATTGGGGACTTGGGCCCGTCGATCGTAACAAAAGTCTTTGGAATAGAGGTGAGTGTGGACTGTTGGATATTCTGTACATTTAGAAAGTTATGATTTTGAACGCGTTGTTAGCATCAAGTATCAACTTGAATGTCTAAAGAAGCAGTGGTCAAAATGAGGTTGGGGAATCAAGATGCTGAGTAGTGTATGAGCTGCAGCGGTCAGTGACCCAAAGCTGACTGCTAGCATCAGGGCCAGAGCTGCCAAGACCCTTCTACACCTCCATGCATTAATCCTAGATAACATGCTGCAACAGAGCAGACTGGCTAAAAAGAAATGATTGAAGAGGGACGTCTAACCCAGTAAAAAAAAGGGCTGCTTAAGTTGTGTGTATTGGGTCGAAAGGTGCAAATATCGCAGCCAAGCTTTAAACTATGACTCAGCGTATTCCATTCTCCCGACAACATCTTACTACTTGCAAAACCCATTTCAGGGCTCGGTAGCGGGAGATTGAGAATGAAGAAGAAGAAGAATGAGGTTGTTAATATCTGCTATGTCTAAGAATAGTGCAGTGGATCCCAGGACATTCAAACACAGCTGACAATGACAAGGCAGACAGACTAGCAAAGAAGTGTTCAATACAAGTACAGCCACACAAACAACTTTACAAACAGCTTAAATGAACAGAAAGTAAAGAAACTTAGATGAACAGATTGGCCATGAGAAACACAGGGAGGGAGGTCTACAGATATGTGGCATGCCTTAATCTAAATGACAGTATAAATCAACTCACAAAGAGGGATCAGAGCATCATTTTCTGGCTGAGAACCCAACACATCTCACTTAACAAGGGCCTGAGCAGAATTTAACCACAACACACTCCTGAGTGCCAGAGCTGTGAACACACCCATAGGAAACTGTTGATCATCATCATCCCTTTGAGTGCTCGGCACTCAATAATGTTGGGAAAATGCTTCTTCCTCCGAGGCCAGATAAATGGAACACTTTGTATGGCACTAGACAACAACTGACAAATGTGCAGATACCATTACATGGCATTGGGCCGAAGGACGAGAGTCTGGATGTTACTGGATCCATAACAAGAAGAAGAAGAAGAAGAATGGTATTAGTGATAGTCATATGTGCTTTCTATGTTCCTCATGTGTTGGACACTTTTGCAGCAGATATCCCACAGTTCCACAACTGCACTTATTTATAGTTATAGCCATATTTCTTGAATAGATAATATCTCAATCTGTTGTGACCTATGCAGAATCTGAAATTTACCACATGTTCATTTCAGTTGAGCTGGTAATAAGCGCCTGGAGCCGAAGATGCAATACAGCAAATGAGCTAACATCATCCAATGACTCGTAGCTGGCTACTTGTGTCAGGTTCAGTGAACCAAAGCTGACCAAGACTATATTCTACCTCTAAATGGTGGCCCTAGAAATAGACTGCTCTGGAAACAGACTGCGCTAATGTTCTGGCTAAGTGAATAAGGAATCACAGTGGAAAGGCAGACCTGGTACCAAAAAAAACCAGATGTGCCAGCCCGGAATGCGCATATATTGCAACCTCGCTGTAAACAAGTCACATTTTTCAACCATGTTGAACGTTGAAGAAAAATAAGCATCATGCATATTGTATCACCTTTATGTAATCTTTATCTCAGAACAGTCCAGGACTACGCACATCCTTGATGATTCTGTTATGCATGACTATTGGGCTACCCATGGCTCTTATCAAAGATATTCGAGCTGTTAGCAGAGTCAGCACTGTGTGTGTTGCTTTCTACTTATGCTTTGTTTTATATGTAAGTACAGTCATTTTTAGCGAGATGGTCCTAAATGTAATTTTTTTGCTATTCTTAATTAATATTTACCCTTGAAGCTATAGCTGAGAGGTAAGACATTTGCCTCTCAAAACGAAAGAAAGTGCAAAACGGTTAAGTTTAAATAAAGTTCTGCACGTTTTAATTTTCCCCTGGTACCAAGGGAGGTGAGACCAGCATCTAGTCCTATTGGAAATGGATGATAAACTTTGAGGTCCCATGTACACGCTGTGCATGTAAAATAACTCTCTGTAGTTGAAATTCTATAAGAGTAGGCTGTTAGTGGCTGTCTGGACAAAAATTATAAAAATAATGAAATTCCTGCTCATTAGTGGTCTGCATGAAGGCCCAAAGCAGGGGCCATCCATCATGCAAAGACATAACAGGCCAGTCATCTATTTGTCTGCACAAACAGATTGCAAGGACCATTTAACATCTTCTCCCCAAGGGTAGAAGAGAAGCTGCTAAGTCAATTCAAGCCATAAAGTTGAGGGTTATTTCATATTCCAATTGTATGGATGTACTGTCCTGGCCATGATGATGTTCATGAAAATGAATGAGTTGAAACACTGGATTTGAAAGCACACTTAATGTGGAGATTATATATAGACAGGAATAACATACAGAAATCGATTAAAATTAAATACATAGAAATCGTCTTTGAAATGAAAAAAAGTAAATCCTACTAAATTTATTGTCACTGCGCATGAAAAGGACAATAAAATTATCATCTGCTAAGTTGTGGATAAAAAGTTATTTTGATGTATGCTTGGTCCGCATTGAGTATATAGGTAACCATTTTCAAAATTCCGTTTGTCTATCACCATATTATGTCATATTGCATAAGCCAATACACAATAGGGAATTGAGGCGCTAGTCCAGTCAGGCACAAAATACCGATCAGGATGTCGCATCAGGATCAGGTGCAATACACTGACCAAGATCATGTAGCATTCCCTGGAAAGAGGCTGTTTTCAAGGAAGCCTGGCTGACGAGATGTGAATTGTTGTGATCCCCATAGTAGTGAGCGCCACACAGATGAAGCCAAGCATAGCATACCCGCCTGGAGGACTCTAGTTCACCTTCATCAGCACGCTCAGAATGTGAGGAAAGCTACTGCAACCCACCACTAAACGTTCTTTTCAGGGTGCACAAAAAGAGTAATCCTACTCATTATGGGCAGTAACAACAACAACAGGAAGCCTGTATCCTAGTGTTTGCAGTGGCAGACTCATATCAAGGCTAACCCTCTTTAGTCGCCTTTTATAACATACTTGCAGGGTTACAGTGGTCTTATTTTTTTCAAATCTGGGAGCATGAATTTATGACTGAGAAATAAAGGTAGCTTGTTCTAGTGGTTGTCATGTAGTGTACAGGCTGGCTATGACTTAAATTTATCCTCCAATAGAAAAATGCCATGTTCTACTCCCGTTATCACCCACATCAACTTGGTCAAGACACCAAAACTTACACATTTGACAACCTACTTCTCTCATAACATATCTTCTTCTTCTGCGTTTGTCCTCAATCTCCTGCCACCAAGCCCTGAACAGGGCTTTGCAAGTAGCAGGATGTAGTTCGGAGAACGGAATGCATTGTGTCGCTAGTTTACAGCTTGTGATATTTGCACCTTTCGGTCTGACACATCCGTCTTCGGTAGATATTACATACCTATAAAGTGAGAGCATTATCCTTAAAATTCATGTAATAAGGTTTCAAATTACATTGGTTTTCATTAGCACATTCTCATTAGCTATTTTCAATTTGCCAAGTAGTCACCCACTCCTAAATTTGTAGAGGAAAGATAAGAAGATTTAGTTGTAATTCATTGTCTGTTTCTTAATAGTCATTTGTTTAAAAAATCTATGATTGTCTGGAGTGTAGTAATGCTGATTCTGAATAACATAAGATAACATAATAAAACAAATAACAAATGCTTACCAGGTCCTTTGGCTAGCCCTTCCAAATCTGTGGACAGGTGGCTGGTATGAGAAAGTTCATCTTTGGAGGCCGCAAGGATTGTTTCAGTGTTTACCCATTCTGTCTTTTTCATTTGGGTGCCAGACGTAAGTGACGTTTGTTACATAACAAATTTTTGAAAAACATCACATTTTAAAAATGGTTGATCAATTTATAAATGTTCAGCCTGTCTGTGTCTCTCTCTAGTGTGAGATGGAGGAACACACCGTCAGAAAGATACCTGACAATATAGCCGACATACACTTGATTGGAATTCACAGGGGACTCAGTGGTCTCGAGGTAAGGTAGTCGCCTCGGGTGCCAGAGGTCCCGTGTTCGAATTGCCGTGGATACCGGGATTTTTTTAACGCCGATCTTCTGGTTAAAAATTCCTTTGATCTCTGGGTAGTGAGATCAGATTCCTGTGTTCAGTGTTGAGCATGTTAAAAATTACTTAGCAGTTGGAAATCAAAAAGAGTAGGCTTAACGGCCGCTGCCCAGACAAAAGCCAAATTAAAAATCTACCAGTTATTTGTACCTTTCCCCAGGTGGTTTGTTAAGAGCAGCTATAGATGTCGCCTAACTGGCTGTGGGTCTACTTAGCTCTAGTGTTTGAGTCTATTAAGATGGATTTGCACATCAGTAAAAAAAACCACGCTCCAAGAAACTGGTTGTATACAGACTCTGTATAGTCTTTTAAACCATTATAAACATGTTGTTCAGTTAATGGGGAGCGTAAAGAGCAGTTGGTAAAGACCAGTTGAAGAAGAGACAAGAGCATCTGCTGGAGTCTTATGGGCGGAGCTCACGGAGATAGTCTCCAAATAAACTAGTGGACATCATCTGTTGCAACCCTACTTTCTAGGGGAAGCATGAAGGATTAGGTCAAATTTATCCATTGTGCTGGTAATATGTCACTTGAAACTGTTAGTCTAAATTAATGCTGGTAGTTTGTTGGGCTGAATGTTTATTTTTAATAATTATACATTTATTGTGACAAAACTTGCTTTTCTGCTCAAAGGACTGGTACAGAAACAGCATCTTACAGTAGTTTAAATAAATAGAACAAAAAAACTTATTTATAAGAGTAAACAGAAAAACTGTCAATACAGTGTTTATTCCCATTGTTAGGGTCTGCTTGGAGGATTAATAGGGCTGACATAAAGCCCACTTGGCATATTCAGTCACCGCACATTGTGCAGGATACGTTTTTATTGCATGTGAGATATAAAAAAATAACATATGCCTAATTGGAGTTTTGAACGTGTGTTCCCTTGGTCAAGGCGCCAGTATCCAAAGGCCTCGGCCACTCGTTCCTCCAAGAGTATTTCTTGAATAATGAAATATGTTGTAAATGGCAATATAGATTAGGATATTTATAATAAAATAAAAAATGGAAACAGTTGTATGCAATATGGCAATGAAATATTGTGGGAACTTGGCAGTGATATTTTGATGAATGGCAAATACAAAATGTTCTTCAGTGAAGTAAAGTTTTTACTCAAATAGGCAGAGTGAGAAATTAGCAATCAATCAATCAACATCTTTTCAGCTCTCTGTGAAGTATTGGTCTTTAACAGGCACATACCAATTCATCAAATGTTGATCTCTCTATATCTGTTGGAAGGTTTGTGGCACAAAGTTTCTTCAGGATGGAATAGCCAGCCCAATGCTCAATCCTCCTTAGTTGTCTCTTACGACATGCCTGACAGGTTGCAAAGTTACTTTTCTTTGCTTCTCTTTTAGGTCCAGGTAGCATTCAAGCAAAAGAGAAAATGAAAATTTGAAATGTTGATGGTTTAAAGGAGTATTAAGAATAATAGCTCTGAAATATGCAATGCATGTTGTAAAAGGTGGCTAAGGAGGGATCGACATGGAGCCAGCTACCCCATCCTGAGGGAAATAATAATCAAGGTCAGGTCAAACAAACACAGTGATCAAGACCCTATTAATGTCCCCGTTTGTGCTCCTGGAAACAGGCTGTAATACAGCAGTCTCGCCAATGAGGTGGGGATTGACACTGTAATCCCCATAGTGGGGAGCTTACTAAGGATCCTTGTATTGCACTACAGCCAGAACTCTGGGCCACCTTCTCAAGTATGCCTCAGGATGAAAGTTGAGTCACTGTAACCCACCACCAAAGAAATGTCACCAAGAGTTGACCCAGCTCAGCACAAATAGCTTTGAACAACATCACACCATCTTGATGAAGTTATAAACCTCAAGAAACAGTAATAAAGCCTTTTACACCCCATGGTAGAAGAGCAGCAACTAAAGTCAAGTTTAAAAAAGGGAATAATATTGTACTAGCAGCAAAGAAGCTTGACATTCCTTCCAATTTCATTTGTAAATCTTGCAAACAGTTGTTTGCTTCTACTGTGAAGAAAAGGACAAAGAGATGCAGATTCTAAATTTTGACATGCAGTTACAAAAGCATGATCGTACTTGATTTCTGACACCTTACTACCGGCCCTGAGACATCAGAGCCAAACATTGGCCATGTCCAAGGCGCAAGAGAGCAAAATCTCTACCTGTGAAATGAGATGTCTGTGAATGTCGCTGGCGTCTCCAGGAGAGATCGATTGAAAATCACGGATATTTGCAAAAGTGTCAGTGCCATCCCCTGGGTGACTTATAGCTGGCTGTTTGCATCAGGGTCAGTGAACCAGAGCTGACCAAGACCCTATTCCACCTCCAAGCTGCAGCCCTGGAAACAGGCCAAGCTAGTGTAGTCTGACCAAGAGATTAGGGACCGCAGTGGGAAGGCAAACGCGCTATCCAAAAATACAGGCCGAATGTGGATATGTTGTACCAAAAGACGCAGATATCGCAGTGCAGTGTCACAACATCCTTCCTAGGATGAACGCAGAAGAAGAAGAACAAGAAAAGAAACATCAAAAGATATAGATCCTGTGATATGATACTAGTTTGCTTTGTGATTAATGATTTCAGACAGCTGTTTCTACTTTATGATGCCCTGCCCGAGCCGTCATTAAAGGCAATGTCAAAGGTTGTGAACTGTGCTGTCAACTTGTGTGCTGTTGCGTATCTAATGGTAAGCTTCAGGAAATAGATAACTGTGTATAATATCACATTGAGGTTGAAAACTGACAAATCATATATTTTGGCCACGTTAACCTTTACCACCCGACATTAAAAATTGACACAATTTTCCCTGCAGCTGCATTATTTTTCAGCACGTCATATTTGACTATGGTTGTTGTGATCCCTGTAGTAGTGAGCGCCACGCAGATGAAGCCAATCATAGCACAACCGCCTGGAGGACACCAGTCCACTTTCATCAGAACGCTCAGGATGTGAAGAAATCTACTGCAAATCTGCCACTTAACGTCCCTTTTAGGGCGCACAAAAGAGTAACCTACTCATTGTGGGCATTCACAAATAACAACAACTATGGTTGTTGCCTTTCAGATCATCTAACCTTTTTTGTTTGTTGGTCTATAGATATGATTTTGTTGTGTGTAGAGACATAAATGAATAAAGAACTTGTTGGTGTTATTGTTTTTGTTCTGTGTGTGTTAGTTTCTAAGCTACAAGAAGATGAAAGTGAAAATGTTGAAAAATGTAAATACATCCGACCTCAATATATCCACTTCTGCTTTAGATGAGACACTACTACATAGTTTTGTGTCAGTCTTGAATTTTGCAATCCTGGATCTGATATCATTGTCCAAATCGTTTATATATATCAAGAACAAAATTGGTCCCAAAACCGAGTCCTGTGGCACTCCAATTTTTACTTCACACCACTCAAAAGTACTCTTTATTTATGCCTACTCTCTGCCTCATTCCCGTTAACCAATTTTTAATCCATTTGGCAACTTTGTCATCTATTCCATGTGATTTTAACTTCCGATATAATTTTTGATGAGGCTTTTTATCAAAGGCTTTTGCAAAATCTAGATAAATAACATCCACTGGCTCCCCTTTACCTATCATTTTAGCAACCACCTTGATGAATTCTAATAGATTTGTTAAGCACGACCTCCCTTTAGTAAATCTATGCTAACTATTTCTGATTAGATTAAACTGTAAAACATGGAATGTGTGGGCTAGTGGTTAAGTGACATAGCTTCATGGACCGGAGGAGACCTGCATATGATATGCTCTTGATGCAGGCTGATCATAATGCATTCTGACTAAATGACCAAATCACTTGATCTGTTGAGAGTCAATGTAGACACTAACTGTGTGCTCAAATAATTGACTGGAATCAGGTTTTCCTAAAGGAATTTGTGTTGTCTGGTGTTAAATATCATTACCTCAGATTATTGATTTTTGGGAATGACTGTTTCACTATGAATCCGCCTATATTTAATCCTACTGTACACCTGGGATCAGCTATTCATATCAGAGTGTATATATTTACACTGCAACAGATTGAGCTAGTTCATTTGGTACTCAAACTTACAAACATTTGTATTCAATTTGAGACTGTTGATGAATGGGAAGACCTATGCTTTGTTCAATCGATTATATGGTCCTATTTTGTTTTGTTAAGAATTGATGTCATTGCAGTCTTGGCAGATCTATAGGCGTTCAGTCCCTCTCAGTAAATGGTGAAGTGTAGATACTGGTGGTTCCCGTAGCCAATTCTCTCAAATTTTTGTAAGAAAAATAAATATTGTTTTGGTACTCTGACAGGTGCAGATTTTTACGTATTCAGTTCATGATTAATTATTTTAATCTCCAGGTTGGCTTTTGTGGATATATTGCATTCTACACACATGACATTCCCGGGGATGTGATTGGCATATTTCCAAACACATTCTTTACTGACTTGATGAAAGTCTGTTTTGTCTTTTCCATTGTCATCACATTTCCCGTCATTGTTTTTCCATGCCGAGCAAGCATATACACCCTGCTCTATGCTAAGGTAAGAGAACGTGTCTGATTTAGCAACATTTCTACACTGATTTGTTCCTCCCTTAGACATGCATGCATCTTTGATCTACCTGATGGCTCATGCATTTAACTGCTTAGATAGAAGAAGTGCTTTATAATTTCTGATTGTGGTTAATAAATAACTTTGTTGTATTTTGTTGTTATGACCTTATCTAATAAATTCTCTATAATGTAGAAGACCCACCAACTGCAGGATCCACATGAACAAATGCCTCTCATTTTTCTGGAATTAATGTTAATCAGTATATGATTATAGAGCTAATATGAACTTGCCAACAAATTTGTATGGATATTTGAAACCTCACTACTGTGGAAGACTCTCCAACTCAGGATACATATAAGAAAGAACTGCCCTTTGTATCATATTTTGAAACTAATTTTAATTTACAAAAGATTTTGTATACATGGAGGCTCAGTGGTCTCGAGGTAAGGTGTCCGCATTGGGTGCTGGGGGTCGCAGGTTCGAATCACTGTGGAAATCTGATTTTTTTTCACTTGGATCTTCTGGTAAAAATTCCCCTAATCTCTGGGTAATGAGATCGAACTCTTGTGTTCAGTGTTGATCATGTTAAAAATCCCTTGGCGGTTAGAAATCTAAGTGATTAGACTTAACGGCCGCTGCCCAGATAAAATTCAAAATTCAAGTTAAAAATCTACCTAAATTATGTGAACCTTCCCCCAGGCCTAGTACACCGCAGTTTTAAATACCTACTACGGATAGCCGATAGCCTTCAGCTACCTGGCAACAGACATTATTAACATGCTGGTTTGAATATCAGGATTCCAAGTATTACAAGTTCAAGTTTGTATATATATATTATTGAAACCACATTTAGGGTAGAAAACTTCAAATCAGTACATCACACACATTACCATTCATACCTAAACACTCTGACAGCAAGACTCCAAATTTGAACAAAAGAGTGAGTAATTTGTTTCCCCAGGGATCAGAAGACGAACAAGATTGATTTTGTGTGAAATATTTAACATTTATTTAGGAACGTTGATATAAACAAGAGTAAAGCGTATCTTTAATCATTGGAAATTTACACTACTAAAATAAGAAATAATGAAAATAATTCTTGACAAGTTAATCCATACACTGAATGCAAAACAAACAAGAAAGGTTGAAAGGCAGATATTGGAGAAAAGTGACAGATGTATCAATCTATGAATGCTTTTATCATTGGACTAGCTATTTATCTAAATTCTTTGAACGCCAAGCTCAGCACAAATGGCAAAAACAAGAGCTCTTCAGTTTGAACAATGTGACACTACGTTTCTAAGTTTTAGTATGTTGTTTAGATCCATAACTAAACACTCTCTGATGACCATTCTGCAAAGACTTTCTTTTGGCCTTTCTCTCTTTCTGTTGCCAGGTAGTGCCCACATAACTGCCTGTAGTGGGAGTCTGTTGCTGGTCATTCAACACACATGTCCGATGAACGTCCACTGTTTTTTCCATATGGGGGTAGAAACATATTGGTCTATTCTATTGCTTGTTAGTCTGGGCCAATGTTCAAAAGTTATCTAAGACATTTATTTAAAAAACATTCAGCTTATTTTCTAGTATCTTTGTTTTGTCGTTTTCCAGTTTCACATCCATATGTTAACATTGATATTATCATGGACAAGATAAACACAAATGGCACTTAAAAAAATGGTGACCTGAGCTAAATGAATATCATACTGAAGGCATCTTGTCTCCATTGTCCACATTGTGAAGCTTGGAGTCACCAATGAAGCTGGTCCCTAATAGAAACCTGTAGACAAAACACTTGTGTTTTTGCAGTGATGGTTTCTGCAGTAACTTGTTTTTACATGATGAGGCTACTTGCTCCATGCGTGGATGTGCATAATTCCCTTTAGTCGCCTATTAGGATATTTGTAGGATCAAAACACTGAGCGGGGATGGCGTGGGCTAGTGGTTAAATGACACGGCTCACAACCAGGAGGTGCTGGGTTCGATTCCCATCACAGCACCGGCCATTACCCCTGGGAAGCAAACCCTTAGAAAATGCAGGAGGAAGCAGGCCCTTCCATAAAATGCATGCTGAAGTCGGATGCACTGGGCCAACAGGCGCAAAATAAAAACCACAGTGCAACTCACACCACCTTGGGGATTATCGAAATAAGGTGAATGCAAAAAAAACCAAAAACAACACTGAGCAGCGCATCAGTTGCAGCGGTCAGCGACTCATAGCTGCTGTTAGCAAAGGACCAACGAACCAGAGCTGTCAAGACCCTGGATAACAGGATAACAGGCTGCAACAGAGCAGACTGGCTAAGGATAAGGGATCAAAGAGGGAAGGCTAATCCAGTACTCAAAAAATTCCAGCTGCTGAAGAGGGATGTGTTTGAACTAAAAGGTGCAAATATTGCAAACTGTAAACTAACGACAACACATTCCGTTTTCCAGACTACATCCTGTTACTTGCAAAGCCTTTTCAGGGCTTTGTAGCAGAAGATTGAGAACGAACGAAGAAGCAGAAGAAGAAGCATATTTATGAGATTGTAGACAAGAAGACATTGTTTTCATATATTTTGAGAAAATGAGAGCTATCCAGTCTGTCAAAAGAGAACAGAATCAACCCAATGATGCAGATGGTGTGGACTAGAGGTTAAGTGACATGGCTCACAATCTGAAGGTGCAGGATTCGCTCCCCATCATAGCATCGGCCTGGGGAAGCAAACCCTTAGAAAATACATGAGGATGCAGACCCTTACATAAAATGCATGCCAAAGTCGGATGCACTGGGCTAACAGGCACAAAATAAAAACATAGTGCAATGCACACTCCTTGGGGAATAGAGAAATAAGGCGAACGCAAAAAAATAAACAAACGAACCCAATGACAACTATCACACTCTTAACTGGCGGGAACAGATCATCATGCTTCGCTTCAGGATGGAGCACAACATACTGAATAAACACATGTACAAACTCTGACTGTCTGTTTCCCTACTGTACACATGTGGACTAAACGAGCAAACTGCAGAGCATATTTTACAGGACTGGCCCCTATATGGCCAGTTAAGAAGATACATTGACCAAGGATTCAACACTAAATTCAAAGCTAAATGGAACTAAAAGAGAGCTCTAGACAATGGTCAAGTTCATCCCAGGAACTCCCTAATTGGTTTACGGTTAAGATCAGGGTAAGGGATCAAGATACTCAAAAATGCCTGATAAGTTGGATGTGTTGGACTGAAAGGTGCAAATATTGCAGTCAAGCTGTAAACTACGACACAACACATTCGGTTCTCCGGACTACATCCTGCTTACTTGCAAAGCTCTTTTCAGGGCTTTGTAGCAGGAGTTTGAGAATGAAGATGAAGAAATAGACCTGGGTAAGACACGGATGTGCACTATCACCTCTTTTGTTCATTGTATATATGTGGACAGAATAGCAACTGAAGCATACCCAGAAACCACCACAGTGAACATGCTCCTTTTTTCTGATGATCAGAGCTTCTTTCATTCATACGAACATAACCTCTAAGAACATCTGAATGCCCTTGATAATGCTTGCGATAGATATAATATGAAGATTAAAACAGCAAAGACAGAGACAATGAAAATCAGCAGAATAGAGAAGACACTGAATATTCAGGTGAAAAACACAGAACACAGAACTTAAACATATAAGAGAATTTGTGATCAAGATGCTGAGCAGCGCATGAGCTGCAGTGGTCAGCAACCCATAGCTGACTGCTAGTGTCAGGGCCAGCGAACCAGAGCTGCCAAGACCCTTCTACACGTCCACGTGGTGATCCTGGATAACAGGCTGCAGCAGGGAAAACTGGCTAAGGAGAAGGTATCGAAGAGGGAATGCTAGCCTGGTACTAAAAAAATGCTTGCTGAAGTCGGATGTGTTGGACCGAAAGGTGCAAATATTGCAGTCAAGCTTTAAACTATGACACAACGCATTCCGTTCTCTGGACTACATTCTGCCACTTAAGCCCTTTCAGGGTTTGGTAGCAGGAGATTGGGGACGAACCAAGCCAAGATAAGAGAATTCAAATACTTGGGTAGAGTGTTTACACAAGATGGAAGGATGGACAGAGAGGTGGAATCAAAAATACAGAAAGTAAATGCGGTTTCCTATCAACTCTCACCCATATTAAGACTCAAACACATTCCAGTGGGGACAAAGAGACAGCTGATAAATAGTATTTTTACACCAACTCACTGCTACCAGTGCCAGACATGGACTTTCACCAAGACACAAGAAAGAAAAATCATGGAATGCAAAATGCGGTGTTTGAGAAAAGTTGTTGGGGTAACAAAACTGGACAATATGAAACAAAGAAATCAGATAGAAGGTGGGTGCAACACCATCCAAGGAACACATGGAAAGGCAAAGAATAAAATGGTTCAGACACCTGACAAGAATGCAACCAAATCTACCAGCTGTGTGGATCTACATCACCAGACAAGAGGGTTACAGAGCTAGAGGGAGACCAAGATAAAGATGGATATACTGTGTAAGTGAGACACCGAAGAAACGCAGAATGACAACAACATCAACAGCACATCTGGCACATGGAATAAAACAAACTACACCTCCCTACAACATCTACCGACGCAATTTGATAGAAGATAATGATGATGATGGTGGGGTAAACATAAAAAATGCAAACAGAAGAAGAGGAAGGACTGTCACGGAAGTACAGTGGCCCTCTTCTTTGTTGGCCAGGCATCAGAGATAGAAGGCACCTTCCACCAGGCCAGTGATAAGTAAATAATGGAAGCAATGGTTACATGTCAGTACATATCTCTTGAAGTGTCAGAGTATCAGAATGGAAGAGTGCTCGCTCATTGTGGCAAAGGTACTGGGCTCATTCTTATTATTGACATGCTCCAGTCGACCCAGCTCTAAATGGATACCTAGCTTACTGTTAGAGAAGGAAAGGCAGCAAAGAAGAAAACTGGTTACCCCACTTTATAATAAGTTGGGGTCTAGTTCAATGAAGCTTCAGACAGTTCTTCCCTGGCATCAGTGTCTGTTATGGGACTTGTGTTACATATCTGTTACTGTTATTTTTAGATCAGCATTTTAGCCTTTCTTGTTTTTCAGTTTCCACTGGTATTCTGTTTTGCTAAGTTTTTCTAGGAGCAAAGAGTCATCGGGGTGAGGTGAAACATGCTGATCAAGACCCCCACTTGGGGGCCGAAGATGCAGCGGTGAATGAGCTGACAGCAGCCAGCGACTCATAGCTGGCTACTTACATCAGGATCAGCGAACTATAGCTGACCAACACCCTATTCCGCCTCCCACTGGCGGCCCTGGAAACAGACTGCAACTATGCAGCCTGGCTAAGAGATTAGGGATCAAAGAGAAAAGACAAACATCGCCCAAAAATGAAGTGCTAAAATAGAATGTGTCAGGCAAAGATATCGCAGCCTAACTGTAAACTACAACAATGTTAAAACATCCTTTTCGGGACAAACACAGAAGAATAAGAAGACCTCCCCACCTTAAGTCCCTTACTCATGCTCCTGGACTCAGCCTATATTACAGCAGTCTGGCCAACAATGTGAGGATCACCACTATAGTGGTGAGCTTACTGTGGAGCCTAGCATTGCACTACAGCCAGGAGAATTCTGGTCCAATTTCTCATGTATGCCTCAGGATTTAAGAAACTCTACTATTGTTGTTTGCAAATGCCCACAATGAGAAGGTTACTCTTTTGTGCACCCTGAAAAGGACGTTAAATGGCAGGCTGCAGTAGCTTTCCTCACATACCTAGCGTGCTAATGAATGTAGACCTGGGTCCTCCAGGCAGTTGTGCTATGCTTGGTTTCATCTGCGTGTCACTCAATACTATGGGGATCATGTTGATCCCTCACATCGTTAACAGCCTGTTTCCAGGGGACGGCTAATAGAAATCCGAGGTGAGGGTCTTGGCAAGTATATTTTGCCTGACCCTGACTTACATGTCTGATCAGTATATTTCGCCTGACCAGACGTTAGTCTTCCTCCCCAAACTGAACTGTAACCCACTATCAAAGAAATGTTGAGAAAAGCTAACTCAACTTAACACGAGTAGCTTCAAACAACAACTTAGTTCTCCCTATTTTGGATCTATAGATGAAAAGAGAGTTAGTAATACATATTTTATTGTAATCACCGACGTCTAGCATTTGTAAGCAAATTTCCTCTGCATGGCTTTAAAAAAAATTGATGGAAAAACACTATTCCTTGGTTGTGGAAACCTACTTTACTTTCCTTTTTAATTCTTCATATGCTTATCTAAGCCAAACAGCATCACGGTAAGTCATCCTTCACCAGGTGTCGTTTGGTATTGCACTAGCCTTGTATCCGCAGAATGAAATCGGTTTTCTCAACTGGTGTGGGAGTCAGGCTATATGAGGTGTGTTAAAAAAACATCCAACCTTTGGGCCGGAAAAATATAATTACTCACCTGGTGGTTTCAAACCCTAATCCGGGGACGGCGTGGCCTAGTGGTTAAGTGGCACGGCTCACAACCAGAAGGTGCTGGGTTCGATCCCCAACACAGCACCGGCCGTTACCCCTGGGAAGCAAACCCTTAGAAAATGCAGGAGGAAGCAGACCCTTGCGTAAAATGCATGCTGAAGTCGGATGCACTGGGCCAACAAGCGCAAAATAAAAACCATAGTGCAACGCACACCGCCTTGAGGATTAGAGAAATAAGGCGAACGCAAAAAAAACAAAACAAACCCTAATCCCTGCTGAAGTTGGATGTGTCCAACCGAAAGGTGTAAATATCACAGTCGATCTGTAAACTACGACACAACATATTTCGTTATCTGGACTACATTCTGCTACTTACAAAAAGGGATTGAGAACGAATGAAGAGGAAGAAACCCTAATCCCCTTCAAAATACTCTCCTTGGGACTCCATACACTTCTCCTTGGGTCTCCACACACTTCTCCCAGTGGTCCCACCATTGTTAGAAGCATTTCAGGAAGGCCTCTTTGATAATGGAATGCAGCTAGATCTTCGCATTCCGCATAAAGTCTTCTTGTGACTTAAATTGGGTCAAATTCAGCAGAATTTTCAGTTTTGGGAACAGTAAAAAATTGCAAGTAGCCATGTCGAGAGAATAGGGAGTCTGACGAACCAGAGGCATATTGTGTTTGGCCAATAAAGTCTGAATCAGATGCGAAGAATGGGCAGATGCGTTGTCTTGATGACGTTTCCAAGTTCCCATTGTCCACAGGTCCGGTCATTTACATCGAACAGCATCACAAACGCAACGGATGACTTCCAGATAGTACTGTTTGGTAATGTTTTGACCTTGTGGTACGTACTCATGATGCACAACCTCACTGGAGTTTAAGAAAACGGTCAACATGACTTTGACATTGCTGCACACCGGCCTCGCTTTTTTTCTGCCTCAGGTGATGATGAATTGCCTCAGTCTCCACTGTGACAACTGCAGCTTAGTTTCCAGGTTGTACCCAAAAACCCAAGAAATCAGGGTAGCCATTAGCACAGTCTAGCATGTCATGTGAGACATCCAGACACAGTTGCTTCTGTTCCATCATTAGCAGCTTCTGCGCGAATTTCGCTGACACTCTCCACATAGCCAAATCCTTGCTCAAAATAGTGTGTACTGAACCAATGCTTATCCCTACCTCATTCGCAAGTTCTCGGATGGTGACAAGATGGTTCTATAAGACCAAGGGCTGTACTTGGTCAATGACTTTATCATGCCGGCATGATGGGGGCCTACCTAATGAGTTTAGCTCTCCATCGATGTGCGGCCATCTTTGAAGCGATTGTACCATTTATGTGATGCTCATGGCATCGTCACCGAAAGCCTGTTGAATCTTCCGAATGATTTCCACTTGGGTATCGCCTAGCTTTTAGCAAAATTTGATGCAACTACGCAGCTCAATTCCTTCCATCATTTAGTGGTGAACGAAAACCCGATGAATGCTCACTACACTCAACACTGAAAATTTGACTGTCACTGACGGATGCAATCTGTGGGCCGGAAATAAATTAACGCATGTGCATGAAAGTCCTCTAAATGTCCCTGCTGAAGGACAACACGCATGTTTCATTTGTTTCCACTGACAAAATTAAAGTCGAATACTTTTGAACACACCTCATATAATAAGCATTATTGTCTATATGGGCTTTAAATTGAATAAAAGATGTTTTTGGGAATAGGAAGGTGAATACATTATGTGAGTCTTGGGCCATGCTCTTCTCTAAATTGTTATTGGTCAAATAGTAGACTGCATTTTGTGTTCATTTTTCTTGTGCATGTTTATATTATGGTTTATTATGTTCCCGTATATGAACTGTTTTCCTTGTTCAAGTCACAAAAGTACACTGATTAGTGGGGACATAAGTAGGGGTTATATTCTAAAGATGACACATTTAACACAAATTCAATCAATCAAATAACAACTTTTTAAGTTTTACGTAAAGCATTGGTCTTCAACAAATGTTGACCTGCCCATATCTAAATTTTTGTGGCTTAAAGTTTCTACAGTATAGTGTAGCCAGCCTCATGTCCAACCCTCCCTAGTCTCTTCTTACAACATGCCTGGCAGGTTACAGTGTTACTATTAATAGCCGTCTATTGCAAGCAATGATGATAACAGCAGTCAGACATGTTGTGTTGCACCTCATCGGTGAGTCCGGAGATGGCTGTATAGTTCAATTCTGGCATGGATACCCCTTCCACATAATGCAGCATTTAATGTGAGAATTGGACATGTGAGTGTCAGTTGTTTTGTCTTTTCGCAAAGAACGTTTTCTCTTGTATCTCGGAAGCCCGGCGTTCCTCAGCAATGGAGGCGTCTCTGATGATGGTTCTGTGTCATGCCTGGCGATCCTGTGCAAGGCATTCCCGTAATTTTGCATCAGTGTTGAAGCGTATCAGAGATATTTTGAGGGAGTCTTTGAAGCACTTCTTTTGCCCACCGACCAGACACAGGCCCTCTTTCGGCTCACCATACATAAGGTTTTTGGGATGCGGTTGTGGCCAGCCCACCTAAACTGGGTCTTCTGCAACAGTGTGTGGATGCTCTGCATTTTGGCCTTTGTGAGAATCTTGCTGTCTGGTGCCCTATCCTGCCACTGTATTTGTTCTGACCAAGTTGAGCTAATGACTTGGGGGGGAAGGGGGTACGTAGTAGTATGTGTTGGTAGATGTGTTAGCTGTTAAGCTAAGTATGTTGGTAGCCTGTGTTAGGTGTTGAGCCAAGTGTGTTGGTAGGCTGTGTTAGGTGTTGAGCCAAGTGTGTTGGTAGGCTGTGTTAGGTGTTGAGCCAAGTGTGTTGGTAGGCTGTGTTAGGTGTTGAGCCAAGTGTGTTGGTAGGCTGTGTTAGGTGTTGAGCCAAGTGTGTTGGTAGGCTGTGTTAGGTGTTGAGCCAAGTGTGTTGGTAGGCTGTGTTAGGTGTTGAGCCAAGTGTGTTGGTAGGCTGTGTTAGGTGTTGAGCCAAGTGTGTTGGTAGGCTGTGTTAGGTGTTGAGCCAAGTGTGTTGGTAGGCTGTGTTAGGTGTTGAGCCAAGTGTGTTGGTAGGCTGTGTTAGGTGTTGAGCCAAGTGTGTTGGTAGGCTGTGTTAGGTGTTGAGCCAAGTGTGTTGGTAGGCTGTGTTAGGTGTTGAGCCAAGTGTGTTGGTAGGCTGTGTTAGGTGTTGAGCCAAGTGTGTTGGTAGGCTGTGTTAGGTGTTGAGCCAAGTGTGTTGGTAGGCTGTGTTAGGTGTTGAGCCAAGTGTGTTGGTAGGCTGTGTTAGGTGTTGAGCCAAGTGTGTTGGTAGGCTGTGTTAGGTGTTGAGCCAAGTGTGTTGGTAGGCTGTGTTAGGTGTTGAGCCAAGTGTGTTGGTAGGCTGTGTTAGGTGTTGAGCCAAGTGTGTTGGTAGCCTGTATTAGGTGTTGAGCTAAGTGTGTTGGTAGGCTGTGTTAGGTGTTGAGCCAAGTGTGTTGGTAGGCTGTGTTAGGTGTTGAGCCAAGTGTGTTGGTAGGCTGTGTTAGGTGTTGAGCCAAGTGTGTTGGTAGCCTGTATTAGGTGTTGAGCTAAGTGTGTTGGTAGGCTGTGTTAGGTGTTGAGCCAAGTGTGTTGGTAGCCTGTATTAGGTGTTGAGCTAAGTGTGTTGGTAGGCTGTGTTAGGTGTTGAGCCAAGTGTGTTGGTAGCCTGTGTTAGGTGTTGAGCCAAGTGTGTTGGTAGGCTGTGTTAGGTGTTGAGCCAAGTGTGTTGGTAGCCTGTGTTAGGTGTTGAGCCAAGTGTGTTGGTAGCCTGTGTTAGGTGTTGAGCCAAGTGTGTTGGTAGGCTGTGTTAGATGTTGAGCCAAGTGTGTTGGTAGGCTGTGTTAGGTGTTAAGTCAGATGTGTTAGTTGCTTGAGTTGAATAATTTCTTGGATTTTGAAATCCACTTTCCATAGCACAAAAAAACACTTAACATATTCAACACATGTAAATATATTCTGTAGGACATCATCTAGGATGGTCTGCCATTAAGACTTGTTTTAGTTGGTTATAGGTAGTGCCGTAGACCCATTTACTCCATGCTGCTCGCTTGGTCTGGGAGAGGTGTGAATAAAGCACTATAAATCGACCAAACAGTAGACTTAACTTCCCATCGTTTGGAATTTGATGGGCTAGCTGTCGCTGTTTGTAATAGAGACAGCCATCTTGTTTGGCACCGGAAGTCCAATATAATGTAATATGTAAATATATAAATAACAATTGATTGTCTGATACTTTACATTAAATGAAAGCTGAGCAAGTGCAGGAAATTCCGCTTTTCCGAAACCTGAAATGTATTAGCTAAGCAACAGATCGAGGCACACATGTTTTAAATGTCGATTTTAGTCTAATCAGACTTTAACTGATTGTCATTGATCCTCGTAGAATAGTTAGTAAGCTATCACTTGAAATCCCTTTGACTTGAGCCAAACCACCATTTATTACTTTACGTCTGCATGCCTACAACATTTTGATCCAACAGAATCTTGATAGAAATGTTTCTTCCTTTTATCATGACACTTATTTCCAGCTTAGTCAAGGTGGTTCATTCCAATCAATCGACGATGAGAAGGTCTGTAGCCATGAGCTTATGCTGTTATTTGATGAGTTTCAACATTTTTCATGTAGATTTTATACCCAACTTTAAACTGCAGTGGAACACCATTGCAACAAATATCTTAGAGTTATAGCAATGTATTGTGTGACTGCTGAAAATATTAGCTCTGACTGACGGCGTCATGGTGGCCTACATCTAGGAATGTTTCTATTTTCATCCATTCATAATTGATTTCTTTTCATTATCTTCTTTAAATATGTGATTCAAAGTGTATTGTTCCTTTTGTTATGTTATATTTTTGTATATTTCCAGTAATGTGTAATTCCCTTATTCATCCCTCATTTCTGACTTTCATATGTCTGTCTATCTCAAATTTCATAAATCCCTCATTATTTCCTCACTCTCTCACTGTGCGCTCATCCACATTTGTCTTGTATTTTCTCAACGCTATTAATTTCTCTCTCTCTGTGGTTTTAAAAAAATGTGTTTTAAAATATTTTTTGGGCGTATTTTTTTGTCTGCGTTCGCCTTATCTCTCCATTCCCCAAGGCGGTTTGAATTGCACTATGTTTTTATTTTGCGCCAGTCTGCCCAGTGCATCCGAATTCAGCATGCATTTTATGCAGGGGTCTGCTTCCTCCTGCATTTTCAAAGAGTTTGCTTCCCTGGGGTCATGGCCGGTGCTGGGATGGGAAGCGAACCCAGCACCTTCGGATTGTGAGACGTATCACTATTAGCTCAAGCCGTCCCCTAATGTTATGTTATAATTTTGTATATTTCCAGTTCTGTGTAGTTCCCTTTCTCCATCTTTCATTCCTGACTTTCATATAACTTGTCTGTCCATCCCAAATATCATAAATCTGTTATTAATTCCTCGCTCTCCATCTCAGTGCTATCTTCCACACATCTGACTTCTATTTTCTTACTTCACTTAGAATCATTCTTCTTCTACCAAAGTCCTGAGTGGTCCACATGGGTCTTTGTGTATGACAAAAATAGTACCACTGCAACCATAGAGAGAAAGTCTGCAAGTGTTTGTAAGCAGTTGTTTAGTTCCGTACAAAGTCTTCCGTTTGTCTGGTCTCGGATGAAGAAGCTCTTTCCTAACACTGGCAAGCGCTGAACATTAAAAAGGATGATGTTCAACAGTTTCATAGGGATGTGTGCACTCTGAAGTATGTTCTGGTTGGATTCTGTTCAACAGTTTCATAGGGATGTGTGCACTCTGAAGTATGTTCTGGTTGGATTCTGTTCAACAGTTTCATAAGGATGTGTGCACTCTGAAGTATGTTCTGGTTGGATTCTGTTCAACAGTTTCATAGTGATGTGTGCACTCTGAAGTATGTTCTGGTTGGATTCTGTTCAACAGTTTCATAGGGATGTGTGCACTCTGAAGTATGTTCTGGTTGGATTCTGTTCAACAGTTTCATAGGGATGTGTGCACTCTGAAGTATGTTCTGGTTGGATTCTGTTCAACAGTTTCATAGGGATGTGTGCACTCTGAAGTATGTTCTGGTTGGATTCTGTTCAACAGTTTCATAGGGATGTGTGCACTCTGAAGTATGTTCTGGTTGGATTCTGTTCAAGTGACTGTTAAGTTGTATGTGTTGAGTGCGATGTCGGAAAATGGTGCTTTGGTCTCTCCTTTTCAGGAGGTTGATGTTGTCTTTTGAATTTGGGATGACCATATGTTTGTAGCTTTCTCTCGCAGTATTTCCTATTGCCCATCTATTCAGCCAGGCCTCTTTGTTTGCAGTCTTTAGTAGTTGTTTGACTGTCTGTAGAGTTGTTGGAGTGTATTGTTGTTCTTGACTTGATCCCTTCTTAGCCAGTCTGTCTGCTTTGTCACTGCCAGGTGTATTTGAGTGACCATTGTATAACTATTCTGACTTCATGGGATGTGAGAAATTGGTTGGCATCTAGGGATATTTGGGTAAGTTCAGCCTTACAATGACTACCATCTTCCAGAGCTTGAAGGGCAGATAATGAGTCTGTAAAGATTACGATGCTTTGGACTTTTGATGGGAAAGCATCAAATACAGTCCTCAAGTGGTACAGAGCTACTTCCAGTGCTGTTACTTCTGCCTCATAATTTGAACATATCTTCCAACAGGCTTCAAACAGCTCATCAGATGTTCTGTCTGGATACTCTATGCTTTAATGGTGGCCTTCAAAACAGACCCATCAGTATAGACATGTATCCATTCTTCTGGGCAGGTGTCAATCGTTCTCTGTGATGCTCTGCTACAACTATTGGATATGAATTTAATTACCTTTACAATTTTATCTAGACCACGGCTAACATCCTGCTATTTTTGATTTTTAACTACCAAGAGTTCTTTTACGTGCACAGTATGTACCTCAGAGTTTATTATCCGTCTCTGATAGGCCTTGACGCTGATCTCACCTCCCTTGAGGCCAAGGGATGTTTGCAGGATTTGAACCACATGTTTCACAATTTTGTTCATTTCTCGAGAGGCAAGTGCAAGATTGCCCCCCTCATTGTTGTTAATTCTTCACTCTTTCTCAGTGCTCTCTTCCACAAAACATATCTTGTTGTTGTTATGGATCCAACAGCATCTGGGCTCTTGCCCTTCCACCCAATGCCATGTAATGGTATCTGCAAGTGTTTATCAGCTGTTGTCTAGTGCCATAGAAAGTGATCCATGTATCTGGACACGGAGGAAGAAACATATATTTTTTCTTCTATCTGACTTTTAAGTTATCTTTTTCATGCAGCTAAACTGTTTATCTTCTAGCAGTCTCCTATTTTTAAATGCTGACTTTCACACGTCATTAATTTTTAATTGGTCAACGTTGGGAATTTTCCACTGCCCATCAATGTATTCTACCACACAGCCATATATATCACTTTGTACTGGGGTAGAGCCAAAGAAAGGCAATTACAAACTTCAGAAATGTGGTACCTAAGAAAGGCGGTTCAGGTGACGAAAAGGGACAAGATCCGTAACCAGACAATACGAAGCAATCTTGAAGTTCAACCCCTGCAGACACGAGTGGAGCAGTCCCAACTACAGTGGTTTGGCCATGTCTGTAGAATGGAAGAAGATCGAATACCAAAGCGG
This sequence comes from Ariolimax columbianus, assembly GCA_036924085.1. Lineage (NCBI taxonomy): Eukaryota > Metazoa > Mollusca > Gastropoda > Stylommatophora > Arionidae > Ariolimax > Ariolimax columbianus. The sequence continues at coordinate 33,691,851 of JAVGWX010000006.1, forward strand.
TCATGGGAGATCAAAAGTCAAGGACGCAGACCCCGAGGACGTCCAAAAGTACGTTGGGAAGACAACATATGACAGTCCCTAAGTGATAGAGGGCTGGATTGGAAAGAGGCCATGAAAAAGACGGCGGATAGAGCAGTGTGGCGTTCTCATTGGCAAACCTCTACACCTCACGTTAGAAGAGGAGCGACTAAGTAAGTAAGTAACTGGGGTAGAGAAGACTAATGTCTGGTAAGACAAAGCATACTGATCAGACATGTTAGTCAGAGTTAGGCAAACATACTGACCAAGACCCTCACTTTACTTGCTCGTAGTTCTCCCTGAAAACGGGTTGTTTTCATGGCAGCATGACTAACAAGGTGGGGGATTGATGTAATCCTAATAGTAGTGACCAACACACAGATGAAGCCAAGCATAGCACAACCGCCTGGAGGACCATAGTCCACCTTCATCAGCTACTACAGCCCGTCACTTTTCACGGAGCACAAAAGAGTAAACATACTCATTGGGGGCATTTAACAACAACAACATCTTGTACTATTTGAAAACCTGTACACCAGACCAGTGAAACCCATACTAGGAAGTCAAAAATTACATGAATTGGTTCTGTCCAGAATACCGTTCTTTTTTTTCAAAAGCTCTTAACATTTTTTGACATGTCTGTTTGCATGGATTTCTATGTCTTCTCCTTTATCCAACTTCCGCCTAACTAGAGAACTGAATTTTGTACACAACCTGTTATCTATTAAATTTTGACGGATCCTCAAATGTCCTGTTCTTAAGTAACATACTTTTCAAATTACAAAAGGGCTTCAAATGAAAACTTCAAAAGTGGGGTAGAAATTTGAAAGACCATGCCTTTGTATTCTAACTTGTTAATATGGTTGCTAAGGATGTCAAGAATGTCCTGCACATATCATCACAGTGCAGATGAACAACATGACGTCATAATTGCAGTTAAAAGATGGTCGCCGCACTATTCACATGCACCAAAGAAGAGCAGTTTTCTCTTATCTGGTTTTTTTTAGCAGGAAAGGGGTGAAACCTAAAGAAATTTCTCAGTGAATGAAGGTCCAGTATGGTGATGCATGCCTTTCACTCACAGTTAATCAGCGTTTTTTCTTTGCGAGGTGGTCAGCAGCTGCAATCGAATCTGGAATCACTACTCTGTGTGCCTGACTCGGCCATGAACAGTCTGTCACACAACTCACGCTGTTTTGGAACTTTCTACTCCACTCATATGGGGAGGAAGATTAACGTCTGGTCAGGCGAAATATACTGATCAGACATATAAGTGAGGGTCAGGCAAAACATACTTGCCAAGGCCCTCACCTCAGCTTCCTAGTAACCCTCCCTGGAAACGGGCTGTTTTCATGGCAGCCTGGCTAACAAGGTGAAGGATCGACGTGAACCCCGTAGTAGTGAATGACACGCGGATGAAGCCAAGCATAGCACAACCGCCTGGAGGACCCCAGTCCACCTTTATCAGCATGCTCGGGATGTGAGGTAAGCTACTGCAACCTGCCACTTGACGTCCTTTTCAGGGCGCACAAAAGACTAACCTACTCATTGTGGGCAATTGCAAACAACAACTCCACTCATACATTTACTGGAGTGAAAGGCATGCATCGCTATGCTGGACCTTCATTAGCCAATGAATTTCTATAGTTTTGCTGCTAAAAAAAACAACATAACAGAGCCCTATTTGGTGCATGTCAAGAGTGGGACAGCCATCCTTTGACTGCAATTATGATGTCATGTTGTTCATCTCCATCGTGATGCACATGCATGACACTCTTGGCATCCTTAGCAATCATATTAATTAACAAGTTACAATACAAAGGCATAGTTTTGTTTTTCTAATTTCTATTCCACTTTTAAGGTTTTCATTTTAAGCCCTCTCATAAAAATGCAGAGTTAGGCAACTATGTGGAAAATGAGACATGTTCAGTGAATTGGAAAATCATGAAACACCTGAAGTAAAGATGATGCAGGTAAAGAAACTCATGTAGTCCCAAAAACAACAAAAAAGAAATCTTAGTATAAATAAACGCCTTTTCCGAAAAATGTTTTTTATATTTACTTTTAATATGTGAAGTTTCTCTTCTTGTCCCTAAATGCTCCTAATTTAATGTAAAGACATAGATGCAGCTGGTTCTTAACAGGCAGCATTTGCCGTAAAATTTTGTGCATTCTTGAAGTGAAGTAGCGGTTTTTGTAGCAGCTTTTTTTTACATGATGAGGTTGCTAGCGCCATTCACAAACCTCTTTAGTCGCCTTTATCATATTTTTAGAATGTTAAAGAAATCCAATTCTTTGATTTCTTTATTCCACACGTGTTATTTTGAGATTATTATATGTAAATAATAAATGTAAAGGTAGTTCATTGCAAGCACTGCTAGCAAGGATGACATATTAGAGACTTCATTGTATGAGGTATTAGCTTTTGTGAGATGAGTTGACCAGTTCCCTTCCATACTGCCTTGTCTTCCTTAACTGGAGCTCATATACTACCAATGATTAAAGATGGGGATTATTTGATTATACTATTGTATATTTGTTCAATCAATTAATCAAAACCTGCCAGCTCCCAGTAGAGCATAGACTTTCAACAAATACATGTCAAGTCTTCCTGTCCTTAGCCATTCATTTCAGCTCTATCCGTGTCTTTCCTATTCATTTCATGTTTATCACAAGCTGTCTTGGGACGATGAGGCTAACATCTGGTCAGGCAAAACACACTGATCAGACAATGTTAGCCAGGGTCAGGAAAAATATACTGGCCAAGACCCTCACCTGACCTCCTCGTTGATCATCCTGGAAACGGGCTGTTGTTGAGGACAAAGTCTGGCTAACAAGGTGAGGTCTGACGTGATCCACATTGTAGTGAGTGACACGCAGATGAAGCCAAGCATAGTACAACCGCCTGGAGGAATCCGGTTCACCTTCATCAGCACGCTCGGGATGTGAGAAAAGCTACTGCAACCCGCCACTTAAAGTCCTTTTCAGGACACACAAAAGCATAACCTACTCATTGTGGGCATTTGCAAACAACAAGAAGCTGTCTCCTCCTTGAGTGTTTCCTTCTGCCTCTACCTCTCTTGCTTTGAGTCTTGTTATAATGCTATCAGCTTTTTTCCATAATGCGTGCGGCATTATAATCTTTAGCCACAACATTGCAGAAGCCGAACAAAGCCTAAATGCGCTGAATGAATGAAGCAGGCAGTGCGGTTGGCCTGAACATAAATAGAAAGAAGATTCAATTTCTACTGATCATGTTATGCCCTACGAGGGAACTGCAATTAGAAAATGAGCCCATCAAAAAAATCAATGCTTATGTCTGTCTACCTTAGGTTCTTAGTCAACCTGTACTTCTACAGGAACAAATGCCCCAGTGCAGGTCCCACCTCTGATATGAGTTGGATGTAGCTAGGAGAAGGATTTCCTGCTTAGTGGGCTAGGCTCAAGCAGCTTAATAATCCACTTCGTTGGGACAATCGCTTACGGAGAGTGATCAACCGATGTGCGAGCTCATCTTAATAGACTCAAACGCTAGTACAAAGTAGACCTGCAGCCTGTTATGCCATCTATGCTACTCTAAACAAACCACCTAACCAAGGAAATCAACGACAATCATATGATTGATAAGGAGATCACACCCAGGAGAGTGGCAGGTTGGCTCAGCTTCAACCGCATTAAACCGATACTCCAGCAGATGACAGACGCCAAGGCCTCGATACTCAAGCAAATGTCAGATGCCAAGGCCAGGGCTCACACCTTCAATAGCATAGTTTGGAGTCTATGCAAATCTGACACAGAAAAGCAGAAGCTCTGTATTACTGAAAGCGCAATGGAGCAAAGAGTTATAAATATCCCCTTAGAGAACGCATCGATGTCATCGACTCTGCATCAATGCGAAAGTATAGATGGACCGGCTATGCGGTCTGTACTGACTGGCGATAGATGGACGAGGAGGGTGTCTTTCTGGTGACCATACAACAACAACCGCCCGTGTGGCTGCCCACCAAAGATATGTTGAGGTGATCTGCACCATGCACTTGGACCATCATTGTACTCCAAAAAAATAGGTCAGATACGGATTCAAGCAGCTTTTGACTACCTGGCATCGGACAACCTTGACTGATTGAAAACCAGGATTCAAGTATAAGTATTCAAGTGGCCTATCCAACTCAGCATCTTCTCCTTATATCAAATGCTGCTGACATCTTGTGTAATTGTTACACAAGTTAAACAGTAACAACAGTATGTAGTAGTAGATTCATTTAGCTTTTCTGAACATAATTTTAATAGAGTTGATATTTTTAAAGTATTGCTATTAGAAATCTGATAGTTTATTGATTATTATTTCTATTCTTCTACAATAGAATAATGTATATCAGAGTTTTACTTTGCCTAGATGAGCTGCCTTCCTAGGCTTTCGAGCCCCAGTGGCACGCTTTCCGTCCCTTCTCCTGTTAGTCAAAACAGTTCTGCCGTGCAAAGACCAGGAGATGGACTTTGTTGTCAGAGGCTATATGAGACGCACACCATGGGAGCATTTAGTTAGTGTTGAACTTCTTTTTGAACTGCACTGACTAGGCTTTCCCCGGCTATAACAACATTTAGAACCGTATCTAAGCAATCTTCTCATGTAATGCAAATAGTAATAGAAACCACCACATCAAGAGCTCTCAAGTACATCGACAATGGCATGTACTTGGGGACAAAGGCAATGGTGATTCTTTTATTCATATGTAACATAAAAGAGACAAGAAAAATAAGATTTAGATTCATCTGAAGCATGGGGGTTACTCTGCAGGAGCCCTGTATCAAGGCATAAACATTCACTCTTGCAGTGGTGATTTCAGTAGCAAATTATTTTAATAGATAAGATTGCTAGTCCCAATAAAAACCCTCTGTAGTCACATTTTACATCAAGCTTGGAAGGTTGCAGTGGTCCTATTCTTTTAACCCTGGTCACCACTCTGGGGATATAAGATTTAGTGACATGTTTGCGTGATCGAGCAGTCCTCATTCGAAACATATGCATTCTCTTATGATTCTTACTGATATTTATTGAAATGAAGTTCCACTGCATTTAGCTGTTATTACTAATTTTTCATTCAGATGAATCTCAATATTTTGTTGTTGTTGTTCAAGCATTGGTTAAAAAAATGTTAAGTGGTGAAGGTGGTGGGTCGAAAGACTAATAACAATTAGTACTAAACAAATAACAATTAGGTAAGTAGCGCAAGATTGTATTGTACATGTACCTATGTATGACTGTTCTTTACATATTTCTGCTGCAGCATGATGGAGAAGCTACTATTTTTGCTACTAAATCAGTCATTAATAATCGGGACACTGATTTTTTTGGGTGCTACCTAAAGAAATAGGTTTTAGGTAAACAATTAGAGATTTACTACTTATAGAAACAGTTTGTGACAGAAAAACTAGACGTTTACCATTTAGACATAATTTTTTTAAACAAAAAAGCGATAAATTTGGCAAGCAGTTTTTGAGTAAAAAAATTAATGATGTGCAACTGAAAGAAATAGTTTTAAAGTAAAAATAACGCTAGAGATGTGCCAATGAAATAAATAGTTTTAAAGTTAAAAAAAAAACTAGAGATGTGCCAATGAAAGAAATAGTTTTAGAGTAAAAAAACAAGATATATGCCAATGAAAGAAATAGCTTTGGAGTAAAACAGAACAAGAGATATGCCACTGAAAGGCATAACTTTAACAATATATATGCACCAGTGAATGAAAAATTATAAAGTTTATGTAAATAAAATTCCAAATGTCAATTGGTGTATCTAGTTAGGGAGGGAGAATAGGACAGCCTTCTCTGGTAGGTTACTATTATTTATTCCCCGGTAGGGCCTTGGTTGATAAGTGTAATTAGTTATTTAAAGTTGTACCGTCTTTCTGGCATTTTTCTGAAAAATATAACGAATTAGAAATCTTCCAATGGGAACAAATAAAAATGTAATAACTTAACTTAATGTCTTTATACTGGTTTAGAAGACTCTGCAGAGACTGTAAACAACCAGTTTCATTTACATTTCCTTGCTCTTAAAGCTATGTGCATCTAATCTATTCTTAAATGCATTAGTTTTCCCTGCCTCCACTACTTCCTGTGGCAATGCATTCCAAGCATTCACCACTCTCTGACTAAAAAAATATTTCCTAATATCTAATCTAGACCTTTCTTTAGTTAATTTGTAGCTATGCCCTCTTGTTCCTGTAGGTGTTTGTATTCTGAAAAACTTGTTATAGTCTAATTTATCCTTTTCTTTGATTATCTTATAAATCTGTATTGTCACCTCAAATTCTTCTCTCTTCTAGACACCGTAGGCCGATTTTTCGGAGTCTTTCATAACTGTAATTCTGGAATCCCACTATCAGCTTTGCCGCTCTTTTTTGTATCCTTTCCAGCATGTTTATATCCCCTCTATGACACTGTACACAGTACTCTAATCTAGGTCTAACTAATGCTTTAAGATATTGACAAATATAAGATGTCATCAGGTTTTGATGATTTTTGTAATAACTGGTGGAACAGTACAGTACAATACAATCATTCATTTACCTCTCACTCCAGATGTTTGAATATAGGTCCAACACTGCAATTGGTTTACCTTAGCTAGCTTTTAGAAAATCATGAATTCATATGTTTGCAGTGCTGCTTTTTTAAAATAGTGAGATTGCTAGTTCCATGCACTACCTTTCCTAGTCATACCACTTAATGACATCATTTAACTATCATATGATGATTTATGGGAAGAGTGGAAAGATGAACAGTTAAGATACAAGTGTTTTTGTCTATGGATTTGAACTCTGATAATCAAAGTCAAGATTATTTATAGGGCTAAATAAAAAACTTTGTGCTGAAGATGCAACAGTGAATGAGCTGACAGCATCCACGACTCATAGCTGGCTGCTTGCAACAGGGTCAGCGAGCCAGAGCTGACAGCATCTATCAGCTCATAGCTGGCTGCTTACGTCAGGGTCAATTAACCAGAGTTGACCAAGACCTTATTCCACCTCTGAGCGACAGTATTTCAAGAAGAAATACAAATCTACCCAGCACACCTTTCAACGACTGCCAGAGCATACGACTTCTATTACTTAGCTTTATAAATCCTGCTGAGGGTCACATCATTGGGAAAAGCTGTAATCATACTTGTTATTAGTGGCTTATTCGCGTCAGACTGGCTGAGTTTATGAGCTTGGTTTAGAAACCCAACATACCAGGCTCAAATCACGGTGTTTTCGGTTTGACAGAACATGCATATCATGGGTTTTTGATGGTATAACTCGGACTGAAAGGTGCAAATATCACAGTCAATCTGTAAACTAGCGACACAACGCATTTCATTTTCCGGACTACATTCTGCTACTTGCAAAGCCCCGTTCAGGGCTTTGTAGTGGAAGATTGAGAACGAACGCAGAAGAGGAAGATGGTATAACAACTTTTTTCAGTCAACCCAGCTTTAAACAGAAGCTGCCCCAGGAGCTATGGAATTCATGCTATGTCATCAGCACTTTTAGCAGTGAAAGAAACTCAGCACATATGAGGGCACCCAGGTCTATGAGCCATGTACTATTTTGTTATTGTCTGAAATGAAGTTTTCAGAAATATGCAAGCTCTTGTATTAAAGCATTGTCTTGATGGTAGATAATTTATTGCAAATTTACACAGGATTGTACATGTTCAGTCTCACTTAGTGATGAAACTTGACTATCTACAAAAAATTAAATTGCAGTTACATAAATATGTAGGTTATCAAAACTGAAGGGCTAATATAAACCCTGAATTATCTGAAGATGGTAATAATGTCTGCTTAGGCATCAGTGACCTGTTGTGTTGGTCAACCACTGCCATCGCCACGTGCTTCAACAAAAAAAAGGACACTTAAAGTTGCAATTCTTATTCTTCTTCGTACGCTTTCAGACGTCAATTCTTATTCTTCTTCGTACGCTTTCAGACGTCAATTCTTATTCTTCTTCGTACGCTTTCAGACGTCAATTCTTATTCTTCTTCGTACGCTGTCAGACGTCAATTCTTATTCTTCTTCGTACGCTTTCAGACGTCAATTCTTATTCTTCTTCGTACGCTGTCAGACGTCAATTCTTTTCTTCTTCGTACGCTTTCAGACGTCAATTCTTATTCTTCTTCGTACGCTTTCAGACGTCAATTCTTATTCTTCTTCGTACGCTTGCAGACGTCAATTCTTATTCTTCGTACGCTTTCAGACGTCAATTCTTATTCTTCTTCGTACGCTTTCAGAAGTCAATTCTTATTCTTCTTCGTACGCTTTCAGACGTCAATTCTTATTCTTCTTCGTACGCTTTCAGACGTCAATTCTTATTCTTCTTCGTAAGCTTTCAGATGTCAATTCTTATTCTTCTTCAAACGCTTTCAGACGTCAATTCTTATTCTTCGTACGCTTTCAGACGTCAATTCTTATTCATCTTCGTACGCTTTCAGACGTCAATTCTTCTTCGTACGCTTTCAGACGTCAATTCTTATTATTCTTCGTACGTTTTCAGACGTCAATTCTTATTCTTCGTACGCTTTCAGATGTCAATTCTTATTCTTCTTCATACGCTTTCAGACGTCAATTCTTATTCTTCTTCGTACGCTTTCAGACGTCAATTCTTATTCTTCTTCGTACGCTTTCAGACGTCAATTCTTATTCTTCTTCGTACGCTTTCAGACGTCAATTCTTATTCTTCTTCGTACGCTTTCAGACGTCAATTCTTATTCCTCTTCGTACGCTTTCAGACGTCAATTCTTATACTTCGTACGCTTTCAGACGTCAATTCTTATTCTTCTTCGTACGCTTTCAGACGTCAATTCTTATTCTTCTTCGTACGCTGTCAGACGTCAATTCTTTTCTTCTTCGTACGCTTTCAGACGTCAATTCTTATTCTTCTTCGTACGCTTTCAGACGTCAATTCTTATTCTTCTTCGTACGCTTGCAGACGTCAATTCTTATTCTTCGTACGCTTTCAGACGTCAATTCTTATTCTTCTTCGTACGCTTTCAGAAGTCAATTCTTATTCTTCTTCGTACGCTTTCAGACGTCAATTCTTATTCTTCTTCGTACGCTTTCAGACGTCAATTCTTATTCTTCTTCGTAAGCTTTCAGATGTCAATTCTTATTCTTCTTCAAA